>JACATO010000623.1:317500-727721 GCA_018389105.1 Nautilus pompilius | reverse complement strand
GTCGCGTTTTAAACCGCTGGAGTGGAGCTGGGGCCCGCGGGAAATTTCTAGAACACCCACACGTTGTGGGAAAAGTCGTTCGGGTTCTGTTTGTACTTCAAAAAGATATCCAAACTTACTCTTAAACGATCCTCCTCCGGAGGCACTAATGTTTCAAGCCGTATCGGAATAACCTCTTCGTCTAAAGTATTGGATTTCTTAAAGAGGGAGCTGAATCGTTAAAGATGAAAGAACTCAGGGAAATTCTAAACGGTCTTTTGCGCTACAAAGAGTCGAAAATAGATGTATTGACATGGGAACAGACCTTTAAGGGTCTTGTTTATTTATAGTCGGCTCAGTTTAATAGAATAAGAGAAACAAATAATGAAACGCTTACTGCTAAATATAACATTTTCGGCCTTAACCACAAATCCAGAACCTTAGACAATGTAGTTTATGTAGATTAGATTCGATGCTGAATACTTTCAGAAGGAAAACACATTTAAAATATGCCTAAATACTTTTATACGACAAGCCTGCCTTAGCCAATGCTCACCAAAGCTAGGCTGTTCATACTCAGGGTCTGTATCGAAAAAAAAAAAAAAAAATAAGGCAGACATCGGGCTAGCAGGGTGGACATTTTAAAAATGAGAACGCGGAGCTATTCATACGAAACAAGGGCTGGTCGGCTCCAGCTTTACTTGTTGGCAAACGAGTCTGCCGCCTCGTATGTAGGCTGGACATTTTAAAAACGAGAACGCGGAGCTATTCATACGAAACAAGGGCTGGTCAACCCCAGCTTTACTTGTTGGCAAACGAGTCTGCCGAAAAAACGACTTTCCACTGTCTCAAAGCACAACAAATGTTGAACAGAAAAGATTTAAATGTAAAATTAATCTTTTTAAAGGTACGAATGTTGCTCATTATTTTTTTCTTCTTCCAATAACAGAATGTACAAGTACACTAACTAACTGTCAGCTTCCGCAGGAGCTGCCCGCTCTAGGCGTCCGTAAGTATCGGCAGGGCCCTTTTACGGCATCACGTGGGCTCTGTTTGATTAGTGCCGTTAATGGTGGCCGAGTGGGCACTGTTCTTGCCGGAGAAACCAAGCACCTGGCGAGAAGGTAGCCCCGCGCCGTAATGGTTTCACCGCCTCGCCATAATCGTGTCTTCGAGTAAGGAAGAGTTTCGAAAGTAGGGAGAAAGACGTCGCAACCGTAAATTATTATGGTATACTCACCGGGAAAGAAAAAAATCGTCTTTAATATCGTAGAATGTGAAGAATAAATTCTTTTTTTTTTTTTTAAGTGCGCGTAGCAACTTGTTTGCTTCATAATTATTTCTGCAAAGTGGTTTTAAAATTTTCAAAAAAAAAAATTGGAAAAAAGTTAATGTAGAAGCTCGCGTTATTACAAACGCAGTCTTTAAAAAAAGAAAGAAAATAAGGAAAAAAAACATTCTACTGGGCAATTTGGGGTATTATTTATATATATATATCTAAAAAAACACCAGCCGGGCATTAGCGGGGAAGTGACCAGCCGTTATTTGTCGGCCCCGAGTCACGCGCTGTAAGTGGTACCGGAGAAAGTTCGTCCCGTCGTCTCTCTCTCTTAGACGGGGGAGCGATCTCCATCTACTTCGAACGTCAGAGCCTAGATGCTGTTCTAAAATACTGAAGGCGGGCGGACGTTTACTTAATAGCTGATGGTTTGGTTGCTTTTGTGGCTTTTTCTTTTTTCTTTTTTTTTTTTTGAAGAAAAAAATTATTATCACCTTCTGCCGCGTAATTAGGGGTTTGTTAAGTGGGATATTCGCGCGTTTGCCTTCAGCGATGAGTGGGCCTGCGATATAGGGAGAAAGAGAAGAAAAAAAACAACGAACAGGCACGACACAGACCGCATTCTTTCCGTGTCGTCCTGTAGGTTGTATTCCGAATAAAATAACAAGTTTGAAATGGTGGAGACCTGCAGGTTCTTCTCAGCAGCGCAGGAGAAGATTTTTGAACTCTCGGATCAAGAGGAAGCGCTGGAGAACCGCTGAGAGATTCTAACCGGCGGCGTGTGAGCGGGCCGTAGGGGGGTTGGCAGCAAACACCAAAGTTAACCAAATGACAGAATCTTATCGATCCACTCCCCCACTGGGTGGGTGGTGGTGGTTGTTCTTGGAGAATCAGATCTGCTTTCTCTTTGGACGGTTCCAAGTAGCTTGGCGTTCTTGGCAGAAACGTGATTAATTTTCGCTATCGTCTGCTCAGCTTTTCCATCGATGCTTCTCCGACACAGGCCCAGCCAGACATATTAAACTGTGGACGTAGTTTCGGTGAGGGTGGCCCACGTTCTACCTAATCGGCGCCCGTCACCTCGGCCACCAGATATAGAATCTCCCGTCACCTTAACTCCCAGCATTTTAAGTACTAACAGAAATATTTTTTTTTAAAAAAAAGAAAAAAGAACAAGACTTCGACCTCAATGGTCTCAATTTTCTCTAACTTTTGGTCAATACGTGCAGACTAAATACCCCCCCTGAATATTAAAAAAAAACCCCTTTATATATAGATGTCGTTAAAAGGGCGATAAAAGGGACACCAGATATCATGACGTCAGCCGTTATAGAAATTAACGTCATACCTGCATATTGATTCTTTCTTCCAACCCTGGGTCACGTGTTCATGTTGCGAATCAGCATTAGTCGTGAAAAATAAGAACGTGATATTGTGGAGTATTTCTGGGTTTTATTAACATCTGAACTTTTCTAGTCGCCATTTTGTAGGTGTTTTAAGATCTCCATTTTCAGGTGGTAATAGACGAAAGGAAATGGTCGAGTATAGCAGTAGAGGCAACTGCGGACAAGGTGCAGTAGTCGTTAGCAGTTCACCTATTAAGATGTTCCAACTAATGACAGAGTCCGTCTGCTGAACAATTTGGGATAAAGCGCCTGACGATTTTAGCCAGAACCTAGCCACTAGCCTGACTGTCAGCCGAAACCGTGGCCGGACACAGCCCTCCATCATGTCGCACACAATCAGTAACGAGCGGTGAAGAAGAAGGAATTCTTTTGGTTTATTTAGACCCGGACTTCCGCCGCCTAGAGATCGATTAGCAACAGCCGGCGGGAATTTGTAATGTCGTCGTTAGACACGAGTACTTCTCTGGCAAGCGGTCCCCGGTAAAGTGTCATGGATCGGACATCTTGGGCTGACTCCAACCAGTCACGTGTCGAGATCAGCACGATCGCTGAAACTTGGCCAGCAGCGGTGGCACGCAACCCGCAATCCCCCTGGCGGAATCGCGTGGAACTCCGTCGTTACGTCACCATGTGCAGATCTACGGGCTTATCACGGGAAACTCCATACGTGCTGCTGCACGCTCGTGCTCCTCGTCTATCACCTGACCATGTAGCGCATCAGTGAGCCGGATCGATAGATGGTCTGTACCGAACCTCCCATCTGCCCGGTATACTCCATGCTCTGTAGAGTTCCAATATCGACTCATGACGATTGAAATTACATTTAAAAAAATTACTTCTGGGCAGAAGATGATCTTCTTGGCCCGATTCAGTCATCGACTCTATTTTCGATTTTCATGAACATCTCTTCAGTTCCGATTAACTTTTTTTTTTTTAATGTTTAATCAACTTTTCATCAAATTTCAAATTATTTCAGAATATCTTCCGTAATGTCGTAAATATCGGAAACTAAGTGATATTAAAAGACAAACGCCCTGATGTTTCAAACTCGGGAAAAAGGGAAATAAAACTGTAATTTGCATATAATTGCTGCTTAATGAAATTCTGATTTCTCTTGCGCTTTCTCGTCTGTATTTCTTTTCATTCCTCTTTTTTTTTTTTTTGTATTTTCTTCTGTTCTCTTTTCCAAGTCAGCTGCCCACCACAGGGGTGTATAGTTTGTCTTTTCCTTCTTCTTTTTTTTCACCTGAAAATTACCCGATTTCTGAACCCAGACACTTCCGCCGAGAGAGAGAGAGAGAGACGACGTCACGTGGTGGGGAGCTCGAAACGTAGACCTCTGAAATCTGTCGTCAGCCAGCTACTGGTTTTTAAACCCAACTGTACGCTCATTCAAAAATCACCGCCAAACTGGAATTAGAGGTTAACAGGTTCATTCCGCGTATCTTCATGGAATAAACAGCAAACACGAATGCAAAAAATAAATAAATAAATATATATTTGAATTAAATGAATAAAATCTACGAAATAATCAATCAGTAAAGTGGCACTCGAGTAGCAGGTGCGTTGAAAAAGAAAATTTTAATAATCACATGTACTTAGGATTATTTATGTCAAATCCGTTTGGTTTCAGATAATCATAAACTTTTGGTAATACGCTTCTCTTTCCACGAATAACATTGATCTAATCTGCTTGTTTTTTTAAAAAAAAAAAGAAGCTCTATTTATGTTTTTCAGTTTCTTTTTAAAATTTAATATTTAAATTATTTATGCAAATTAGACGCCACTTTATTCTCAAATTACTTACGATAATGGCCCTCTGATTGGATGTCAAGACATCCAGCCCTTTTTTTCATTCTCAGTACGATTAAGACTAAAACATTCGAATTTATTTCTGACATTTAACTACATTTCTCTGCGGGTTAATAAAATGTTAGAATGCTGACGTATCAGATTTTTCGAAAGCCACAAAGTTGTGGAGATATCATGGCTTATCTTCGTTGAATTGTATGTATTTTCTTTACAATGGTTCCTACTTCTTGTTTCTACGATTCTCACAGCCGCTGATATCTCCTAAGATTAACCGTTAGCACCCGGCTCGGCCAATGGACTTAAGCCGAGATTTTTAGACTGACATTGGGAGCTAAGTTCCCGGAAAGACCAATTAACGTCAAAGTATTAATGAAGATTCTTTCTTGATCCACTCTGGCGATAAACCCCCGAAATTTAATGTTTAGTCAAAGAGCGAGATGTATTTCTAATTGTCAAATGCAGAACAATAAAAGCACATTTTTTTGTAAATAAAAAAAAAAAGAATTAATCAAGAGCAAAAAGGATCTTCGGTTTTTCTATCCTGAATAATGCGATAGTTTACCGCGAAAACTTAACCAGAGTTGGTCACTTCACGAATCATATTACCATCAACATTGGAAAGAGAATTGTTTTAAAGTTTATTAGAAACTCTCTTTTCATCCACTGGTAGCCCTTTTTTTTTTCAATGGCGCTGTTGTTCTATCGCTGATTCTACTGTCAAGTCATTGCTAAGCCTCATTCATTATCCGATCTTCGTTAATCGCTCGTATTGATTTCTTCCTTTTCATTGTGATGAAACATACCATTGTTCGCCACGAAATTGTCCATTTCCAAGTGTTGGCGGTGCCAGATTGTAAAACTACCCGGTGTAATGGCACTCCATGTCTACGGTTAATATTCTGCATGATTAACTGTAACAAACAGGAAATTTCTACTGATCCGCACGCTTAATGCTAAACCTTTCGTTGTGGCTCGGGTCAGGGTATAATTGGCCTCTTTTCCACGCAAAAATTTTTGATAGGTCTTCCGGGAAACGGAAAATATGGCGTTTATTCTAATTTGAGTCAGCCGACGAAGTGACACGGGAAACGAAGATTGCCACACAGAAAAGAAGCCCGCTGTTTTTATTATTTATTTAACAAGACTATTGTATGTGGAGTTACTATCATTTTAATTCTGGTCGGCTGCACATGAATGTCGAAAACGCATCTATGGCGGCACAAAAATTCATAAGCATCATCCATTAAACCCATCCAACTTTTCAAGTTTCACCATAAATATTCCTCCGACACCTATTCGCATTATTCATCACTCCGTCGCCATGCAGTTTGAAAACTTTATTAAAATAATGAAATCCATGTAGTTAGCACTTAACTTGTTTTAAAATATCTTACCAATAAATTGAAAAGTTATATATTTTTTTTAAAAAATTAGACTGAAACTGAAATATTGAAGTGATAGCGGTAAACAAGTTCCACAACTCAAAGAGCGACTTTTCAGCTGAGCTCTCTCTCAAGCTTTACCATGCAGCTGCTATACCAGGCGATGTGATTTGTATTCGTACAAACATTTTTTTTAAAAAAAAATCCCGGCGATAGATAGTAACTTGGCGTTTAAAAATATCTGTGATTTAATAATCAACCCTACAGACATTTTGGGAATAAGATTTAAGCCTTCACCTACAAGTACCTGAAGAGCAAAGATCTATCCTATATCTACAAAAATTAAGAGAACGAAAACAGAGCAAGTACTTGGTGGTGCAGACCAAAACGGTGGATACATGTGATAATGAGAAGAAAGAGCGATAAGAACAAGTAACTTGTTCATGGTTTGATTAACGTTCCAACCTACGAACCATTAAAGCTTCTCCATACTTTCAAATTCCTTCTTTCACGCATGACTGAATGCATCACATTCTCACTAAATCTTTCTCCAGCCTTTCTTTAGATACATTATTTTTCCCATTGAGCCAAAGATTTCAAATTGGCTCTCATCCGACCATGATCTTGTACCATTATTGAATTGTGCAATCTAGACGCTCTTTTGCTCAATCAAGCGGCTTAGTTCCTCGCCTAAAAGGAGGCTTGCATCCAGATCATCATGCAAGTTAACTTTTGTGATGAATAAGTTTACTTTGGATTTTCTAATAACTCTCTCTCTCTCTCTCTCTCTCTCTCTCTCTCTCTCTCTCTCTCTCTCTCTCTCTCTCTCTCTCTCTCTCTCTCTCACCTTTTTTTCTTCTTGTTGTGAGACTGTATCTGTGGCTGCTGTTCTAGCAATCGTTTTGCTTACTCTAGGTTGAGTGAGGAACTCCTACCTGTCGAGCCATTTCCAGCTTCGTTTAGGGCAAGAATAGAAATCCGTTTCGCCTTTGTAGCTTCTCTTCCTCGAGCTATTTTGTCTGGTAACACTTCCTCTGCATCAAAAAAGCATGCATGTTCTTACCATTTATCTTCACAAGGATAATTGTAGAGAAACTCTAATCAGCTTATGGTTCAATAACTTTCCATGTTAATTGCCAGGATATCAAAAATATGCAAAACAACAGTCATTAAGCAAACAGAATAATATTTCAATAAAAAGGTATTCTGTAGTCAAAGTTCCAACATTAACTTGTAGCGTTTTATCACGTACACGATATTTTCTTAGATGTAGCTAGTGTAAATTGACTTTTACGTAGCATGTGGACTAGATATTTCTTTGGTGAGTCCACGAGTTTGTCCGCCAGTGTATACGGATGTAAACTCAATTCATCTTTGCTAGAAAATGCCAACGAGACAGAAAAACAAACGCGTCTCGTAAGTGTAGACAATGGATGTTTATCTGCATCATTTGACAGGCGCTAGTTTACTAACTGACACGAGATCGCTCCTCGCAGCGGTGACATAACAGTTAGTGCTGTCAGTAAAACTAGTAAATCCTTTCTTCAGTTATCGCAAAAGGTATCATGGTGGTAGCTGTGAGAAAATATACGACTACAGTTCCGGGGAACGATTTACTGACATTTATATTTAAAAATTAAACATTTTTTTTAAAAAATGTGTACAACAATCATTACATCATTATTATTATTATTATTATTATTAGGATTATTATTATTATATTATTATTATTATTATTATTATTATTATTATTATTATTATTAGTATTATTATTAGTATTATTTTATTATTATTATATTCTTATTATTATCATTATTATTATTATCATTATCATTATTATTATTATTATTATTATATTATTATTATTATTATATTATTATTATTTATTATTATTATTATTATTATTATTATTATCTCATTATTATCATATTAATATATTATATTATTATTCTTTCTTATTATTTTATTATTATTATTATTATTTATTATTATTATTATTGTTGTTGTTGTTGTTGTTGTTGTTGTTGTTGTTGTTGTTGTAGTTGTTTAAAGTACACAAACTTCAAATTGAAAAGGCCATACTTTATAAAAGTAGGAAGTATTTTTAACTAAATAATGTTAATTATTTACCAAACACAAATTACAACTAGAAGAACGGCCACTCGAAGGTGAAGGACACTTACCCCCCCTTAAAGAGTAGTTTGGGGTAAAGTGGATCAGTTCAATACAAAAGCTTCCTTGCTTAGAGATCCGTAAGGTAGCAGATGACTTGGTGCAGGCTCCAACAGAAATCTCCACGAATCAGTAGCAGGGGTTTTGACCCAGTTAACCCAAACATAGGGTGGGGGGTAGTAGATCGCCTGGAAGCCAGAAGTCTCCGTTGAAGACCGAGACACCACAAATAAACTGGTCATGCCAGCAGCTCTAACACAGACCTGGCACTGTGTCCGGTCTCACGTCCCGGTCGAAGGCGGGCTGCAACAGTTCCTCTTACAAACACCACAACTGCCAATGTCAGGACCACTGCTAGCAACAACAAAAAAATCCTTTGAAAATTTTTTCCTACAAGGACAGATCCTCCGTCTTTTCTTCGGAACGGTCGGTTGGTTTATGTTCTTTGATGGTGTCAGAACGTTCTTACACTTTGGAGGACCCGGCCCTTCTCCCTTGCGGCGATGGCGGAGCAGTCTGACTGTTAGTTGTGAGCTCTTTCCCGGATCATCATCACTGATCGAAAGATGGTTCAGCGGGCAGATTATAGCTACCGTCATCGCCCCAGCAGTGGCTATAACGGACCGCCACACTCGCCTTTGCCAACCATAACTTTTATCAGCACGTGTATTATTCGGTAGTACTACAGCTCCGTCCATGTTAAAAACAGAAGCTGATTTTTCTTGTAGATTTAAGCTGCTGACGGACATTTGCAATGAGTCAAAGAGATCGTCCAGCTGCTCATGTGTTACATCATCTGAACCAGGTGCAGACAAGCTCCCAGATTTTCCCGAAAGACAGTTTCTCTTTTATACCCCCGCAGTTAACCAGTCGAATCCGGCTATTTTCGATGCGTTATCGGACTTTTATAGCATCGCTTTCATCTCAAAAAATCGGTAAGCCGTCTCACGTAGATCGCTGAGTGATGTCGGTGGGAGTTCGCGACTCCCCAGCTACAACAGGCAGTCAGCTGGACGTGTTCCCCCATAACAGATAAAGAGAGTCGGCGACCGACTTCACTTCGACATCTGCTTTGCTGCTTGTGACCTAGCGATGAAGGGATTCGTAGGGAACACTATAACACCTTACTGCCTCGCGCAGCCAGCATCCCTTCAAAACGTCGTCGATAGCTTTGTCCACGTCATCGCTTTTCCTTCTGCCCACTGGACGATCAACACTATTTTATATATACTTGACATATCTAAAGATTATAGTCAATCCCCTACAATGCTGCAAGCATTCGTCTTCTAATATTGTACATGTTATTAATGAATTATGTTCCATTACGCTAAGAAAGATGATCCGTAATGTTTGAGATGCCCGCTTTATAAACTAAAAATTCTATCAAGCAACCTGTTTTTGTTTACTTGGCTATAGAAAAAAAGTGTATTCAACGACATTGGGAATAATTACCGAAACTCACAGGTTAAGCACAAATAGTGAGTAGTTGCAATTGAGAGACGAGTGCGTAACACACACACACACACACACACCACACACACACACACACACACACACACACACACACACACTGCATTATTACAGAAATTATACAAGAACAAAAATATGTTGTACAGTGCGTTATGGTTAGGTTTACAAGGCCTTGGCACTATGCAGAGCTTGACATTTTGTTTTCACGCTGCCATAAAGATTTACGCTGTATAACTGTGAAATGTTGTTTCAAATATCCTGTAGCTGTTGTACGGTGACTTTCATACCGTTTCCCGATCCGCTTTCAAACTATTTTTGATTATTGCCAATCAGTTCAAACTCTGACTCACCCATCTGTAAAGAGCAGCTGCTTCCAGGTTTGGTCATCTTTCTGTTTAGCTTCTGCTGCCTATGTTAGCCTTGCCTTCTGTTGCCCCTCCTCGACAAAGATTTTCGGGCAGCCACACGTCCATCGAGACCACTTCGGCTGATGTGTCTTGAAGAAACGTCGGCTCTCTGACTTGTAGCAGATCATTCGCAAGACCTCTACTGGGTGGTCGTTTATGAGGTAGAGAACGTACCACGTGGTAGCTGACGTCATATCTGGAGAGTCTGGCTTTTTCTTTCTGACTGCCCCCCCCCCCCACCCACCGTTGTCTACGGTACCAGTTTCGCGTATCTTACTCGGGGTCTTGCACATAAATACTTCGGCAGGTGTCGCATTTTCTGATCACTCTCTGACGGCCAATCACATCAACACGTGACTGCGAAGGCGCGATTCTATCACGCTATTTACATTCCGTTTCCTCATTTTCTGCTTCCGTGATTGTGTCTAACCCTGTAAACACGTGCGCGTGAGTCTCGCCCAATTTTTCGGGGACCCTCCGTACATTCGACGTACAGTTTTATTTCTGAACATCATAACAACCAGTCAGAACTCGGCTCTCAGACAAACCTGTTCTATTTCACCCAGAGTCCGAACTTCGCTCCCATAGAACTAAATCTCTGAATTAAATGTTTTTAAGTTAAAAAAGGGGGGGAGTTTAGTTCCGGGGGACCTTTAAACCGATCCAGATATCTCGTGACAAACGGACGGAACGTGATTTCCCGGACCTGTCTCCCCGGTAGGGGTCTCCGTAGACGGTGGCCGCCTACAATAATCACGCTCCAATTTGCCGGAAACAAGATCGACAACGAAGGGAGCTAACAAACGAAAGAAAGAAGGGAAAATGTTGGGGCCGAATTCTGTTGGAATAAAATGTAGTGTTTGAACCGTTCGTGTGGCAGACAGATTCCTGTTTTCGCCGCGTATATGTCGGCCCAGCGGAAAACGGCTGGGGCGTCTTCATCCGTCCTTACCTGGCGTCGCGATCGAACTACACACTAACCCCCGCGCCGCTGGAGAGGCAGAACATGGCGCCCGAAGTAAGCCTTTATTTAGAAAGAAAACATGGATGCGTTTAAAACAGATCGTTCTCTGCGCCGCCGGCGCCTACAGTCCCCGATGCGAAACCTCAGAAACCCCCCCAGATCCCATCCGTCCAATCAGACGACGATCCTCTGTTTATTTGCATACGTGATTGGTGTACGAGGCCAACACGACCGCTTCGTGTTAAGTGCTCGTCGCGGTCGCGTGATGATCCGGGCGTGGCCCTCTGGCGGAATACAGACACAGGGTCGGGCAGAGCTCTCCTGTAGAGCCGCCGCTGATTTCTGGGCGGGCCCTCAGCCGGAATACAGAGACAGGGTCGGGAAAGCCGAGCTTGACAATTAGCGTTTTGGGAACAGACTAGCACGAGCGAGTCCCTTAAATCATTAATTAGCGCGTGTTTTCACTCGTGCAGACACATTTTTTATTTGAAGCTAATTATTATTTCCACATAATGTTCTCTCTCCCCCCCTTTTTGTTGTTGTTGTTATTATTATTATTGGCAGCAGCCAACAACGGACCGGCTACAGCCAGACAAAGACGACCGGAGCCGTAATAAAGCTGCTGATGTGTCAGTTTGACAGCCAGAACAAGTGGACTAAGTTACTCCGCCATCCACCCACTCTGATTTATCCTCAACACCTGCCAACAAATCTCACTGATAATTGCTGCAGCCTTTCCTTTCCTTATTTGTGTGGCTCGTTCTCTACTTCTCCGCATCTCGAGAAACGGCCGTGGACGAATCGAAGCGAAAACAGTTATTTATGATAAAGTAATAAAGTGCAGGGAGACTAATCAACGGATTTTTCAATTTATCATTCAGAAGCAAGTAGAATTTTACTGAGGGAAAATAAAACAAACTAAGTTTATATGGTCTGTATCAAGAAACCGTGGAGGTGAGAGAGGACCGAGTGGAGGAACAAAACTCCGGAACGGTAACAAATGCACCTCTTTAGATAAGTCACTGACCTTCCTTAGTGAGGCTTGTGCAAGTTCAACACTCGCCAAGTATAGCTGCATCCATCCTTTCAGTCTTTGCACCATCAGTTGTTAGTATAAAAATTGTCTTTTTCGGAACATCTATTAGAATATTACAGGTAATAGTGAAAGGGGGAAGAAATTCCCCTGTCTCTTGTTGTTTCTATTCATCAGTATTTATCAATAGACAAAAACATCCAATTTGAATATAATGAAAATATTTCCTTCTATGATGATTATTGCTGGGTTTTATGCGTTCTCTTTATGCTCCAGAGAGCTTTTCACTACATCAGCTGTGTGCTTGGTGTCATTGCCATCTTGGAAGATGAACCCCCGCTTAATGAGGTGTCTTTCTGAAGGAACGACACGATGGAAAAGAACCTGTCTGTACCTGTCGGCAGTCAGTGTGCTGTCGATTGTTTGCAAACCTTTCACACCCTTGGCTGATATGCAGCCCCACGCTTCACTGTAGCTGTTGTACGGTGACTTTCATACCGTTTCCCGATCCGCTTTCGAACTGTTTTTCATTATTGCCAATCAGTTCAAACTCTGACTCACCCATCTGTAAAGAGCAGCTGCTTCCAGGTTTGGTCATCTTTCTGTTTAGCTTCTGCTGCCTATGTTAGCCTTGCCTTCTGTTGCCCCTCCTCGACAAAGATTTTCGGGCAGCCACACGTCCATCGAGACCACTTCGGCTGATGTGTCTTGAAGAAACGTCGGCTCTCTGACTTGTAGCAGATCATTCGCAAGACCTCTACTGGGTGGTCGTTTATGAGGTAGAGAACGTACCACGTGGTAGCTGACGTCATATCTGGAGAGTCTGGCCTTGGCTTCAATCTGCCACACGGAGAAGCTTCACTAGCTAAGACTTAGATTTCCATACATTTTCTATGTGATATTTCCTTTCCAGGAGCCCTAGTATTCATCACAGATTCACCCCACTACAATGATATCACTTTATAGACCTTCTGCAGGTGTGGCACTTTCTGATTGTTCTCATGACAACAAATCACGCTGTACTATATTTACATGTGGCAGTACTAAGATACATTTCATTTTCAACAGGAGATGTGATTCAGTCACGTGTTCTGTGCAATCTATATACAGTTTTTGCACTGTTCTCATTCTTATTTCCAATATTGCATATATGATCAGAAAAATAAGACATTGACCTTTCGCGTCTGCTATTGGTGGTAAATTAAGCATTAAAATGGTTAAAAATGAGAGATGTTTATCAGTGAATATCTTCTTTGATGAGTCTCATTTCATAAAGAATATACTAATTTATCCAACTTTCTACGGATCCCTGCCATATTATTTAGTCACCACCATATATGACTGCATCAGAATTACCTAAGGTGAATTTGGTGGGTGATTCACTCCATTGTTATTCACCTACAAGAATCGTAACTTTGTTCGTATTCTTTGAAACCCTTCTCCGAAGTGTCACCAATCTGTCACAAATTTATGCGGTGTTGACTTGCCTGTCAGGTATTTGCTGCTCTCTTTTCATTTCTCGAACACCCGCCATGTTTGTGACAACACAATGGCCGTAAATTACTTGTAAATTCCTTTTGGAAGTGGTTTGTGCCCTCGCTAACTCAGAAAGTCGGTTTCCGTAGCAATGCATTGCGGCAACTTAGTGGCTGCGAATGGAAATTCGATATATATTCTGCCCACTCGTGCTGCTGTACAGTTCAAGTTATAATTACATTAAATTTAGTTTCTTTTTTTAAATATTTGTTTTTGCATTATTTCTGAATCTACCACGAAATTATTTTAAGCTACTATTTCCTTTTCTTTGTAGTCTTATTCTGTTTGGCACCCTGAACTGTGCCGCAGCGACCTCTGGTGCCAGGGCACTGAGTCAGTTCCAACTCTCAGAAAGTTGGTTTTTTTTTTTAAGAATGAGGAGATATAGCCAGAAAAAACAAACCTTCTATGGATCGTGTTAGGTTAGTGTCAGTAAGCATTTTTTTTTTAGTAATAAGGTAATGAACGGTTTGATCGACAGAGGTTAATGACATCTACTGCAGTCACTGTGTTCAGAATGTCGGACAGGTAAGTTCAAAAGACGGCAGAAAGACTCAGCGAGTCTTTGCCCCTCCGCGGGTAACTTTAGCTGAAGCCAGTAATCTTTCAAAGACTATTTACGGTTCTCAAGGGTAATTAGACCGGGGACGGGTGAGGGTTAGGGTCTCTGGCAAATCGGAGAGTACGTGATTCGCTGTACAGAGACACCCGGACAGAAGTCGTGTTTAATGGATCACTTTTCGGTTTAGATTTGTCCTGGAGGTATTATTTCTCCGTCGTTCTTACCAGTAGTTTGTACTTTAATAAACAAAGCCAGCCTGGCTTGGGTTTATATGTCAGTGTCTTCCGAAAAATCTTCCCGACGACTCGTTTCCACGGCAACACACCAGATGCTAAAGCTCGACGGTGAATAGTATAAATTTAGAAAAATTAAGCAGATATCTATCGTCTGTTTACTTCTCTCTCTCTCTCTCTTCTTCTTCTTTTTTTAACAACAACGGAGTTCAGAGAATCACTGAAACAAAATCTCAATAAAGGGGGGGGGAAGCAGGAGGAGCGCCCCCTGCTGGTCGCCCGAGGACCCAGTATAGAAGGGTGTCTCTATCTGGTTTCCGGTGTTTGCGCGGTCCACACGGACGACTAACTCCGTGAACCTTGTCTCCGGCGTATTTGCTGTTAACAGGGCCCCGATTGCTCAAAAACTGTAATGGGAAAAGGAAAACATTATGAAGCCTATTTCAAATATTTATTAATTCAGAAGAAACACTTACGTGCTGGAAATTCCAATAACCCTGCCAGCACTACTGGGAACCAGCAGCTGACACCGGTCTTCTAATAAGCTTACTCAGTCAATTCTCACTTTTCCTAAATCTAATCTCCGCCCGACCACATGCGCTCGCGCCTCGTTCCCGACCCAGCTCTGCGCAAACCTCGCCGCCGCCGCCAGCCCGGTCTCGCTGGCCCGTTCGTTGTTTGACTTTATGCTGTTTTCCGAGAGTCGCCTCCCCCTCTCGCGTGACTTCGCGCTGTTTCGCCGAATTCATTAGAGAGTAATTGGCCTCGGTAGAGCTCTTGTCGTTCGGAGGACACGTTTGTTCAGGCACCGATTTTTTGGCGAAACCTTTGCTTCTCTCTTTCAGTTTTCTCCGATTTGATCGATATCTCTGGAACCTCCTCCCCCCCCCTCACCCTTTCTCGGCTCGTGGTGTCGTTAGCCAAATTTGCGCGCGACTAACGTGTCTGGAATAAAGCCCGCTTACATTTATCAGGTTGGTAATGAGACAAGGATTCGTCTTTAATTGTGCGCCGATTCGGGGAATTTTTTTTCTCAAAATCTAATAACTGTTACCTTTAAAAAAGTTTTGTTGTTGTTGTTGTTGTTGTTGTAAATCCTTAGTTTTTACTAAAAGGCGTGGGTACACGGTGGAATAACTTCGGTAATTGCATCATATTTCACATCAGCGTCAACATCCGCTTAGTTTTCACCTTTTAACCTTTGGCCGCCGTCTGTTTCACGGGGCAGGGAAGTTGGCCGACAAGAACCTGCTGGCCGTGGTTCTTCATTTTTTTTTTTTTTAACTTCTTCTAAAAAGAGTTCTAGGCGTGGGAAGAGACTAATCAGCTTTAAAGAAAGATCAATATATATATATATATATATATTAAAGTGGTTTGCTAATTGTAAGACTGTCTCACAAACAAAAGTAGCCAGGCAGGAACAGTGGGTGCCTGCTGACGTGGTTATCTATCCGACATTACGACGACCGAGCGCGCCCCCCTCCGGCCACCGCCTCTACCAGGCCGTGGTTAAGCATAAAAAAAAGAATAAAATCTTGTTACTCCGAGGCATAAAGGGAAACTGCGAATTAGAAAACAGGAAACAGAAACACGGCCTGTTCTTGTTGTTTTTTTTTAAAACATGGTCTTGATGACCCGGCCGATGAACTTCCGCTTCATACAGAAGAATCTCTGCCTGGCGGAGCTGGCTGGAAGAGGGCTGTGTGGCTACCGTAATTGATGGCGGCCTCCTGTTTACTCGCCTGCCGTATCGTCACATCAAACGGCTAAAACAATCCTGTTATTTTCGAAGTGTCAACAGAATGTGTACTTGTTAAATATTTCAGAATGTATAATTCTTTCTATCTGTTTTCTTTTTTGTTGTTGTTGTTGTTTCTTTTTTTTCCCCCCGACGCTTGCCCCGAGGGGGGAAAATCAAAATGGAGAAAGTCAGTGAAATCTATCATTTTGAAAGCGGTCCATTCAAAGCCAACTGTAATGTTATTGATCCGCCTCCTCAGCTGCTTAGGTTGGCGCTGTTTCATCTGAAGGTGCAAAATCATAACTCATCTATGGCGACACGTGGGGCAGATGAGGTTCGAAGTGCAGAAGTTCTGCGTGATTATACAAACAGATTTGACAGAGTAATCCTTTGTGCATCACCAAGGCGTGTCCTGTCTCTCCGGGATGAGCGGTCACAGAGTGATTATTAGTTGAATATTGACATTCGCCATCGTTCTGATTCTTCTTAAAGACGTACCTTAAAATACAGTTTTCAGAAAAAAAAATCAGATCGGCTCGATTATCGATAATTATTCTTGCAAGTAGGTAAATAATCTGGCGGCTGTAACCGATCAACCATATACACTGAACGAAGCAGTTCCGGGGTGGAGAGCTCTCCTACGATTATTTACAGTAACCTGGTTCATCGTTACAGGTGCTACATAGGGGTCTGCGAAACTCGCACCACTGTTGGGTGATTCTAAAATTGCTTAACGATACTCAGATCGAGTACAGTACCTCTCACAAATGTTCACAGCATAAAATCATCGAACACCGCGAGCGCGGGGCGCTCCACTCATCGATGAGCAGCAAGATCCAGCCGTAGCTAATCCACAGACCGGAAGTGGGCTGCTGAACTTGGAGTAACACGGAGTGCAGGAGTACACGGGGACGACCCGTACATCAGCGCGCTATCGTGAGGCGAGAATGGAGTGAGTAGAACTCATCGAACGATTCTGGAGCGGAGACGGGTTTTGCGAGGAGAGCGGGACACGGCCGCAGACGCTTCTAAGTGCCTGTGGCTTCAGTGTTGGTGGGTAGTGGTGGCCACTCCTCGGTCCTTGGTGCTGCTGCTGCAAGCTATCTCTCGTGGTCAGCTCCGGCGATCCCGCAACAGCAGCGAGAACGACAATGATGGCGCTGGCAGAAATAATAATAGCCACAAAAACGACAGAAGACTGGATAGTAGAAAAGTAGAAGCGAACAAAATAGAATGAGAATTAAATCGCCACGGCCACGGGAGGGTATGAAAGAGTAACGTCTTGCTAGACCCGACCACAATAACAGCCTCTCTTTCATTCTGCGTGTAAAGTAGCCACCATTTTGTTTCTTTGTTGCTGTATTTCTAAGTACGAAAATGAACAGCATCTGACGTCTCAAAGTATAAAATTTTGAAAATTATAATTAAAGCAGAATTGTGGGTATTTTCCGATTGTCGTCTGCAAAGAGTTAATATACTCTAAAGGGCATCTTCGGGGAAAAAAACAACAACAGCAAACCAATGTAAGCCACAGTGGGTCTGCTTTAAATATGTCCAGTCGTTTGAAAATAAATCATGTTTAGAACACGAACACCATCATATCTATACTAAACACATGGATAAATATGAATTGGCAGTCGGGTTGCCATCCATGACGAGGTTAGATAAGCTGAGCGGGTTCTAATATCTAGATATGCTCGATATTCAGACAAACCGTTTTCGGTGTGGGCTCCTTCAACGGAAACCTGGCCGGTCGCAAGTCACAGCGCCCTCCAGTGAGAGGAACACGCAAAAAAACGATACCGGAAAATATGACAGCGGAGGACCATTTGGCTCTAGACAGGAGGCAATGACTCGCCAGTTCAGCTATCGGGCTGAGACAACATATTTGAAAAATTACCGTTTGGGAGAAAGCTCCAATAATTAAATTTTACGGAACAATCAAACAGAAACTCCCGGGAAAAATTGCGTTACCTTCCTTGGCAGCAGCATCCACAATAGAAAATTACACCAGCTGCAAGTGAACTCTACGGTCACCATTTCATCTGTCACTTTTCCTTATTCGCTACAATTTCCGTTTACTTCCTGCACGGATGCTTCCTCTCGCGAAGCTTCGTCACATCACGAGACTGCTATCACGTGCTCTCTTTTCTCCAGTCGCGTAGCAAATTTTCGATTTGAACCTCAACAGTAATCCTGACTTTTCTTCCTCCTCATCATCACCATCGTGCAGATCTCTTACTGTTCTACCTGCCCCCTACGAAACTAATTTATAGTTTGTTCCGTTGCGTTACACGGGTTGGGGAGGGGCTAACATTTAGGGGCTTTGTCTTAAGGTGCTCTTGTCCTTTTGTTGTATGTTTAATAAACGAACACTCGACGGCTGCGGGCGGGGTGAGCGTGAAGGTGCGAGAGATATCCCGCCCGTGGCTTCCGATATCGGAGGAATTACTTTAAATTGCCTGTCGATTCTTGGTTTTACTCGGCAGATGACGGGGATCGGGGGCTAGAAAGGGGCGGCGCGAGCGATACGGAGATAGCGGCGGCTGCGCCCAACTAAGCGCGAGCTGGCCGTCGAAAGGGTTACAGACACAAACGGAGCTTTTACCGAAAATTCTGAGCAGGGATTAGTAGAAAACCCATCGTTTCATCTGTGAATCTCCTGCATTATCTCAGAATCTGGTGCAACAACCCCCCCCCCCACACACACTCCTGAAAACTGTCAGAACGAAAGTAAATACCGGAAGTCCGGTGTTTTAGTCGTATTTTGAACAAATGGGAAACTGCTTTTTCTTTCTCCCCCTCCAGCCCCTTTTTATTGTAGTTTCTGCGATTATGTTACCTTGGCCGTATTTTTACCTTTAAAGATAATCTAAAGACAGGCGCTGCACCTAAGTTAACTCTATCATTTTTGGGGTCCCTGCATAAGCATCTTTCATTGGGTGAATTTAGGGATTTTTGAAATGAGAAACACTTCTAGACGAAAACAAGTCTTGTCGGGGAAGACGACCCCGTGACTAACTTTTGTGAAGCGCTATAAGCAGATGACATGTGCGTGCCCCTGCAATAACTATCCTTCCCCGATCGCTCTTATCTGGAAGGCGGCTTTACCGGAGTCGGCAGCTCTCGGCTAAATCTGCTGCTAATCCGAGTTATCTTTCAAACAGCTTAGCGTTTTCCCGCTGGAATCGTCGTGGAAAACGTTTAACAAACGCAAACTGATAAGAAGACCCCCTTAGTTCTCACCAAACGAGAAAGAGACGAAGGGACACGAGCACAGTAAATAAGTCAGTAAAATACTGCGTGGGGGGGAGAGGCCCTGTTGGTGTTGTTTTCTTTAGCTCCCCCCAAAAGACAGAATTTCTGGGGTTTTAAGCCGACAGATTGTTGCAGTAACTTTAGATATCGGCGTCTACAGATCTCGGCTGCTTTACAAACGCCTCGACAGATTTTGAGAAAGATGGATAGATCGGACGATAACTTTAATCGCGTGGACGCGCAAAAATTCTACTGAAAAGATTTAATCGCTGAAAGAAAACATGGAGAATTTTATGTAGAAGGGTGATTAATGAAGACATTTAGAAAAGAACAAGTAGATGAAACTAAAGATGGGGCGACGACACATCGCAGATGGTTTTGCATCAGTTTGTATTTCTACCATTGGTCATTATTCATACTATTTCCTTGTTTGTTAGCAACTCTTTTATTTCTAATTAATTTCTTTTAATTAATATAGTTTGTTTGTTTGTTGTTGTTTTTTTTTATTTTAAAGGAACTATACGGCTAGAACTAAACATATCCACTATTTTAAGGGCTCACAGAACACTCTGACTCGATTATCTGTTTCTTAACTTTAACAACTTTATCAGGATTGCTATGGAACTCAGATACTTGTTTTAGCTGCGCTACTCTGCGACCTGAATGGTTACATTTTACAAAACAAATAGATGCAAATGTTCACTATTCTGATTAACCCGGTAATTTTAATGGAATATTCAATGCCTTAAAAAGGTGGATGGTTAAGCCGGATCGTGCACAAAAAGCCGGATATTCTGCATATTAATAATAGTTGCTTAGGTTCAGAAGACAGGATGTCCTTTTGTTCATTTACCTGCCCTTTAGGAGTTTCGCTGCCCTGTCCGCCAGACCCAACAAGTGGCCATTTCGCTTGTCAAGCTCTGAGCGACTCTACCGTAACTTTAGCGACAGCTTCCGCTTAGACCGTTCTTTCCCCCCTCGGATTGGGTTACGACTTGTTCCTACAATTAAAACGGAAGTTAGAGAATTACGGAAATTCACGTCTTGTGTCCCCGCGCTGTTACTTAAATCGAATTTCTGTTATTTGTTGTTGTTTTTTTTTTTTTTCAAAATCCCATTCGTCCATGAAACTGCACGTGCGTCTCCGCAAGGATGGCGCCACGGTTTTGCAGTTGCTTGGGAGCACAGATTTAAAGATACCGCGATCTGAGGTTACAAAGCAGCCAAACGATCGGCGAAGCCATCCGTTCTCACCCCGACTCCAGTTAATCGTATTTTTCGCACGCGCACTTGCTGCCTTGTTCTGGCCTTTAATAAAACGCTCTTCCGGTCTCCATGTTTGTCGACATTCGATCAATGTCGCTTCTGCTTGCTTTGTTCCCGCAGCCGGGATTTAGCTGCTCTGGTTGAGAGGGCATAGAAAAGGCAGGGTAAGTGTTCCCTATCTCAGACTAACGTCTATTCCCGGCAAACATGTTCTGATATCTAGTTAGAGGCGAGCAGAGGAACAGCGTACATCTCTCGATTCCTCTCAACTGCTTCCCTTCTGAGAGTCGCCGCCCGCGTGGAACGCACCAGCTTAACCCTGCAACTTCTCTCCTTTCTCTTTCACATTCTGACATTCAATGGACAAGGCCTGGAACCACAACCGCGTTCTTCAGTTACGTTGCATAGCCTCTCTGTAATGATGTCATATCCCATTCTCTGTGTATGGTGTCATATCTCTCTCTCCCCCTGTAAACATTCTCTAAACTGCGTAATACAGGTGCAGGCCGCTTTAATGAATACGTTTTAAAATAGCACCTGTGATGTATTTAGATTGGCCGTGTTTCCTTTTCAGACATTCTTGCCTTTCTCTTTCTTCCGTATCTGCAGCCCCATCATAGCGATGACAATGAAGGCAATGAAGCGGCAAACGGATGTAACGAGGCATCTTCTATCAAAACCAAAGTCGTTGTTCTGCTGTTGCAGAAGAGACATCATATAAACCTCGGAATACTTAAGGAATCCTATTTTTATCTACGAGACTTTCCCCGCGGTAACTATATTTTGCTGCTGATATTCATGATTTCACCAACAATTTTATGGAGTATTAGCGGAAAACTAACCCTTTCACTTTAAGGAGAATGTTTCTCAAATATCTTTTGCCGGAAGACGCAAAATGGAATTGTGGATATGATATTAATATGACTTCGAAAACTGCAGGAGCGTACGAAGATTATTGTTATCCTTTGCACGAAGTATTAGCAGTTTGTGATAATCTGATGTTTCTTCCGAGGTTCGACATAGAGGAAGCCATTGCTGTACCAACTTTCACTTTTTTTTCCTAAGGGGATTTCGGGAATCCCTTTGATTCCTCCCCCTCTACCCAGGATGCTAGCGAGAGCGAAGAAATTTCTTCAACAGCCTCCAAGTGTTTTAAATTTTTCAATGTAATGCAAACTTTTTCTTTTGATTTCCCCCCCCCCCCCCAACGGCTGTAACCACTCGGGATAAATAAAATTTCCCAATTTCTGGAAGATGAGTTCATTTAATGATAATAGATTTCTGCCTTATTTCAGAGTTTTCGCATTCCGCCGACTGATCATTTTCTTCGCCTTATACTTTAATACACTCCGCCTGACCCCTTTTTCAAGCTGAATTTCCAAAACGGACGCACCTTTTTTTAAAAACGCAGAAAGGGCGCGATCGCGCGAGAGTTCAGTGAGAGGATGTAAGAGTATCACGTGACACAAAAAACACTAATAAAAGCCAATATTTACCGAATATCTGTTTGAATGGGGCTTCACGGTGCGCAGCTGCCCTTTGTTGCTGCCTAATTTGAGGTTACTCAATACAAACCAATGGGATGCCCGTGTAATTTATTGAATCCGGTTTAAAAAAAGACAAAATGGCTTCCACGCGCATATCCCTCTTAACCGAAGTCGGCTGTACAGGTAAAGTTAAGCACCTAGACTAGAGCCCGGCCAGAGTTTGCCCTTTGACTTGGACAAAGAACTGTAACCTCGATAACTGGCAGTCTGGGTAAAACAGGTGTGACTAACCATTCTCTGGAAAAGGGTAGCCTCCTAAGGCGACGGCCATGCAGTAAATCGTACCCATTCTCACTCAGCGCCTATACATCAAAGTTAATACCGACGCAAGACAAATTGGTTACGTAGGTCGAAGCCGCCGAGCTCGTGATCCGATGCTAAGATGTCGATTGGGAGCAAATAAGACCAGGTTTTAAAAAAAAAACAACAAAAAACGAGGTTCTTCTTGTCTACGTGTTTGCTTTTCTTTACTAAATATTTATCCAGTATTCGAGAAGAATCTGAAGCCTCGCGAAGAAAAATATTTTGTTTTCTTAAGATTCCGAGTCGTATCTACGAGAACGGATATTGTATTTGTTTAAGAGCTCCTCAGATCAATATGTTGGCCTCAAAGGCCACGGGGCTTTATGACATTACATAAGAGACTCTGCTCCAAAAACAACGGCGATATTTGAATAGAACCGTGTGGTTAATTTAACGAATGCCTGTTGTCAGGGTTCTAAAGTATTCAACTTGGGATTTTGGCTCTTCCAAGCGTTAAAGTTTAAGCCAGCATTCTTGAATAATATAAATCTATTCTTATCTATAACAGAAAGGCTGTTAGATAAGAGCGGGACGGCGAAAAAGTGGAGGATTGTTTCCTATTGTCTTATCAGTAAAGCCCGTGTCTCGCCGATCTTCCCATGTCAGTCATCAGCATTTAGTCGTAAGAACAGGTTTTGAGTATTTAACAAATGAAAGGTCGCGGGCGGTTGCAGCCACTATATACAAATCAACATCATTATGCTCCAAAACTGTTCTTCTCGGGACGACATGGAAAGATGGCGAAACACGGGCTCATCAGCTGTTCTTGGTGGACGAGGAAACGCTTGAACTAGCCTTCTACTTTCGGACTATTATTCAGGGTCATAATTGGAGTCAGTTTTACAATATCCACGTTCATTAAATGTACACATTTTAACTGTTAGTAAATCATTAGTACATTTCTAGAAAAAAAGTAATTTTTTGCAGTAAACATAAGAGTGGATTCTGAGTTCCTTTCGTTATTCGTTTAAAAAGCCAAACTCTAACCTGTCTTTGTTACAGATTTTAGTGATACTTTTTTATTTGTGCCATTATTTAACTTTCTCAGAGACCACCACGAGTCATTACGCATCCAAGGGTCCATTTCCGGTCAGCAACTGATTTCTCCTTGGTTGGACTTAGAATGAATGAATACTTATTAAATAAATATTTTCGGTAAGCAGTAAGTGTTCTTGATTATTATAAGTGGCACAACCGTGTTGTTTGTTTGTTTTTTTATTATTCAATGAAAAAGTAAATTTATTTCAGGTGCTACACATACACTTTGACACCAGTTAAGCACAGATTCCCCATAAACAAGTTTCCTCTAAAATGCATCAGTGACTTTTAAAAAAGTGATCTGATACAACAAAGTACCAACATTTTGAAAAAAAGAATAGAAGTTAGACTGTCAATATTTTACAATTAAAAAGTGACAATGTCCTGGAAGCTCAATCGTGATGTTTAATGTCATTATCTGGTGAAACAACCATTTCCTTATACCTCACCTTGTTTACAAAAATGCCTAACGCACCTGTCATTCCTTGTGCAAAACCTGAGCCAGCAGTATTCTGAAGAGGAAGATTCAGTTTTGCAGTGCTCCTTTTTCATCCCACCAGAGATCCTCTATTGGATTCAAGTCCTGATTCATAGCGGGCCAAGCAGTAGCATTAAAGATGTTGCAACACCGCAAGGTTGAGCATTGTCCAAGAATATTATTGTAATAGCAAGCCGGCGATTCTCAAAGGAAGGAACATCATCAAGAATGTTATCATGGTGTACGTGGTTCCAGGCACGATAACAGAAATCAAGCTTATAGTCAGTCATAACATACACATCCCCACACTAGCGCCATCCACCACCAAAAGTGAGAGAGCCTCAAATTCCAATGACAATGTATGGTGCAATTAAGTCTCAGTGATAACAAAGGTCATTCAGCCTCCTGGACATTGGCAAAGAAATTGTTTCAGTTTGTGTGACCACTATGCAATCTATTAACAGCAGCACTTAGTATCCATTCAACTGATGACAGAGTGGTTTATGTCTCTTAGGAAAGCCCATTATTTTCCATTCTTTAACACTTGTTTGAATACAATGCCATAAAAACCGCATATTTTTTACCCATTTTATTTTTTATACATTTTCTTGACATTATAATTGACAAGCTATGTATGGCCAGACTGTGCTCCAAGTTTGAAGACATTTGGATAAAAAATAAAGTTAGTAATGGGTGCCACAAAATGACCTTAAGATACCACATCCAGAAAAATGCACTAAAAATAGACAGACAGTATACCGCTGAATCCATACTTCCTTCACTTATGTTCACTTTCTCTTTTCCAATGTTTGAACTAAATAACTATGTGAATTAAATACACATCTGAGCTATGAAAAATCACCCGACTTCTACCTTCAATTTCAGAAGACCCTTAACATGTAATTCTTTTCATAAGTAACCACCGGATTGACAAATACATTACCTACCTACCTATTTCACAACAGTAAAATAAAGCAGATATCTTCAATTTTGAGTCAGATGTACTCTAACATCTAGTTTCCTGGAGGTTACAGTCCTCAGTAAAGACAGCTTTTCATATTTGCCGCTCTGTTCACCGACAGCCAATGAACCACAGCTGAGGGTCTGCATCTTTTCAAATTCAGTAAAAATATTCTCTGCTTCTTCAGTTCTTGGGGACAAAAGTGGTGAATATCAGTCGTCCAAATAAATGGGAAATCTGTTGTCTTCGAAGAGCCCAAATATTCATTTACACTTTGCTGAACATCCATAATCCAGACAAGAGTAACAGTAGCGCCACAGATATGGTTCCTTATACCCTGGCATTCCTATATTTGATTGCACTCCAAAAAGTAGCAAGCTCAGGCTAAGGATAAAAGCGTCATGTCTTGGAAAGAATAAGGGGAAACATTTTTACATTTCAAAGAAACCAAGAACACAAAAAAGTATCTCGCAGGCTTCCCTAGATTACTTTGCAATCAAAGCCTCCCTTTGCACGTTCAAGTCATGAGTTTCCTCTTCCCCTTTTGAATGAAAAAAACAAAAAAACACCACAGAAAGAGAGTTAGGGTTATAGCTGTGACCTTTGAAATAAATGAACACTAGGATATGTCACAATTTTTTGTATGTGTATACAAGACAGACATTATTTCATGTCTGTTGCTATGGTAATTCACAACTAGCAAGAACAAATATTTTAGCTTTATATCTAATACAAATTTTCAAGTGTTTGTTTGTTTGTTACTCTTTCACTGCTGAACTGTAGCACTTTGAGGCCCAAAATTTTGGGTGTAGGTACTTCAGGTAAGGTTTTAGGCTACCACATGTTGGCCTAAAGCCATTTTTTCCCATGCAGCACTGGGTACCCCAGCTAGTCTATGTGTGTGTGTGTGACACAATGAATTAACAAATTAATGCTGCACTAGTAACAACAGTCCATAATTATTAAGATGCAATTTTTTTTTTGCCTTTGTTTATGATTTTACTAGGGGTTTAAGACCTAATCATTTTCTCAGAGTTAATTAATTCTTCTATTTCAGATATTTTCTTTTGATGTAGTGTTGCTTTTGCTCTTATAGCAAGGTGACGATCCAATTAACTCACATATATAAATATATAAAAACAAAGGAAGGTAACAAAATCTATTTAGAATTTATTATAAACTACAAAACTTCAATATCATGTACAATAATACATTTCTTTAAAAAATACCAAACTAGTCCACAGATAAGATGCAGATCAAATATAAAAATAATTTTAAAAAATATTCTAGACTAGACAGTGCAAATATGCAAATCGTGTGTTGCATGTGGAACTTAAATATTCCATGAATTAAAATTTTGAACTGCAGAATTTCTCTCTTCAGTGTTAAAAATTAAACAAACACCAACATGACATGATGTTGTGAACTGAGACACAATGTAAATCAGTTTACATGGTAACCCTAAATGGTAAGTATAAAATTTCTTTACCAGTCTGCCATCATCAACAGCGAGCCCATTGACACTTGCCTAGGGAAACAACTAACTAGCATAAATATTCTTCACCAACCGTAAAGCTTCAACTTCAAGGTTATTCAGAGTTTGTGTGGGAGTGTCGCTGTGGCTAGCAGCAGCTTTGACGAAATGAGAATGCACTCGCTTCATTACTTTTGTGTAACTTGGCATAAGTCTCGTCATTCACTGCTTCAGACTCTCTTGGTATCAACTGAGCTATAAAACGAAAGATAAATGATACATTATATTTATATACAACTGTCTGTCTGTCTGGGGGGGGGGAGGTGAGGGCAGATTCTCCAATCAGCACCACAAAATTACTTTATGTAAAGGTAAAATGGCATCACCTGTAGAAGTCCCAGAGTAAGTAATGTAGTGAGAACAATGAAACCAGTAGAACAAAAATATCAACTTTAAGCTAGCATCAGGTCTATTAGTCAGTGATTGATGTCTGACTTTTGCAGTGGATAAATATATCTTGAAGGTGTTAAAGCAAGTTTATCTAAATAAGTCAGGAACTACAGCCATGGCCAAAAGTTGGCATCAACATAGAAATTTTAACAAAATCTATCTTCCAATTGTTCAGAAAAACTACAAAGTGGAATGTACTTCCAAACATTAATATAACATTATTATGCAAATTCAGCAGGTTTAAAGCAAAATTCATAAATTCTAGAGTGAAATAAAGATTTTGGCCATGACGATAGATTTCAGATAAAATAGGTTCCACTGTGTTTGTAACAAGTGGTAGTAGTTGAAACTCTGGCACTTTACCTACCTAGCTGTATAAAAAGCTCTTCAACATTGTCACCTGTCTTTGCTGATACTTCTTTAAACAGGATGCCATGTGTTTGCGCAAATGTCTCAGCCACCTAAAACACAAATTAATCTCTTAATAGTTTTCACAGTGAAATGGTGTCTTGAAGTAAAGAAAATCCATTCTAAATAAGTCATTAAAATTATTTCATACCCTTCAAAAAAGATTCTAATCTGAAAAAGAAAATGGCTGGATATTCAACAGTTGGCAGTTTGTAAGCTTTAAATGCATCAATGACTTGCCAGGACTGCCATTAGCACCAGAGCCATCCTTTGGCATACATGGCATGTGTGGTCACACACAGCACAAAGTAGTTTAAAAAAAAAGATTAAAGAAATGTAATTAGGAAATTTCACAGCTCAGAGTTACATTGTAAATCATTTATCAAAAACACTGCAACAAAAACAGATGATTGCCATGCAACTCAATTAAGTCTGAGGTGATTATTCTATGACCGACATCTGGCATGCCATGATTGGATGGCAAATGCTTACTCTGAACTCTGATTGGCAGACTGCTAGGTTTGCTTTGTTTTCTCACACCTGTGTACTTTCATACATTTGTAGAAATGTTATTAGTATAGCGTAAAAATGTTTAGACTTTTTCGATAACAAAAAGTGTGAATTGCTCGTGTTTAACTTCAAATTTGAAATCATTAATTTACCTATTTAAATGTCAGCAATGTTTCTGATACCAAAGAAACAGATGTTAGGATTTCAGATGAGAAAGTGCAAGGCAGAAACAAAGACATCAGTCAAAACACAAAGGTTTTACTGGTGAAGTTTATGCAAACATCTGCATCTGAACCTATTATTTCTGACTATGCTGCTTTCACAGGAACTACTACTACTTCATCTTGAAGTTGTGCAGGACCTGCTGGATACTGTCAACAGGGATCCTGAGTTCCAGAATACCATGATAACTGGAGATGAGATGTGGGTGTACGGGTACATCCCAGAAACCAAAGCTCAATCATCACAGTGGAAGCACTCAATGTCACCAAGGCCCAAAAAAGCGCGTCAGGTCCGGAGCAAAATCAAGGTGATGCTGACTGTTTTCTTCGACTACCGAGATGTTGTGCATCACGAATACACACCAGAAAGACAAACAGTTACAAAGGAGTCCTATCAGGAAGTCCTCCTCCATCTTCATGATGCAATTCGGCGCGAGACCAGATCTGTGGGTCTCACAAAACTGGCAGCTGCATCATGACAATGCCCCGGCTCATTTGTCGCAGCTGATCCAAGGTTTCTTGTCAAAGAAAGGCATTTCACTCATTCGCCAGGCTCCCTACTCTCCAGACATGGATGGCTCCTTCTGACTTCTGGTTGTTCCCAAAAATGAAGATGCCACTGAAAGGACCCCGCTTTGAGAGCTGAGAGCCATTCCAGACATGCTTCGAACAGTGGAAGGATTGCTGGGCTAAGTGTATGGAGGCACAAGGGGCCTACTTCGAAGGGGATTAGCAATTGAACCCCACCAAGTGCATAATTTTTTTCCCCAGCCTAAGGTCTGATACTTTTTCGACAAACCTCGTAAAGTAATAAATTTATTAAGTTACAAGGGACGTAACTTCTGTTTCCTTTTTTAAACTAATGATTGGAGGGAGATAATTTGCACAATATTGGAGTAAAATAATAAAAAAAATAGTTAAATTCTTTTTATCATTATGTGAAAACTAGCATTTTTGATTTGTAAAAATAAAACTTCTTCTGTCAACTGTTTTGGTTAGAATTATTTCAACAGAAAATGCCAGTTGTAACGATAACTTTTTAAAGAAACATTTTTTTTAAAGTTAATTCTATAAATGTATCTCTGTAAATTTCTAGAATTCTCGTATTTTTCAAAACCTGATCTTATAAACTAAAACCAGTCTGATGTGAAAACTCGTGTGTAAACTGTCAAGGTCCCAGTCTGCTTGCCTGACTGGTTGGTGGATAATATATGGAACATGAGAGAATATCTGTCAATAAACGGAAGAAAAACAGAATTATCTAAGTTAAGCAGTTCCTGAGAAGAGAAAGGTAGATATAGTTTATTAAGAACGAGACAAAACTAAACTAAAATTGTCTGTTGCCAACTCACTCACTGCAGTATTAACACTCTTGGATGGCAGGTCTGACTTGTTTCCTGCCAATACAATTTTTGTGTCTTTGGGACCGTACTTCTTGATGTATGCCAACCACATTTTGAGATTTGAAAAGCTTTTCTGCAAATGATTATAAAAAATATACAATAAAAACTCTTGGTTGTATGGCAAAAATTTAGTTAAGTTCACTGAGTGCATCATTCAATGTTGTAGCTTCAAACAACCTAAAGAGGGGGCTGCTGAGAGACCAAAGTCTGAATGCAGCAAAGCTTTACTTTTTTTAAAAAAAAAACCCTCAAATAATAGAAACAACATATACAGTAATTATCATTAGAGATATACACATTATTAGTATTAATGAATATATCTTTTAATACCAACCAGACTGTACATACATATAGTTTCTTTATGAAGAAAATACTGATCAGAAATGTGTAGTCTTAAGAAACAAGTGCTTCGTATCAATAAGAATTGATGGCACTAACTCACTTGAACTTAATATTTAATGCATTCTTAATGTTCTGGATTTGAAGTGTTCCTATATTTAAAAATTCCTACACAAGTAGTCATTATCAATACAGAATGCGAGCACAAAGTGGGTCAAAAGAAGAACCCTAACAAATTTATTTTTGTTTGGTATCTTGTTGCACACTAAAAAAAAGAAAAAAAAGTAATAGTACTGTAATAGTCATTACTATGGGATGAAATCCCAGTATTTTCATCATCAGTTACTTATATGCATTTCTGCTAAAGATATGTAACAAAGATTTGAGAGATCTAATGACCACACAGTTTCACATGAACACCTTAGCACCAAGTTCAACAGTGGGGGGGGGGCTTATATGGCAATCATCCTTATCATCTTACCCCTCTGTAAACTGAAACATTTTATGTGAGGTGGTTGATCTGGGGTCACTGATAATCCCTGGATACATTTTTACTCTTAACTTGATAAACCCTAACCAAGTTTCTGCAGTGATATCCTGAAAATACTCTACCTGTTCAGAATACTTTGCATGAACTTGTCTACAATTTCTAGTTTCCACTCAATCTAATTTATATGAAGTGCATTTTAAAAGAAATTCTTTATAATAAACCATAATTATCCACTTGTGCATTTAAAAAAAAAATTTTTTCTGTTGTGGAAAACTGCTTAACTCCTAACATATTCTATCATCTAATCATGAAAGACTTCAGCAATTAGATTTGAATACCCAAGAACATTACCTCCCCTCCCCCCTGATTTACAATAACCCTATACTGTATGTATCCTGTTGTAATCATCAACACTATTCCTTCTTCTTTGCCAGTATTTTAAAAGAAACTTCACGCATTCGCCAGAAACTTTAGTTAAAACTGGTTTCCCAGACCATTTGGAAAATGGGGAAAACTCAATAATTTTACTTGTAGCAGCAGGCTTGACAAACAGCAAAACAAGTGATAACAAATGTTTTAATCAAACTGAAAGCTTTCTCAGGCAGCCATACTCACCATATCAGTGACATCATAAACCAGTAAAGCACCTTTAGCATCCCTAAGGTACATTGGTACAAGGCTCTTAAAACGCTCCTGTCCAGCTGTATCCCAGATTTGAAAAACAGCCTTATATGTCTCGAAGTCCAAGGATCTAACCAGGAATGCAGCTAAAATATAAAGTTTAATTGCACTGCAAAAGTTTTATAATGGACTAGTAGTGCAGAGTCACTATAGATCCAACAGGTTATTTTCTGATCAGTTAAAAAATTCTTTTAACAGTAATTAAAAGGAAATATTAGTTTTTTTTTAGCATTTCAATATCTGAAGAATGAATGATAAAAAAATTTTTAAAACAGTAACATAAAACTTCATGTATCAAATTTTCCTTTAGTAGCTTCAAATAATAAAAAGAAAAACAAAACTGCATTTAACTGTAGAAGGTTCCTTGAATGCACACTTTTTAAATATTCTGATCACCACTGAGATCTAAGATCAGAATGCTCAAAAAAACTGGCCACTAACTTCAATGGAAAAAAAAAAAATTCTAAACTTAAAAAGCAAACAAAAAGTTGATTGTTTTTTGTTTTTATTTTGCCTCCTTTTTGTATCGGCAAAATGATGTTGTGAGATTCATGTGTGTTCCATTTCTATGGTATATGTAAAGAGAAAAGAAACAGATGGTTTACCTCCAACTGTTGTTTCATATCCTTCATGAAAAATATTTTTGGCAAAGCGCAAAGCTAAGCATGTTTTTCCCACATTCACATCTCCCACAACCACCACCTTCACCTTCTCTATGGTACTGCCCGATTGTTTTTGGTACTGGCTCATCCTGGCACAAAATGGCTAGAAAAATAACACGAGAGAGCTCAGTGGCTTGGTTATCCATTCATGGTTGCTTCAGTCAAAGCCATACTAAAGTAGATAGACAGATAGATATGGATTTCTTCTGACTGACAAGAGATGTTCAAACAAGAAATGGCTAGAAGTTTTACAAAGTGTAAATACATGGATGTGATTTCCTATTTTGTGCATAAATGGCTTTGTCTTTTATCCTAAATCTAAAACAGTATCACAGCAATAACATTCTATTGGATTTAGTACACTTCATGTGCAAAAGTAACTCTTGTAAGCTCTGAATCAGTGCTTATAAATTGTTGTTGTTGTTGCTAGGACAACATAAGGAATGTATCTTCCTCATCTGAGAGTTAACAGTAACATAAAAAGCTTCAGAATAATTTTTTTTTTTTAATTTTTAAAATTGTTTAAATCATAAAGGAATTTATTTTTATTTCCAAGAGTTTAAAGAAAAGGTGGAAATTTTAAAAGAAATGAAGGAAAAAGCGTAAATAAAATTGTTGTTTTTTGTTGATTTTTTTTTTTTTACTTTTAATAATTTTGAATTAGAGCCCAACCATCATTTCATAAGACTTGCCATGATGCTATGCAAATGGGCGCATAATTAAAAAGTGCCTGATATCCTTTTTCACTTGTGACTTTGCACAGTTAGTGAAGTGTCAGCATCCCTTATTGCACAGCCATGAGATATAACAATAATTTAGAGGTGGATTCAAGTCCAAGTCTGGCTTCTCATGCCACACATTTCTCTTGAAGAACCTAAAACAGGCACCAGCTACATGTCTCGCAAAAGAACTGGGCACCAAAAGGCATACATACGTTTGACTGTACTCAGAGCACTGAGGAAGAACAAAATTATATGATGAATAATGCATGTACTACTATTAGCTGTAGTAAGAAATTAGACTGTTTTCAAAAGTTCTTAAATGGCAAAGATGAGATATTGAAGCAAGAAATGGAGGTGCTTGCAACTAATTAATCTCCAGGTAAGATATGGATGGTTTAGTATTATTTTCTATAATTAAGGGGAATAACAAAGCAGGCAATAAGTAACAGACAATTAATATAAGATTAATAAATTTGTAAATACCTAAATAAATATAGAATGATTCTGAAACATCTGTTTCACTGATTGTAAAAAGCTTTGATTTTAGATAAGTATTTAAATAAATGATACTTAACTCAAAATTTACAGGCTTGTCAATTAAATATATCCTTGGATAGTACAGTACTGGGAGGCCAGGTCCTTCTGAGACAATGTTATTTAAATGTTGCCAACATGGCGAACAAACTTATCAATAGTCCCTACTAGAATTCTTCATCTTCAGAGACAGGAGGAAATCCACGTAACTGGCTGATGAAGAGCGAGAAGAAACCATGCCAGGGAAGTATGCCAAACTAAGCCAAAAATGTCATTAACTCATTTGCGCTTAATGAATCGCAGAGGACTTCTCCCAACATCTGGCCTTGACATATGAATAACCATGTTACTAGCTAATTACCCACCTACACAAAACTGATTTGTCAAGTAAAATGTAAGTGAAGCATTGCATTAACTTCTCCATGTTGTATGCAATGAAAATAATGATCACTCAATAGCAAAAGAATAAAGGAGAGGGTCATGTAAACTTCCAGAAGTGGGGGAGATTTAAGGAAAAGGTAAAGATGCAAAACACAAACAGCTTTGGATCTTTTAACAAATACTATTCAGTTGGCATGCTTTCCAATTTTCTATCATCCACATGACCAAACTGTTTAGAATATATCCCTAGATATATAACTGCAAAGCATCCTTTTTCATTTTACCTGTTCTACAGTCAAACAGTGTAGAAAGCAAAGAGCAGCAGCTGCTTCCTCAATATATGGAATTTGGGAAACACAACGTATATAATTGTCGTCTCCCCAAATACCAACATAATTCGCATCTCAAACTGCCACAAAAAAAGAGAAAAACAAACACCAAGTCTATTAATATTTGTGAGTTAAACACTGTCATATTCTTCAAATCTTTAGTTAGACACCATAGTTGTAAGAATTAGAAACAAAACTGTAAAAAATTAGGGGGACACAGTAGAAACTCACTTATCCAACTTAACAAGGTACTGACCCTGTCACATAAGTGAAATGTTAATCTGAGTGACGACCAATTATAAGTGCCCCGACACCACACACAAAAATAACTTGATTATGAACAGAATTTGTCTGGAAACATGCCGTCTGTGCAGTAAATTTCAAATACAGCTAAAATAAATTTAAATTATTCAATCACTCTAAGGCTCCCAATTTGTCTCTGAAGAATATAGCCACCATTTTCCTTTCCTGACTGCTCAAGAAACATGCTGGAAAAGATCTGTAAAAAGTTGAAACATGCTCTAAACACATCCCTATCTCTAGCCAAAAGGAAAATGGAATTGTCTTCTGTGAATTAAATACTTGTTACAGTATTCTTGTGTGCACATGAATACAGTCGACCCCGCGTAATTGCGGTTCGGCATTTTCCTTAGAACCTAACTAATAATTGTTTGTGGAAACCCCCGCATATTCGTGGAATCGCAAATATCTTTCACAATTTTTTTATGCCCTTTTATGTGGTAATATATTTTTTTTCACACTTTTTAACGCTAAATTATTAATAACAATATAATTTACTAATTTTGTAATATAAATATTAACATAAATTCAGCAAAATATCAATATAAAATAAACGCTATTGTCTGGAGGTTTGAAAGTAGCCAAACCGAGAGCGTTATTCATTTCTCCTTGCTGCTGATTGGCTGCTGCCCACGAGGCGCTGTCTCAGGCAGATGCAGCCCAGCTTACTGTGTGTAGCTATCTCAAGTGTTGTATTTTTTATTAAATTATTATTATATATTTTTTTATTATAAGTTACGTTGTATTTTGACATTTATAAGCATTTTTATGGACCACGTCCAATATTCGCGGTTTTTCACTCTTCGCGGGTGGTGCTCAAGGGACGTAAACCCCGCGAATACCGGGGGGGACAACTGTATGCAACTGACAGAAGCCAGTTGGATAACCCAGTGTGTTGGAAAAACAAATTTCAGATAAATGAAATTCTACCATGTTACCTTAAATAAAATAGCCAAGGAATTTGTGAAAAAAAAAAAGAGGGGTAAACATTTTTGGAAAACTTTAAGCTTGTTATCTACATATTTATATACAATATATCAAATGTATAATATTTCCTATCATTATTACTTTTATTAGATTTCATTATAGTTATGATAGTTTATAATCTCTATATAATGATATTAAAAATGTTTTATAAAAATTCTGGAATACAAATATCCTACTGTTGCCTCAACCCTAAGCAATCTGGATTTCAATATGAATTAAAAATTATATTCAAATCCTCTTCAAAATATTTGTTTATATTTTGAATTGATTGTATAATGATTTAATGAATCCAGTATTATTTTCAAGTATGCCTTAAAACTTGTTCAAAGCTTTGAAAGTAATAAGATATTTCAGTAATGAATATAAATGTCTCTGAATGAAATTGATATAAAATGTATATTCAATACTGGAATATCTTTTTATTACATTCGAAGTTTCACATTAAGTTTTAAGTCCCATGACTACAGAAATTATATAATTAAACTGAAAATAATTTACCTTTTCTCTTTTATAGTTAAAACAAATGCTCTTATGCTCTTTATATCTACACACCAGTGTGTTCAGCAGACACTCATTAATCACTAATTCATTCACGACACCTATTAACGAGGTGATGCAGACACTCATATGGGCTTCCTGTTTGGTGGTCCAGTAGAACCATTTGAAGACCTGATGACTCATCCCAGAAGTCCTTACTAACCCACAAGTGACCAACTGAAACAATGTACTGTTCTTTCTTGTTGTCAGCCTGATAAAACTAATTTTAGAGTGAGCTTCTCTCCTGTAAAACAAACATATCACACGGAGTATTTATGGAGCGTCGGTTGTTAGTGATGAGACAGTAAGTCCAGTCTATAAGAAACTGAAGAAAGTTTATTTGCTATTGGTGAATGCTTCTGGAGCCAACCATAACAATGCAACATTATACAAAATATTTAGATATGGAATAAATTGATTTTTTCAAGAAAGTTCCACAAGTTGAACTGATCCAAACTGAGATAAACAACAAACTTCAAAAAGTTAATGTTGCTTCAGCTTCATATCCTACTTGTTATTAGCAATCATCCATCAACACAAGTATCATCAGAATCAAGACTGGTAGGTTCTCGACAATATCCAGAGCAACTTCAAGGTACCATTTCCCCAAAATATCAAAATGGAAGCTGTGGAAACCGGGCTTGATAAACATACATGGTTGTTGTATAGCAAATGTCATGATCTTGCTTTTTATCATCTATGTAGCCAAAGTTGACAGTAAATCAGAAGCAGCATTCACAAAATATGTCAACTGCTGGAAAAAAACGCTAGAAAATTTTCGCAACATAAAATGTAAAACTCATCATGATTCAGTTTACTGATTTCATTTGTTGATAAAGAATAGATGTGTTTTTTGGCTGTGAATTTGCAGTGAGCAGTGAACAGAAAGGATGATTTTTTTGAAGATGCTCACAAAAATATTTACTAGTCTGCAGTACTTAGCTTGACAAATCCTGCAATGTGTGGCCAAAATGAAGCCTCTGGAAATCGGCACTGTGATGATCCCAATCTTGAAGAGGGGGGGGGGGGGGAGATAGAAGAAAAAACAATTGATTTCCACCAGAGATACAAGCTTCAATCAGTAGGAGAGAGCAAATCTTCTTACATTAAAGTACAAGGGTTAGTGTTTTGACTATATTCATTAAATCAGTGTGATTCAGAACACATCTTCACCATGATCAAAGATTTCTCATTGTGTTTTAATTGTAATATTGAAAATTGTAGGACTCAATGCTGTGATGGTACCGTACCAACACTTTTCAAGGAAAATTCAAGGTTTTAGAGCTCATTTTAAACAAGAGGAAATCAGAGCAATAAATCTCCTTGGCCAAATACACACACACACTAAATTTAGCCATTTAATACTATTTCTTGAAACTCCCTCATGCAGAACCTTTTAAGATTGATACAAGAACTGCAAATTTTCTATAAGATTATTCAAAACATCTAGCAACAGATCAGAACATTGCAAAACCTGTTAAATGTCCTTACACACATTTGTTTCACAGTTAGGAAAAGTTGCAACAATTCAATTTTTTTCACATCCTTGAAAAGATACTTAAGGATTTCTGAAATTACCAATAAGACCACTAGACTTATCCAGTCTGAAAAAACACCTGGAATGAGGGTGAAATTTGTGAAACACACAGTTAAGAAACTTGTTCATCTGAGAGATGATTGACTTCATTTGAAATAACTGTTTCATATTCTGAAAAGTTATATGCAGATGTTCAAAAAATGCCCCAAAGTTCAAATTCTTGTCATTTTCAGGAGTCTAAACCCACAGATTTTCAAACCAAAAAGATTTTTATTGAGCTCCTTTCTGTGAAATTTTTAGCATAGCTATCAATTCAACAGAATCATGCATAATGAATAAAATGATTCCCATTTTGATACCATTTAAAAAGCTCTTGTAGTCTTCACACCGGGATGACGTACCACGATTAGATTCAAAATCTGTTTGTGAACATTTTGGCAAATGATTTAGTTGAGTTCAAAACTGCAATTTAACTCACAGTTTTGGAAAATCTTCCTTGACTCAAAGATGTATCTACCATTTCTAAAATCATACAAGTCATCTGAGCAAGCAAAGTAAAAAGCTGACTCCTCAAGTTGTGCAACTTTGCAAGTTCTATTTGATGTACCTGCAACCACAGCCTTTATCGAGACTAAAAACTTGCTCAGCAGAATGCCGCAACAGACCCAACCATCTACTTACTTTAACATCATATCCAGACGTTGACAAAACTTGCAAGTCATTTAATGTAGTGATTCAAAGAAGACCAAACGAATTCGCCCCATTAGTTATGTAGATGTGGTTTCTTTTACTCATCCTTTTTTTCTGTTTGTGTTAACGCACTTAGTAAAAGTGCAGAAACAACCTGGTCACGTTTCTACATCTAGGCCACGGGGTTCCACACCACAAAACTCTCCTTCTGGAAGCTGCAAGATATTGCTGATCTAAAGTGGAGACTTTTAAAACAAGAATTATGATATCTTGAAACCTGTGCACCCCACCTCCACCTCCAGTAATTCAGATTTGTCCTATGTTCCTGCTGCACCCAACTAAACATTTTTGTGTAATAAACCCACTTTGTTAATTCCTTTCCTGGGTTTCAGTTTGTAAAACACTCCTGACTCTGTGATAGTAAACCATCGTGCTCAACCTCAGAAAGGAACTGTGATTCAGAAGAACAAGCTGCACCTCAATAAACAGCTCGACACTGGGAAAACCTCAAGAGCCCTGGTGGTGTCGGCTCTGACACAGGAGGAGGAAGATGAAAAGCCACCAGTGATGTCAGCTGATGCTAAGACTCCGATTACTTCTTTTTTTTCCCCAACTAAACCTCGTAGTTTCATTTTTCTCTGCAAAACTTTCGTGTCAGTCACTTGTATTTTAAAACTAAAAAAAAATAATAAATAAATAAAGCTAAAGCCCAGTGGGAGGTGGTAAAGAACTAGTAGATCGATCTGGTAAGGGAGGTAAACGCGTCGCGTACAGCCTAATGCCAGCAAAACACCCATAAACGGTTCGTGAAGTGTCGCAGAGGCAGAAACCAGAACGGAGGGGCCGAGGCACCGCCACATTAATATCGTGGCTCCATCCGACAGGCATCCAGGACAGTCACCGCCTTTCCCCCTCCCACCGTCGTTTAAAACTCCCACGCTTTACCCATTTTTAACTGCCGGGATCTTCCTCGGGGCCCCTACACACCCCCCCCCAAAAAATCAGCACCTACCACACCCACCTGCTACGCCGGAAAGAAGTCGACATATTCCGTCTTCCGCTGGAGATCCTCGTCTCTTATACTCTCCTCCTCGCCGCCGCCATCTTCCGTCTCTTCTGCTCCCGCATCGCGTACGACGAGGAGGACCAGGAGGAGAAGGAGGAGGGGAAACGACAGCTCTCTCTCGCAACTGTAACTGGGTTTGCCATCGACGCAGCACAGCCGTAACGAGAACAGGGGGAGGAGGGGGGGGGCCCGTCCCGACCAAAACGGGTCTCAGATTCAGTGATAATCCGTGGCGACAGGCAGGCAGGCAGGTAGGCAGGCAGGTAGGCGCGTTCACTCCGCTAGGCGGGTAAGCAGCAGCAGGAGAACAGAAAGCCCGGAGACGGTAACTCACCTACATGCCCAGAACTTCTAACTCATCCCACGCTCGCCTCACTTACTGTGACCTGCATCTATCCGACCCGGCGATCCGCTCTTTCCGGTTGTTGTTTACGACGGCTTCCATTCCGCCAAATGTCCCATCTGTCTTTGCGGCATCACGACGAACCGGAAGGAGATGGATGGATGGATCGGTCCCCTCCCCTCCCCTCCCCTCCGGCGTGTGTGTGTGACTCGTTAAAATTGTCGGGTTTCCAGCTTAAGAAAATTCTCCCAACGAACGGAATGACTGCGTTCTTTCCTCGTTCGTAAAGCAACAAGGGGGGGGGGGGGGGTGGTACAGTAACACCGGAAACGGGCAGCGCCATCGCGTGGGACGGACGGGCGGGCGGGCGAAAGCGCAAGAAGCGTAGTCACGTGACACTTTCTACCTCTCTTTTCCAATGATTTCTATATTCTTCCCCATTTCGGATAAATTTGGTAAAATTACTAATTTGAAAGCAAAACAGAAAGTATAAATTTAATGTATATGTTGTATATATATATATATATATATGGTCAGACCTGTTTGCTAAGATTATTCAGAGAATACAAGTGCAGGACTAGGATAAGATGACGCCACCTCCATCGTTTGTGGCTTGGTTAGCCATTCTGCGGCGCAGTTGCTGGACCGTCCGAATGATGGCGAAAAAATTGTCCCAAACGTATCAGTCCTTGGGCGCCGAGAAAAATGCTGCTCGCTTTTGTTTCCTCAGAAGCATGACGTCATGCGTCAATCCCTTTAAGTATTCCAGTCATCTGATCTTTTAGCTGCTAATAAAGCTAAATTATATATATATATATAAATATGATCTCTTAATCCCACGTCTTTCTCTTTGTAATAGCCATTTACAGATCCTACACTGTGACACGTGCAAACGCATTACTCTTGATGTATGAAGCGTCACGTGGTTTTGTTTACAATGTGGACTAACGCATTGTGGGATGACGTAGGTATAGCGGGTGGAGTTGTGTCACGAGGTTGAATCTGAGCTGAGTGACCTCGCACTGGTATTTGAATTAAATGCAGCATTGAATTCATTCAACTTTCTCACAGCCAGGACAACGACAGGAAACCAAACTCTTGACTGCAAGTGTTAGATTCTGTGAGTCTTAATGATTAGAAACGCACGCACGCACACACACACACACACACATACATACCTGCCTGCCCACAAAGTATGTTATCTATAAAAACTAAGAGATAAATTATATCTAACTAGTAATAATATTAGCTGTTCAGTAAGAAACAACAAAATGTGCAAGTAATTTAACCTAATTGGTTATTAGGGTTTACAAACAATACTACTTTGAGCTAGCAAAACAAACATTCTGACCCACCAAGTTCTTTTTTTCTTCATTTGAGTGAAATTCCATACTGGATCATCCTGAGAAGTTATTAATCAAAATTTAGATAAAATAAAAAAAAAAATACAAGTTGACAGAAAATAGTTTCTGTTTAGTTTTAAATCTAAAAACTACGTGTGATAAACCTCTCGGATTTACTTGCTTCGTTTCAGAAATTAGGGTTTGTAATCTAAGGGACATAATCGTTTAATAGTTTTCTCCCTTTGAAATAGTTATTCCTTCGTCGGGTTTATCTATACAACTCCCAAAGCTTGCTAGAATATTTAAGTCCGACCTGATTCTAAATTGAGATTCGTAATAAACTGTATCGCCTCAAATCTGGCTTGTCACCAAATAATTCCAAAAAAGGTGCAATAATACGTTTAACAAACATCAGTCGTCCCCCCCTACTTCCTGTTATTAGCATAGAAAATATCAAAGTCCATGAACTTTCGTATATGTCGCTCTGCGATCGAAATTGTCGTGCAAGTCTCATCAGGAGAGATGTAAAGGTTGGATGTAGCAGAACAGCTCATCCCGAAATATGCCACAGTTTTTTTTTACTGCTGGGTCTCTTTTCCAGAGAGAGAACGCGGACCAAGGTCACTGCACCCCACTCCATGAACCAGCATCACTAAGATCTTATAGACTGCTTTTGTCTGACAGCAGTTGGGTTTTTGCTCGTCTTTCTTTGCATAAGCAGATAAACGTTACAGTTTGGAAGAGTGCACAACAATCGGGATGCAGCTGCGTACTAGTCCGCTTCCGCCACGTGATGGCTCCAGACTCTGCGGTGACCCTCCTACTAATCTAATCTGGTCGGGGCCAACCTTATTTGAAATTCAACTTTTAATCAAGGGGGGGGGTCACTTTAACAAAATATAGATGTTTTATATCTATCTGAAGGAGACAGTTGTAGTTGGTCAGTCACGTAAACTAGCTCACTAACGTGTACTTGAGGTAGTGACTGAGTCGGTCGCTAGGTGCCACCACTTCACACAAAATGTACGTTTTTTTTTTTATTTGGTTGACATCACAATAAATTAATTGTGGATCTGACGGAAATGATATAAAGACGTGCTTTCTAATATACACGATATCATTTCCTCTTATAATCTATTTATGACCAAAAACTATATAAATCTTTTGCCCCAAATCTTCCCTTTCAGATGTATAAACTATTGAGTCAATTATAAACTCTAGCATCTGTTTCAGTCTTGAAGTCTTCTAGTTACTTTGGTAAACAGTTTTTTTTAAAGTTAAGAATATTACCCACCCAGCAAAATAATGTGGAAAGAAAGAAATAAACTCTTCAGTAAAAATTTCAGGACCAAGCCCTTTCCCTTGATGAGCAGGCTTGTCTTAGAATTTGTTATTCGTAACTCCTTGTTTTCAACCATTTTCCTTTATTTCATTAATTTGACATAAATAAACCACACCCTTCAAAGTTTTTGTAAGGGTTTTGCACCCATCACAAAAATCAGTGCAGTGAATGCACGTCTTTGCTGGACCCATTATGTTGAATGTTGCACTCTATTCCCAGGTAGCTGACTTCAGGAATCCTGCATAATAGCTGTTGCTACACATTGGTGGTCTACAAATAGAGTTATTTTTTCAGTTATAAACCTCAAAGTTTTTCATATAAACTCAAATGTGCCAAGTAAAAAGTGAATATCTCACCACTGAAAGATCATCACAACTCAAGTTGAGTGGATTTTTCACAAACTTGCAATTTTTTTTCACTTACCCCTCTTAGTATTTTTGGGTTTTTGTCCATTTCTTAGTTAAGGGAGGAGTTATCCAACACTCTTTTTTTCTAATATTTAATCTGAAACATGTGTACAACTTAATTATTCCATATCTGGCTTGATAAATATTTTTTTAAGAAAATTTATAAGACATTCTAAGTGAGAAATAATATCCTAAAGCCTTATTATGGACTGATGCTACTTCTCATCACTTAACTTTCCTTTGTCCATATTCTGAAAGTTACGCTCTATAGTTAACCAACTGACAATTCTCTTACTCATTCTTTTATTTTGTGACAAAATGAAGCTAATTTCTTATCACTTTTCACAGCAGGTCTACTGAAGACAGGATCTTATCAGCATTGTTAAATTTTACTAAATTAAATGTCACCAGGTGTAACTAACATGCCACATCAAAAACAGTAAAAACCTGGTGCATAAAAACAGAACAATTTCTGTACACCAGAAATTCATTTTTTGATTATTTTGCCTAATTTATTTCTATGGTGTGAAAACAAATGATCAACTGAGATTTAAAATCAAAAGCTAAGTTTTTCTCTTGTGTGCCAAGTGATCAAGGCCTTTACATAACATTAATGGAGTAGATATCCAAATCACATACAGTAGGTGACCCATCCATATGGATGAGAAAAGGCCCCATCACTGAGTTCTGGATTTTATCTGCTAATAATCTTCAATCGGATAACTTTGTGTTAGCTCACAATACGCGCACAGCTCGAATAAAAAATTCTGTAAGCACAAAGGAAAGGTAGACTTTATTTGTTAATTCAGCAGAAGTAAATCTTTGATTCAATGGCTTAAAAATATTCCTCAGGTAGAGAATACAAATGAGCAAACATTTAAATAAACAAAATAGCATGTGTATAAATAGAAATATTTTAAAGATGACAGACAGAGAATGATGTAAAATCTGCATTCCTATTCTAACAGTTTGTATAACTTTCTAAATTGAGAAATGCTTAAATTATTAATCCTACTTTGTCCTATGAACCAACCCTTGTCTGCTATTTTCTGAAGACATGCAAACTTTCTGACTGAGTAAATAAGACAATTTTAAAAATCTCAAATTCTTTGTATCTTGCTTCAGTTTCCAACATGTCTAATTTATGAGACAGATTTTCTCAGAATTTCCTTCCTCAGCAACTTTCATCATTGAGATGCTTTTGTATTTTGTTCCCTGGATATTTATGCTTTTTGTCACACTGTAGCAGCTTCCATCATTTGCAAAAGTTAAACTGTCATGGCATCATCCACAAGAAAAAATCTGTATAAAGCATACTCATTAACACTTTTCCGAAGATGCCACGGTCATTCTTAAAATGGCACATATCTTAACACTGCTTGAGCATTTCTGATTAGGTAGATAAAAGTAAACTGTTGGTCTGTCCATGTTAGTTAACACACCTAGTGACCATAGAAAATATAACATTCTGTTGTCATATTTTATACACTTAATAGTATACATCATCATTACTTAAGCTTACATTGTTGGTAATATTCATCATTGAAAATAAATAAAGTTGTTCTTAGTGTTTTTACTTTAATTTGTAATCCTGCTGTAAGTGGCTCGTTCAGATCAGTAGTCACATGATCAAATCAGTGTTCACACGTGGTGGTCCAGAAGGTACAACTTTAGCATTTCTTCCACACACACCTCTAGGTTAGTAGTCAGATAGGTAAATTAGTGTTCACTTGTCAAGCTAGTTGTGGTCTAGAAGATGCAACCTTAGCATCTCTTTCATACATGCATGCACACACACATACAATAAAGCTTGTCATGTCCACACAACATAACCTTCTGTAAAAGGAATTAGTAACTACATTTTAAAACAAAATCCATGACAGTAATCTCAAGTGATAGAACAAAGGGCTGATTTCCGCAAGGTAACTGATATAGCAATCAATTTATTATTGCAACAAAACTGACCAACTTACTATCACTACAAAGAAAAAAACTATCACCAACCTATCTACAATGTTACTGTTTTGCAGAGAGCTCTATGTGAGATGATAAAGTACTTAGTAAATTATATCTAGCGATATTTGAATCATAGACAACATAAGTGAAAACTTACAAAACAGTAAGCCAAATAAATTACAAATGTCAATAAAAAGGGAAATTATAAAATTCAAAATAAAAAATGATAAGATAAACAACAGGCTAGGTCCAAATATAAGGATACAGGCTACAAAGACAATGGAAACAAAACAATGTCTGTTAATGACACATCAGCCACCAGAAGATAGCTGACAGAATCTATCCCATCTTCATCTCAATTTTCACATGGACTTATCAGCATGCTAGCAGTTACATCTCCCAACATTGGCTGTATTTCTCAAAAATAGTATTTGTTTCTGATGTGAATTATGTCATAGTTAGGTAAATTTTCAACACACAAGTAACCGAAAACAAGAAAAGAAAAGGGGATTAAATAAGAAATGTATCTGAAATCAGCAGCAGATGACTGAAGAAACATTTAAGAATGTAGAAGAGAATTAAATTTCACTCTCCATTCATCCATACCAAGTTTCAAAGAGACTAGTGGTGGTGACCTGTCTTCATGGACAAACTGCTCATTCAGTTTACTTTAAGTCTTGTCTTTGTCTTATGTAAGAGCCAGGACTTTCTAAAAGGTGGACAGATAGGGAGAAAAGGAAACTGAGTATTACTAATAGATCAAACTCCAAGCAGAAATGTTCAATGGGTAGTTCAGCTAACAGCTTCCAACAACTGACTATTCACATGCAATAAAAGAAACACAGTTTCCACTAACTAGCTTTGTAAAAGGTTATCAGAGAATATTAGCTAAACCTCTTTAAATGTCAAAAATTATTAGTACTGCTATTGTCAATAATAATTTTCCTTTAGAATTGTTTCCAAAAGTTTTTTTTTTAGATCTAATATTACTTTCCAAGGATAAACTACCAGATCATCAACACACCTTGAACCTTGGCTGGTATAAGGTGACAGTCTACAAGTTCATGTTTCTCTCATTATCTGATTGCACTCTATATATCCTCTAAAACAAGACACGTTTCGTGTACTTTTAAGTGGTATAATAAGCAATATACATAGAATAATCACTTCTTTAAATTTCAGTATTCAAGAATATCTCAAAATAAAATATGAACATTATCTTATCATTAAAAGACAGCATGCTAATATTTCTGATATACTCTGTTTCATTAAATGAAATATTCAGCAAAGTATATACATATTTATTTGATTTAAAAATTAATTTGCTATGAATAATTTTAGTCTTGTATGAAGCTTCTAAAATACTGTGATTCCATAAAACAGTACAATTGTTGTGTGTACACAGTTTGCTTCATTGTTTTCTTGGCAAAACAATAATAAAAACAAAGACATGTTGTTGAGTGTATTCATTTGAGCACCTCAGACAGAGTAAGGCACAAGGGATTATCAACCATTCCTTCATTTGCCATGAAAATTGTTCTGTGAAAAATATGAGAATCACGCAGCTCAAGGAAGATGGAGAAGATTCCTTAACAACAAGTGCTTTTTGTGTTTTCTCTCTGCTGTATCTGCTGTATGCGAATACTGGAATGAGGCATTGAGGAATTCTGTAATTTAGACTCTGGATTGTTAAACAACTTGCTTCCTGAAAAAGATAATCATCAAAACATGCTATTGTTTGAAATTTATTACATAAAATATAACAAAAATAAAAATTGTTTTTGTGTTGTATATAAAGATCATCTGAAAAAAATGAGTAATAGAAGTTCCTACGAGGGTCAGTACTGCTATTTTACAGATCCTTGTTGGGGTCATCCATCAAAACTAGGTACAGCAGGAATTTTTTTCTAATTTGTATAATGTTCAGTGTCAGATGATTGTTCATGAAATACTACACTAAAATAACTATATTCCCAGTACCCAACAGGTCCACCCCTATCACTAATGCAGCCAGCCACTACTGCTTTGGGATGATACGAGTCACTGGATGAAGGCTTGGCTCTGCCACTCCAACCAGTTCTGTACAACAAATACACTTGGTAATAGCCAACTGCACAACTGTATGCTGTCACAAGAACATGTGAATCATTTCAGAACTAATCAGATCACCATTCTTGTCAAATAAGGCATCTTAACCCCAATTTGAAGGTATTGGTGCTGCCACTCATGAGTTCTGCAGAAAAAAAAGTCAGGTGAGTAGTCCAAGAGGCCAGCATCGAATTCATTCTGCCCATCAATGGTGTTAAAGCCATCACTGGAACTACTTAGATATTCCTAGCCAAGAGACTGTGTGAATAAGTCTAGATTACCGCATGGGGAAAGAGGACTATGAATAAAACAAGCTACTCACCCACAGCATTAAAGATGTCATTTACTGCCATTCCAGTCTTAGCAGAACATTCTGCAAACATCAGTTTGTTTTCTTCAGCAAAAGACTTTGCATCCTGACAATAAAGAAAAAGTTTGTTTTTTTTTTAAAGTTGTTACATTAATTTAAAGCCTTCAAACTCTCTCCTTAATCTTCTATACACTAAGATAGGTTACACGCAACAGGGTGTGTCTAGTCTCTTATAATTACACCCCATACAGAAAATTAACTGATCCCATCTTTTTTATTTTTAAAAGGTTTGTGATAGATCTTAATTTTATAAACTATGCCATCAAATCAGTGTTAAAAAGACAAGCAAAAAGGAAAGTTTGATGCTAGATTTTATATCAAAAGTCAGTGTTGACTACTAACTTCAAAAGATTTGAGAGAGGAGCCGTGTGTGAAACAAAAAAATGTAGGAACACGCAATAAGCAATGCTAACTAACCTCTGTTAGCACAGCTCTGCACTCACTGGCCATATCTGCCTTGTTTCCTGCCAAGACGATGAGGATGTTTGGGTTGGCCTGTGTCCGAAGTTCCTGCACCCACACCATTGCTCTTTCAAATGACTGCTGCAGAGAAATGAGATGGCACCATCTGTACATGCATCTTTGTACAGTCTTAAACGTTGACAAAGCACTATGGTCAAGAAACAGATGTTTATCTTGCAGGCTATGATCATCTGACAGCATGTAACAAGGGATGACACCAATAGTGTGTCATTCCAGAAACCATAACATTTCAAGTACTATATTTAAACTTTAAAGTTTAAAAATGTAACTACACATTAGTGACAAAAATGCTAGAATTTTGATAAAGAGGCACACACAAAACATTTTGCAATACGTTTAAAATTAAAATACCAAGTACTCAGTGGGATAAGCATAAACACTAGCCACATTACTGTCTGCTGTTGTATTTCATTTCCATTGTTTCTTTTCAGCTAGAAATTGTTAGGTTTTGGAAATGACTGTTCAGTAAGTCTTTCTCAGTATCTCCTAAGGCTTAAACCAACCCGGTAATAAGAAATTTACCGTGAAGACCAGAAATGGTTAGCCTGCATTCATTATTTTTCATGTAGTCAATTTTTTTGTTCCTATCTTCAAAAGAAAAAAAAAAAAATTGTGCTCATTTTTAATATCTAATATTTGTTGTTTTTTTTGCTTTACATTCAAGAATGAAAAGAAAAAAAGGAAAACAAGCTGTCAATCAACTTTCAGCGAATTTCCATCTAAAATTAGGAGTTAGTTACAATGCTCTACACGGTCCAGTGATACTTACTACACATGTGACATCATATGCAACGATGGCAGCTTGAGCTCCCCGGTAATACATCGGGGCCAAGCTGTGGTATCGCTCCTGCCCTGCTGTGTCCCAAATATCAAATTTTATTGTTTGATTCCGTACATTTATCATTTGTGTGAGAAAAGCAGCTGAAGAAACAGATACAAAAACAAAAATAGTTAGGCAATGCCATTGTGATGCATCCTTTTATAACTTATGTACCGTATCAAATGGAAATATTATAAGTTAAGGACCACCCCTGAGAGGTGAAGTGTACAGAAGTTGCTTCATCAGCCAGTCTAATCCAGCATCTGACAGCTAGAAATGCCTGAAGCTTTAATTAGTGATGAACCAACTTTTAGTAGTATTTCAGTCTGTATTCTTATCTCATCAGAGCTAGTAGCACTTTTAGCAGGGGGATGTCTGTAAAGGATCGCCACTGTTGGAGATCTTATATCTAATCTGTATTGTTACAGCAACAATAGCCCCCCAGGTTTGGGTCCCAGAAAGCTTCTACTTCACCTCAAACAGCGGTGAGAGAGTGTGTTCTGCCACCATAAACACCGATACCTACCACCGATAGTAGCTTCGTTTGAGTCACTGAACTCCCCTCGAACAAAACGCAGGGCGAGACTGGATTTGCCGACCCCCTGGTCTCCTAGGAGCACAACCTTCACTTGAATAATTTTGTTTCCCGAACTTGGCCGAGCCGTCGTAGAGACCCGTTGGTAGCTCATCCTGTTCCCCTCAATCCCTACAATGCTTCTCACCTGCATCCAAAGGAAAGAAACCTGCATTAATTATTATTATTATTATTATTAGGTACACCTTCGCATTTATCGGTGTCCACAAATCGACAGCCAGGACACCATCCACTGTCGATACCTATTTCAGTCAGTCACACACACAGTCAACAGGACAATTATCACTGCCACGTTAAAAGATGGTTCCAGAACAACAGTCCCCTTGGACGGGTCCAGGGGGAGGGGGGGCCCATAATCACACGAGGAACCTCGCTTATAAAGCAATGAAACTGCTCACACTAAACTCGGTGAATGGTTGCCTACTAATGAAGAGAACGAACTGGTTGTTTTTTTGTTTTTTTCTTTCTTTCTTCCCTCAGCTGCAACAAACAGCGATCTAAGGGATGTTCAAGAGCGAGCTGCCGCCATCTTTGTTGTTTACATCCGGGACACTGGCCATGTAACCTGGCAAACAACAAAGGCTGATGGCGTTTTCAGAACCACCACAAAGCATAACATCAGAGTGTGTGTGTGTTTATTCCCTTCTTTTTACGAGATGCGTACACAGTAGTTTTCTGTGTTGTATCTTAAACGAGAGAGTGGGGGGGGGTGTGCTGCTACACTGTCATCCCAGATGTCCTGCTTCACTGTATAGGCATGGAAGGAAGCTGCTCCCTACTACATACAATTCATCCCTGACACCCGAGGGATGGTGGCATGAGAAATCAGAAAATGTAGTCGCAGTCCAATGCTCTTCTTTGTCATAGACTCTGCCAGCCTCGTCGCGATTTCCCCACCACCTCGTCTGACGATTCTACTATGGCAACAATGATGTAGAGATGCATCTTGTTATCACCCAGCCAGTTTTCCAGAATTTCACGATCCGCCAGTCAAAGTGTTGAACACCATCCAATCTCTAACCTGCCCCGTGGCTCATATTCGAAGAATGCTTCATCCAATGTTTCAAGCTGTCAGTCGGGGTTATGTGAAGCACATTTAACTCTTGAAATATTGTGTAACTTGAATTTGTAGTGCATCACAGTTACACCACAGAATCTTATGCCATAAGCAACGAAGTCGGTTTAGTATTAAAATGCTTTGCAGCTCTACGTACATGAAAGTCATCAAAGGTCCCAGACCCTGGAGGGCTGGCAGTTCTGATATACAGGCGATTGAGTGCGATCACATTGTAATGCATCGCTGATCATAGTGGGGGATTAGATGGCCATAAATAATGGTTTTACAATGAATGGTCTGGTTCAATAAATACATTTAAGAATATACTTGACACACGTAAACAGACAGGTGTTTTTCTTTCAAACTTGTATGTTCATTGCAGAACCATTCATAGCACTGGCCTGGGGTTAATACTTGGCAATGCAGCCCTTTGTCTTATGCAAGGCAGCAATGTTCTGGCAGTGTGGGAGCAAGATCAGAATTCTCTGGTCCAGCCTGAGAGTTCCAGGAAGTAGTTTTATATGGAAACATTTTCACGTGTGCTCACTGGCATTCATGTCCAATGTTTGGCCAGGCTATGACAGAGTTGTGATTTCCTATCTTTTTTCCACCTTTGCACTGCTTGGGCAATGCGAGTTGAGGCACCATCTTCCAAAAAATGCTTCCTTATTTTGACTGACCATTGGCAATGACAGACAAGTTGATGTATTAGATAAAGTTACAATCCTTCACAGACCACCATTTGTGACCAGCCAGTAGCCAAAATTGCACCTACAACATGACAAACTATCTGCCATATTTTTCTATGGCTTGCAGATAATGCAATACAAATTCCTGTCATAGCCATATGTGAAAAATTAAAATGTGGGCTCAATGGAAAATATTGTTCTAAAAAAGGTGGTCATGGTGACATCTGTGTTTTTCCACAGCGCCAAAGTTCTTTTCGCTTTGGGCTTTCGGGATGCACATGAACAGTTGCCTTATGTCTTCTCTTGAACTGGAAAATTGCCCTGTTGACAGTCAGTAGTGAGCCATTGCTTTGGAGGTTTTAGGCTGGCTTCTACTAAGTCTCCCATTTCCAAAATCTGTCAGTTCCTTTGAATATCTTGACATCTACTCATTCTTATAACTTATCATGTGACTAGGATGGCCTATTTGAGTCTCAGAGGTATTGGTCCTTTGCAAATACTACAGTAAACTAAATTGACAAACTCGGTGTAAAGGTGCCTTGATTTCCTTTCATTTTGATTAACAGTATTTATTTTCCACTACCAGAATTTAGAATTTATACTTTAGAGACCTGAAAATTGTAAAATATTACTTTTCTGATGTAAAGTGACAAAGGTTAATTAAAACAAAATTAATAACATTTCAAAACTTAAAAACTGGCATTAAGCCCTGACCCATTGAGTAACCACCAAGTATCTTATGTTAAATTATTAAAGTTGTCATCAATTTTTAATTGAGAACAATCCATCTAATTCCCTTTTATAGAATGTTCACTAAAAACATCAAGTCTCTCAATTACAAAGATGCTATCATAATAAAGTAATTTTTTTTTTTGCAAGATTACACAAAGTTATATTTCATGTTAAAAACAATTTTTTTTTTAAATCCAGAATTACGTGTGTAGTTTCAATGGTTTTTATGCAGTTTTATAATAATATGGAGAATTTGAGATTATCTCTGCACTGACTAAAATGATAGGCATGTAACTTATCTTCCTCCTTTCTACTGTGAAAAAATTCCCAGAAACAAGTGTAATTATGCATTGTTTTAATGGGATATGAAAATGAGTGGAAATTGCGATGACAATCAACAATAGTTAAATAATCAGCTGATGCTGACAGCAGAAATGTATAACTAAAGAAAACCAGTCTGGACAAACACCTCAGCCAGCTAACTGTGAGTGATGACTACAACCTACCAAACAAAATAGGATGTGATCAGAGAATTTAATAACAGAATTCTGCTGAGTAAGAATGATAATTTCAATTTTGCTACTTTGAAGGCAAGATGTTTGAAAGTATAATAAAAAAAAAACAGGAGCCCCGTTGATCATTTAGACAAAAGATAACTTGATTAGAAATAATTAGGATGCCACACTTTTGCTATGGATTACCAATAAGATTCCTGGTGTCAACAATAAGAGTACCTCGTGGTCGAGGTCTGTCTTATGCCTTTCTCTCCTTTTTTAAATATCTGGAACTTCCAGTCCAGTCGGGATTAACAAGAGCAATGATGCTGAGAGTATGTAATCTGGTTCAAATCGTTTATTATGAGTTAAAAAAAAAAAAAATCCTAATGTTTCCAAACATTTTTCAGCCTTGGACCCATCTGGATAATACAAGCAATTGTGCTGCGATTCTAAACTCAGCCATCCTAGTTCTCTCTGGCCTATGTCTGCAGCACAGGTGATGGAGCTCACATCACATGTACAAAGGGTGTACATATTTCGGGAAAAAAATTTCAAAAAGGCTTGGGATTATTGGGAAACTAATGTGTAAGGTTAAGTTAGGTGTAATGACACCATTAGAATTTAATGTGTTCGAAAGGCAGGCCTAAGTAGATGCTGCTGCTGCTGCTGTTTGTTGTTGTTGTTGTTGTTTTTTAAAGTGGTACGTCACAGAAATAAGATAAACATCCCCGATCGGAGCTAAACAAATGGGGGGGGTGATTTTAGCAACCGGTACCTGTCTGGAATTCGATGGCAGCAGAAAACATCTAAGAAACAAATCAGACGTACTTTCGGTTTTGTGGGGGGGGGGAGGGAGTTTTCGGCAAACCTGTCGGCTGATCCGACGGAGGGAGCCTGGTGGTTCGGTAAGGGTTAACCGCGCACCAGACTGGAAATAGGACCGACAAAGGTCGCGTCTCGCTTGAACGCCTCCTCTCGTGTGTGTGTGTTCTCTCTTCCCCCACCACCCGGGCACCAAGGGAGGCTGTGTGCTGCGACCCACGAAGCCAGAAACCGTGCACAAGCGATTAGAACCTGGGAGAGGATGGGGATGGTGGTGGTGGTCTCAACCATCTTTCCCCGCCTTACGTTGTCAGGTCTTCGGGCGACCAGTCGGCAGGGTTTACTTACCTGCAGACAGTAAGTATCAACAGACGGAGCCCATTTCCCCCGCTCTGGCTGTTCACCTAACCTCCGAGGTGCAGAAGAACCGCCCACTGCCCACCCACACACACACAGCAGCAACTAGCTGTTCGCTCGCCATTGCTGGTTTTTCTTTCTTTGTTTTAATCCTCCACACCAAAAACAAACAAAAAAAAAAAAAAAAAATGCAAACTCACTCAGACTCCGGCTGTTGCCTCTAAATGAGATGATTTTCCTCATCACCCTGTAGATTCCACACCTGGGTCAAGCTAATCAGCTGACCGAAGGTTATCTCGACGAGTCGTCTCCCTTGGAAGCAATGTTCAAGACGAGATGTAAAGCCACGCCATTAAAAAAAAAAAATTGAAATACTTGCGAAATGAACGTTTATTTTCTCGCCAGAGTATAATTAAAATTCCAAAAAAAAAAAAGGGGGGGCTCTACATTAGTTAGAACGGAGATTAACCATTCGAAAAATATCCGAAAGTGCTGCTGTACACGGATAGTAATTAAGAATCGAAAACGAGGCGAATATGCGTATTAGGATTTACGCAGTAAAAATAAAAGTTAAAGGCTAATAGGAATTCCTAGATCCAATGTACAAAACAAATAGTTTATTAAATATGAAAAGGAAGAGCGGACAAACAAACCATATCATTCACAGCATCTAAACTTTTCCGAGTTGTCGCCCCTTGTTCTTGTCTCTAGGTCACGGCTTTATCTCAGCCTATGCCAGTTTAGAATCAATCAATCAGGGGGTGCATGCACACGCATCTATGCCGACTTTCTATACTCCTGAAAATTAAGCGCTAGTTATGGCATGGATTTATTACTAATCAAAACACGAGATCATCCTGCAATATTGTCTAACTGTAATATTAAAGCATTATCTAACAAGGGTGGCAGTAGTCTCACAATAAAGCACCTGCTGCTGTTGCATTAATAATTTTCTGCAAATCTTCAAATTTAACTGCTATCAGACACTACAGTTGCTGCAAGATGGTAAGCAATAGTACATCTTAAGTTATGATAAAAAAAAATTCTTGTCAAAACCTAGATAATTTACAACATTAGTTTTACTAAAAAAGGGAATAGCAATCTGAACACTGATGCAACAGATATTGTTTAAATTGTAATTATTTGAAAGTTGCTAAATTTATTTCTCAGGAAGCATACTTCTCTACTAAATTTGCTCTTCAGCTTTCTAAAAAAATTGTTATCTATCTATAGTCCAGTAAAAATATTTAAATGTTCAGAAAATTTTCACTTACTGGCAGTTTTTCCTACTAATTATGATGTACAATTTTATAACCAAACTTACTTGATGATTTCAAAATTTATACATATCCAATCAGCAATAGAGTATAAAAAAGCAAAAATTCATAACCTCTCCAGCCATGACAGGCTGTGTAATCCTCTAATCACCAGTATTACGCTTAATATTAAGCTTGGGCATTCTTTGACTTTACAAAAATAATGTCAATCACCTTTAGTTTTAAATGTTAAAGCCTGAAAGTAGATTTCTCCATTAACTACAAAATTAACCAAAATAAAGCATCAAGGCACAAGGTTTGAACAGTTTTTGCTAACTAATATCAAAACCAAAGACATGTAGCAAATAAGGCAATATTTTATTTTTAAACAGGAAACATTGTGCTGACTGAAAATCAGCCATGTAATAAACAATAAATCTATCAGAAGTGCTAAACTGAGAAAATTAATAAAAGAAATTAGAAAAGCCATGAGAATGTCCAATGCTTTATTTCTAAAATCTGGTTATATATATATATATATATTTATATCTATATATATATATTTTTTTTCTTTTTCATAGCGACAACGGACATACACATGCAGCTTCCAAGAAGAGCATCAAAGCTCCTGCCCCAGACTGCACCATCACTAGGCCTGCTACAAAGATAATGAGAGGTATTTACAAAGGAATCTGTTATGGTTGTCCAATACAATGTCTACAGCACTGGACAATTTTCTTTCAAGTGTTAGAGAAAGTGTCGCTACATGATTATTCACAACTGCAAAGTGCTAACTCCAGGTCCCTTTAGTTTTTGCGCTTTAGAAGAAAAAAAAGAAAATGTATACAACAGAAATGAACGTTTGATGACAAATGTGATTTATTGCATTACATCCATTCATTTGGCCCTGGATCAGCATGATGAAAGCATCATGTCACATTAAAAAGAGTATAATTTATTTACCAGTTCTATTTTTATTGTTTTAGTAGGCAGAAAAAAAAAACAAACAACCCAGCATACAGTGCAGCCACCCCAACCCATAAGTAATAAAAATATTTCAGCATTTTAAACACTTGCGTAATCAAGCCACCCCAAAAGTTGCTGTTGTTGTTATCATCACTATTATAAGCCACTACTTAGCTGCAGAAAGAAAACACAAAGCAGTATGTACATACTGTTGTTAGAAGAGAAAGATTCAGGTCTCAACATTCAGCAAATAAGAGTTCAACTTCACCAAAAGGGCCCAGGTAAGCACAGGTGCCAACAAACTTCTTTAGGTGTCTGAATGCACAAACAAACTTGGAACCATGGGAAATTTTACTTTTCTTTTTTGCTTATTTTTTAAATATTTTTTGTAAATCCCACCCTATATATTCCCTGACAAAGCATACAATATTTTACAGAGGTGCAGTACCTTCAGAAAAAAAAATGTACAATTGTATATCATCTCTTTCTTGAAATAAATACAAGTACATACAGTGTACTGAAATTCCAAAATGTTTTACTATACAGTCACATGGGTGTGACATATCAAATGTTCATTTTGTTAAAAGAACCGCATGTGCTTCCTCTGTATATGAAAAATACAATTTTTTTTCTCAACTAGTGTTTGATGGACATGGTCATGAGGTTTCATTCACTGCTGGAATGACCGACTGACCAAGACTGGACCACTCGGACACCAACCGACCAACTTGCACAGCCAGTGACACTACTTGCAGCAACCTCCTTCACTCTGTTGACTCTGCTCATTATTAAGCCGAACACCTTGCTGCCGCTGTTGCGATGTACCACCTGTTTCATTCTTTGGCAATTTCTTTGCTATTTAAAAAAGAAAAAAACACCTAACATTTTATTTATACAATGTTGGCTAAAACTGTGCAAAAAAAAGTCCATGTCAGTTTTTTGTCACAGCATCCAGATGTTAACAAGTCACATTACTTAGCTATATCTTTAAGAAATATTTTAAAAGAAAATTCTTCATGGACACAAACTTGTGCTTTCATTGCTACCCCCAAAACAATGTTTTTATTTATAGTGTTCACATTTTTAAACTATTCAAAGAAATTGAATAAAATATTTTGAATGTTTTTTTTTAAAGACCACTGACTTAAAAATTCCTCAGAATTGCTTTGATATCCTTAATTACACTAAAGCATATTCCCTGATCCCAGATATACTGTTACAGGCAATGTCCAAAGTTCAGCCAGCTTTTAACTTCTTTCCATCAATATAATACCATACTGCTTTAATGGCATTTGGATCTGAACTTTGTAAAGGCAATTCATTGCCATTTATTGTGGATCATTATTTTGCTGCAAGGTGAAACTGGTGACCATGCACAACATTAGGTTGAATAAATTTCCATCTGACAGTAGAGGGGATTCTTTCATTTTACTAAAGGACACGTTAATGAAACACTAGACACTGATATAGAAACTTATCAGCATATCATTTGATTCCTGAAATTGTTTATGCCATTTGTCAATCCAATACCTGTAGTTTTTGACAGACATCTTTGTAGCTCTCAGGAATGGCAGTAACATATCTTATCTAATCCAACATTAAGCAACTGTTACCAAGCCAATAAAGGGCTAAATTCTAGGTTCTTTCTTGCAACTATATTTATGCCAATATCTCAGGGATTAATACCTTTTAGATGCTAATCTTCACTGGACTTTTTCATTTTCCCAAGAACCAAACTTATCTCACTAATAGTTTGAACAGCCATACATACTGATAAATACAGAAGATACTATGTCATATTACAAGCCAATAACAGGAATGGCTTAGAACACAGTAGCTCAGCAAATTATTCAGACATCTACTTCACATGGAAAAGCTTGCCACATTTGTTTTATCAAAATAATTTCTATATAAAGCCACTTCAACCACAATTGGAAAACAGACTGCAAATAAATTTACAGTGGTCTAAAGTGTTTTCATAATGCAAAATTGTATATTTTATATACAAGATATTCCTGAAACAATATAATGGTGATATTATTTTAAAAAATAGCTATTATCAAAACCTGTGGAAGGCTTACACAAAAATTTTCAAATTTAAATTTCTACAATCTACTGTATTAAGATTTCAGCTGTAAATATCACTATTCTCAAAGTTGAGCCAATGTTGATTTAGTAAGTGTGTAATAAATATTTTAAGCACAGTTCTACATTTATCTGTAGCATTCTATGAGTAAAAACTGCACAAATTAAAAGTTGAACTTTTTCCTTCAACCCTTTGGGAAATACACACTTGCAAGTTTCTGGTTAGGAAGACTGAGAAACTGGCTGCTACCACTGATTTACCAGGATGTTACTTTATTGAAAGTGTGGACCAATCAACAATAGATTATTTATAGGGAACCATTTAGCAAAGCACTTTTATGGGGTCAATAGATCCAGAGGGTTAAATAAAAATCCAAATCTAAGCTAATTAGGAAATTTACTAAACTTAATCCCACCAAAATTAAAGTTTTGGGTTTAGTTCTGACAAAGTAAAGTAATAATACAAATTTCATGCTTTATTTATTAATACTAATAATCCATACTACACAATTTATATATTTCATCTGTTTTGAATGTTCACTAGCCAATGATATAAAAAATGCTCCCTACAAGCACTATTTGCTCCTAAACTTATTATTTATACAAATAAAGCAAGTTCTACATGCAAATCAGTTATGAATAATTTTAGTAAGTAGTTGCAAGTGGCTTCAATATTTAAATATGAGAGAATATTAGTTATTTTTAAATGTTCCTTGATTGTTTCTTCACTATTTTATCAACAAAATTTTTTACAGAAATTCAAATCTGAGATACAAACCATCAGGTTTTCCAATAGTTTATTTATTGATAAATTAGCTCAGAATCCTCAAAATCCTATCATTATTTCTTCATGCAAAACTCTTCAATTAAAATATCTTAGTTTTCCACCAGCAGATAGTGCTAGATAAAGCTTACCTATAGCAAGAAATATGTCATTGACGTTCATTGCTGTTTTAGCTGATGTCTCCATAAATAACAAACTATTTTCTTCTGAATATGCTTGTGCTTCCTGAAAGAGTTAAAACAGTACATTAATGCAAGTAAATTAACACCTTGAATAGGCTACCATAAATACCTCTCAAAATACTATCATTTCTGTTATGAGAGTAAAGCCATGAGTCATCCTCAATTTTCTGAGTAGTAAATTGGTCTGACTAGTGGTAATACCACTAGATAAATTGGTCATTGTATTATAAATAGCAATCATCTCAAATACTTTAAATAGTATTAAAAAGTTACTGTAACTAAATAAAACTCAAATTTTCCTTGCCACAAGTCTCTACTATAAAACAACTTTTAAGATTACAACTACAGTTAGTGACAGAATGTTCATAAATTTATCTGCTAAAGTTGATTCATAGATAGATTACTCTATATATTCAAAACTGTTGCCATTAGATTCCAGAAATTAAGGAAGAAAAGCAAGTAGATGCAATCAAGTCAGCTGCAGATAAGTCTTTCATAAATTCCAAGTTGAAGTTGTTCAATTGAGAGAACTAAAAATATGGTTCACTTAAATTTTTCAGATTGAGACATTAATCTGAGCAACTGCAGACAAAAAATTTCTCATTTTTCCATCTGCTTCAGCCCTCAGGCATTGTAAAAAAACAAAATATTGAAAATGAAGATAGGTATAGACAAACTGTCAGCAGCAGCATCAACACTGGAGCAACTGCCAGAAATAGTGGTGGATAAGATGGACAAACCAGACTATTTCTCAAAACAACTCCAGTTATAAAACTTACGTAATCATGTCAGTAAAAATGACCACTCATTAATATCTATTCATTTTATTAAATTCTACAGCAAAATATTTTATTCTGCACTTTTAAAAAGCATATCTTTCTCATTTTGTATACTCCAGGTTATATATTCACAACTTCAAAGGTAGGTACCATGGACTAACCAGCTACCAAACAAACTTCCAAAGCACAAAATATTAGTGAAGAATATCAGTTGTTACAGTTCACTTTAACTGGCATCAGCCATTGTTTCAACGGGTATGATTAAAAAATCCAGATGTAAATAAGCATTGCTGATTATTAGGAAGAGAATAGAAGTTAGCTGATTAACAGTCACTAATAAACAAAAATGATACAAGTTTGTGAAAAATAATTAGTAAAGATCAAAGCAGTGTCACATGAATAACTATGCACATAAAAAACATCCTGATTAAACAAATTTCCATTGAGCAAAATTTTAAAATTAAGTAAATCTCCCATATTTTTCTATCAAAATAATTATGACAGCATAATGAATACACCATAGGTCAGTAGTCAAATGGACAACACAGAAGTCCTCCATAAAATATGAAAAGTATCTTAAATCAAGTTTACAGAAAAATTTTTAAGATGTGCATTTGCATGTAGCCTTGTGTTTTAATGTTTTAATATCAGTTTTTCCCAGTCTTTCTTATTAGATTTACTCGTTTTAAAAAGTCAACTTTCATTCAGCTCACCTCATGCTCAACCATCCGTTTATTTGCCAAATCCGCTTTGTTTCCTGCTAAAGCTATTACAATGTTAGGGCTGGCCTGCCGCTGCAGTTCTTTCACCCAGGACTTTGCTCTACTAAAAGTATCCTAAAACCAAAAATTATACAAACAGAAATCAGCAAACACATGAAGCCCATAACCTCCACCCTACAAAATAAGCAGCTCCACAAATTTACTAAGCCATTTTTTATCAAACTTAAAAAGTGCTATTAGCAAACAACTGTTTTAAACTTTATAAACATTTAAGTGCACTGAATAGTGTGCATAAACCATCTGTAGATTTGTTTTCTACTAGTGTGTAAATACTGTGGCAACATAATAGCACTATTTATAGACTGAGCTGCAGGAAAGTCAGCCTACAAAAAGGCCCCTTCAGATGCCTCATCCTCATTGAAGTCTAGTACCAGACTCTTCATTCCTGTCTTATCATCTCTCCTTTGTCTGCCTGCCTTCCTTCTGCTGGAAAAGCAAACCTATCACCAAAAACCTTAGCACCTTTCTTCAGCTGTCTACAGGATGTCTTCATACAATGTTAATGTTCTCTCTTCAAAGCAAGTCTTGTATCTATTGGCCAGTACACATTCTTAATCCTGGCCAAAGCTGTTCCATTCCAGCAATGCTGTGGCTATCTGTCATTTTCGTAGCTGCCTTTGTTCCATTAGTAAAGATCATGAAATACAGATTTTTTGGAAAACCAGTAGAACAAGGTCATATTGCAAAGTCTTGAGGTGAAGAAAGATCACAATACAGTGATCCGCTGTCAAATTTGCAACCAGAGCCACAATATCCACTGAACTTGATATTTAATGCATCCAAGCTGCTGCTACTCCCAAGCATTCTTAAGGGCTGCAGTGATTGACAGTACACAGGGAGCCAACTATATTGCACTGTTTCTGCTTCAGTCTGAAGTCAGGTCAGGATGATTCTTCTAAATTAGTATGTAGCATGAATATGCTGTGTTTATTTAGTTCATTTTAATTTACCAAGAGTAATAAAATTGAAATTATTTTTTAAACATTACATTGGACTCACCTGATTTGTAATGTCATAGACTACTATAGCTGCCTGAGCCCCTCTGTAGTACATTGGTGCCAGGCTGTGATATCGCTCTTGTCCAGCTGTATCCCAGATTTCAAATTTTACTGTTGTATCATCAAGACATACTGTCTGAGTAAGAAAAGCAGCTGTTAAAAAATAAATAAGTAAAATTTAATTCTACTAGCTATGACACCAGTGGTAAACACTGAATAAAGATTTTCTTCATCACCATGACTATGTACTGATCATTATCAACCAAGTCAACAGCAGATGAAAGCAAAACATGTTCTCAGACATTCTAAACAGAAAAATGCCAGTGAAAAATCTAAGGAACTCACCAATCTTTTTGCAGAGAATTACTGAAGTCAATCCAACAATGACACATACCTTATGGAAGGAAACAACTTTTGCACAATGCCTGATAAGAACAAGCCATCTAAATCATTTACCAGATGCCAAAAAATATTGAAATAAAAATGCAGACGCATGAAACTGGAACAAGCAAGAAAACAATACCAATACTAGAGCTCAACATGGCTGAGGATCTTGCAAGAAAAAAAAACAGGCAAGTTCTAGCTTGACATGAATATGAAAATCAATCACAAAAGTCAAAGAGCTTAAGTCTAACAGGTCCAGAAAAGCAGAATAATGGCAAACTAGATCCATCTTCTGTGGTGCTTAAAAACTCAATCAAAAACAACTGGTACATATTAAAAGACCACACAAGAACTCTGGAGCTGGCAATGTAAAGTACAACTAATAAAAAACAAAAGCAGAGAGAAACAAGAACAAAAAAATTGCCAAAGAACTGGAAAAGGAAAAAACAAGCCATTGATGCTAAAGCAGATAGCAATATTGATCGAGAGGGTTCTTACTATAATATAAAAACGAAGCATTATTGTTCCCAATGCCTAAGTTAGATGATAGTATCTTCAATCATAAATGTTGAAAATAATCTGACAATTTCTTTCTTTTCAGTTTTGAAGGCAAAAGTTAGAATCAGAATTGTTGTAATGAGAGAGCTGACTTGAAATAATTTTCTGGAGGTTTTTCACGTGTTTTCAACTTTTCTAATGAAATTATTTTGAGAGAGAGAAAAACTAGAAATACTAATATTTCATTGTGAAAAATTTGGCTAAGGCCTGTGGATTTGGACAGCTGTAGTTATCTGAACCAACAGTACTGTAGAGAATCACTTGAAAACGTCTGAAATTATCACCTTGAAAATTTAAAATGCTGATCCGATCCAAATGGCAAACTGAATTATAAATTTTTTTTTTTCATTTACAAACATTTCTGCAATATGGAAAAAAATGAATGCAATTTATTTTTATATCTAAATGTAAAAATGTTACTACATAACATAAAAAGGCAGAAAATCTACTAATCTATCAATGTTTTGTTCTCACTGGTTCAGTCCTTGACCAATTAACAAAATGAAAGAAAAAAACTAGAACAAGCAATACTTTTTCAACATTATTTTCAATTGCTTCTTTTTCATTCATACTGTACTTAGAATCGAAATTCTACTGTAGCTGTTTACAAACTATTTCTTTTCAATAATTAACCTTGAAATATATACATACATACAATGTATCTATCAAACAAGTGAACAGACTTGGAAAGAATTTAAAGACATTCACCATTAAATTAAGCAGCTTCGTTGATTACTAGAATTCAACTTGAGGGTTCATTCTGAGTCATTAATCTTGTGCAAAATTTAAAAACAAAAATCTTCAGCTCCCACTAGTATGAACACTAAAAAAAGCAAACAGTCCACCGTACATAGAAACCTCATTATTCCTGATCAAAGTTCTCCAGCCAAATACTCACCACCTATCGTACTTTCCTGATATTCATGAAATTGTCCTTTCACAAAACGCAATACCAAACTGGATTTTCCTACAGCTGACTCTCCAAGTAATACTAGCTTAAATTGACATATTTTTCCTTGTGTGGCACCATTTGGTCTCTGGGTGGTTCCTCTACCTGCCATTATTGTTGGGGTTCCAGTGGTAAGGAGTTTCTTATTGTTGCCTTTTTCCACTACCTGTCCAGGTAAAATAAAATGTATCTGCTAAGTATTTGTTACACAAATCTGTTTTAAAAAAAAACAAAACAACTTTCATTAAATTTATGCCAGTCCCCATTAAAGATACCATAATTAATATTATTTCTCCACCTTTTCAGAGTTTTCGGTAAAGAATCAGTCTTTGCTGAATGTTTAAAATCTAGACTAGATCACATAAGCAAAATAGTTCAAAATTAAGACCAAAACAGACCATTATAGTCTACTGGTCAATTCACAACAGAATGATCTGTAAATTAATACATTCTTCTGTGAGCATTCTTAAATCATCAACCCAAAAACTTTTCAGAATAAAATTAGTTATAGTTACAAAAACCATCCAAAATTCTAGTTCACTAAGTCAGTTTCCTGGAGCTTACAAGATAATGGTATAAAAATGGCTACATGCATCCTGACCCCATTTTGAAAACAACATTTGGACAGGATCTTTATTTTGTTTTATTTTTATTGGAATATATACAGCAATTACATTAGTGATTACTCATGCCACAATAATTAGAGGCATGAAAGAATGTTATGGTCAAATGTTCTTTTCAACAGGTTCCATGAATACCTTCTCACTTTTGAAATAATCTTTTACTAAAGGTTATAGTCAGTCCACATTCCACAACAGAAGACCACTTCCTACCACCAGAAAATCAATGCTGTACAATTGCTTAATCAAACAATCTTTTTTGGGTATTTTAGCATCATTGCAAAGCCATATCATTATCAAATGTAGGAAAATGGTGGTCACAGACTTGGTCCCAATTAGAGAATAATGTTCAATGCTGGATTCAGTTTTTTGTGAATATAACCAGTGACAAATACAATAATCACTCTGCTAACTGTAGACATATCAGTTGTGGCTTGTTTTCAGTGGCTCTATTGTTCAAATGCAGAGCCTACCATTTCACACTTGAAAGGCTTTGAGTAAATGCAACATTCCTATAATTACAAAAGTAATGTAATAAAATGCATACAATTTTTAACTACTACACCATTTCACTTTTTCATTTCTCAGTAATGGCAAAATTTTTTCATTAAACACGCAATAGCAATTACTAATTTGAAACAAATCAAAAAATTATAGTGAATCAGCTACAAATAAAAAAAAAAAAAAAACGAAAATTTTGTTACTAAGAATTAAACTTGAATGCTTTTCAGCTTATGAAAGTCATTTCTAATTACTTAGTTTGGTAATGTTATATTATGTAAATTTTCCCAGCATTTTTATACTGATACTTATGATAAATAGAAATCAATACTTAGCACCTAGAACTAAGTCAGGATTGGCTGGCTCTTTATGCAAAAGTGAAAGTTGAAAACTGTTTCTTCAAAATAATAACCACCAGTTTTTCCAGGTTAAATAATTTGTACTGTCATCACAAGGCCAATTTTGTTCCTTTAGTCATTTTAGAAACATCTGGATACCCAAGCTTGCTATTGAATTTGGAGAAAAATTGACCAAATTTTGACTTCCAGATTATTTTTTCAGTTTAAATACATTTCATAAGCATGTTGAAATAAAAGCCTCGTGATTAAAAATCATAATCAGCTTCTCCACAAACGGTATTAAGTAACTTAGCTAAAAACTACACTTTTTGTCAATCCTCAAAAGTCCATTAAAAATTTGAAACAATTTTATGCCAGCTTTAAATATAAACAATATTAAATAACTGATAAAAACATCCTGCTCCAGCTGCAAGTACATTTTATTTTGAACCACCAGAAAAAAAATATGAAAGTACTGGAATAAAATTACAAGTTGAAAAAGCTGTTTTCTTTCCCATACGCTATATTAAAGAATTTTTAAACTAGTGACATTTAATTGAAGCTATGTACTAGTATAATTTGTCCTTGACTTGATACACAAATGCATTTTTAGGGTGTTAACATCTTTCACAAAAAAATACCCCCCCCCAACTAGGCATTTGCTTGGCATCATTTCAAGGCATCTGCAATTGCTAACATGCCATCATCTCTGGATAAACAATTAAAGTAGCAATATTTTGGGTAAGCAAATTATCAACTTAGCACCAAAAACCTATTCAAGCAATCTCCCTAAAATTTCAAATTTTTAATTCCAACCATTGCGAGTTCACTAGTTACCTTTTTGATCTTTCTTCAATATAAACAAAGAACATGTATCAGCATGTTTTTTAATGAATTTATTTCTTTGCAACATTTTCATGCTATTTTTATAGCTACATTTAGTTTCTTTTAATCTAAAAAGTTCTAAAATCTGATAAAAAGTTGAATGTCTAATAACAATAGTTATGAAATGCTTTTACCTGTATAGTTTTAATTACAATTTAATCCATATTTTATATAGTTTAATTACATTTTTGTAACTATGATAGTTTTAGCTGGTTCTTTCTTTGCCGAACAACATATCCTTTGGAAAAAATTTTTAAAAAATATTTAAAGGCTCTTTCATTCAATGAATGATTGCTTAAGCATAAATGCAGTAGATAGATATGAGAACAAACCTTTCCTAAAAGATAACACACTACATAAGAGTTCTACTTTCAACTATCTTCAAAGTGACATTTTCTTTGTGCCAATTAAATTTTCCACAAAAATCTGTGACCTTGCAAATTTTAATTTATTGATACAAGTAAATCAGAATTAATATTCTCAGGCTACAGATATTTTAAAAATTATTTTCTCTTGTGAATAAATGAAAGCTTTAATACTATTGTACTTCAGTTGAGACTTTTATGCAGCACTCAAAATAACTTTTCGGCATTTCATTTATTAGCAGATTCTCTAACTCTAACCTTAAACCAGTTGTTTTTTTTGTGGCTTTGAAGACTGGCATAGGGAATAACTGAGTTCCAAATCATGGAAGATCACTGAAATCACCAGAAGTCTACAGCTGAACGGCTTCTGCATCCATTTCTTCAAAACAAATGTTATTTATTTCTCAAAACTCATTTAGTACCTGATCACTAGCATGGAGTCTATCAACTATTTTTTGCCCAACAACTATAGCCTCACTAAGCTAGAAATAGCAAAAGCAGGCAGTAAGTAGCCACTTAAATCAAATAAAATATTGCTGTCTGTTTTCAAAACCGAATGATTGGCAATCTTAAAATATATGCCACGTATGGTATGAAACTAGAGATGTTATTCAAAGCGGAGACCCCCCCAACAACCTTAAGGTTTTTAAAAACCGACTTAAGATTGAAAACTGAAATGCTGTTTGTATGCATCTTTCGATAACAAAATCCTTGGTGTAACTACTACTAGTAATGCTACGGCATCAAGGTTTCCAAAATAAAGTAACTCTAAAATTGATTTATGTATACTTTAATAATTCATTGTTGACATCTGATATATTTGCTGTGGATTAAAAGGTCAAATGTTAACTTTTAGCCAAATATGTCAGTGAACCATCAAATACTTTTTAGCACTTTGTTTTACATTGCCAATGCGTACACACACACACACACACATATATATATATATATGTATGTATATGTCAGTGAACATCAAATACTTTTTAGCAGTTTGTTTTACATTGCCAATGTGTACACACACACACACATGTATGTGTGTATATGTCAGTGAACCATCAAATACTTTTTAGCAGTTAGTTTTACATTGCCAATGTGTACACACACACACATATATGTATGTGTGTATATGTCAGTGAACCATCAAATACTTTTTAGCAGTTAGTTTTACATTGCCAATGTGTACAAACACACACATATGTATGTGTGTATATGTCAGTGAACCATCAAATACTTTTTAGCAGTTAGTTTTACATTGCCAATGTGTACACACACACACCAGGTAAACTGATCCATTAATGCTCTCAACCAAATGTCAAAACTCTTCAACAAAACAAGTAGCTGGAAACTGCGAACAGGTTCGATCCGGCGGCAGTCCCTTCAAAACCAACCCACCCCCGGAAAGAAGTTGTTGTTGTGGGTTCACCCCCCTCCTCCCCTCCCACCCGAGATCGTCGGCCGTGTACTCGGTTCGACTTAATTCCGGGCAATGGTCAGGGTGTAAATCTGAAATCAGATTCAGGAGCTTTGATGACCCCCGCCAGATTTAAGACGAGACGAGATATTCCGCTTGCAGAGGAAACCATTAACGGAGGGAGAGAGAGGGGGAGAGAGGGGGAGGGGGGATAGGGGGGCGTCCGCGGCTACTGGCGTTATTTTTTGTGTGGAAGGAATGCCAGTTCGATAGTTCGTCTTCAGTTTTTCAATCGCCAGAAGGTAGAATGAACATAAAAGGCAAAAATGCTCAACTATCCGCGATGTACGCACGTATTTCTAAAATATATATCCCCCCCCCCCACCACCTCCGCCAGCAGAGGGTGTTAGTACTCCTCCTCCTCCTCCTATCAACTGATACTCCTCGGACGGGAGGAGGGGGGGGGGAAATCCCTTAGAACAGAGAGTATTTCAGAATTTCGGAGAACGGGGGTTTGGAAGAGGAAAGGGCGGTGGTATCTCGCTGCCCACAGAAGTTACTACACCTATGCGTGATATCATAAAATAAGCGGTGATGTAAACAAGGAAGATTCGGCCATTATGGAGTGACATGTCCTGCTTTCTCGGCGTTATAACCTCCAGTGCCGAGCGGGACGGGGAAAAAAACGCCACCGCGGGTTCTTAACCTTCTTACCTTATCCAAGTTGCCTTATCGAGGTTTGTAAACGGTAAGCCTTCCCACAAATCACAATCAACACCTGTGGCGAGTAACCTATGTACGCAGAACCACCCTCCTCAACCTAATAGGCACTTTTTTTTGCTGTCATTTTCCGAGAGGATGTATTCCTACGCAGTGGAAGTGCCCGAAGAGAAACAAGTCAGTACGCCTAAATACGCTCAAAACCGCCAGCAGTGCAACCTTAAGAAACGAGTGTGTACACCGCACGACAAGGATACAGCAACGGATGTAATCTAGAGTTATAACGAAGGGGGGAGCGAGTGGAGTAAAGATCCAGAAGTGCGGACTAATACCTCTCTCAGGCGACAACCTTGGTTAGATGTCGGCAGCCCCGAAGAACCATTACGTCATAAGGGAAAAGAAAAAAAAAAACCAACAACAACAACAAAAAAAAAAAAAAAAAAACCTCTCAGTCGTCCTGCAATAGTTCTCCTTTGGTAGTGTTACCGGAAAAAAACATTTTCTAAATTAAAATGATGGAAAAATGCTCTAAAACAAAGCGTGAGTTTTCAGCTCTTCAGATTTTTCTTTTTCTCTTCACGCGTCACCGGGACTTGACTGTTGCGCCTGCGCGTTGAACCCTGCGCTTTGTTGCTATGGTGTAATTCAGTCAGTCGGCGTGATCCGAGCAGACATAGAACGTTTATTACAGAAGTTTGATTATATTATACCTTCTTTCTTTCTTTTTGTCTTTCTTAATCTTAGAGAATACGATAATCTTTTTTCTTCTTCATTTTCTGATCCAAAGTGATGAACTATTTGCTTAACTGATCAGGACTAGCAGCACTTCGTTTAATTAGCAATGAAGGCTCCCGAAATTAGACACGAGCGTATCTATGAAGGCCTGTTCAGGGATCGAAATCCAGACCTGGAAGCTGTGAGTAGTATTGATTCAACTGATCGAAGGGACCCACCCAGAATAGCGCCTGTTCTTCCACTTTACCATCTGAAGGTTTTATAGAGAGTGAGTCTCTCTCTCTCCTCTCTCTCTCTCTCTCCCTCTCTCTCCCTCTCTCTCCATCTCTCTCCATCCCCATCTCTCTGTCCATCCCCATCTCTCTCTCTCTCCATCCCCATCTCTCTCCATCCCCATCTCTCTCTCTCTCTCTCTCTTCTCTCTCTCTCTCCATCCCCATCTCTCTCTTTCTCTCTCTCTCTCTCTCCATCTCTCTCTTTCTCTCTCTCTCTCTCTCCCTCTCCATCTCTCTCTTTCTCTCTCCATCCCCATCTCTCTCTCTCTCTCTCCATCCCCATCTCTCTCTCTCTCTCCATCTCTCTCTTCTCTCTCTTTCTCTCTCTCTCTCTCCCTCTCCATCTCTCTCTTTCTCTCTCTCTCTCCATCCCCATCTCTCTCCCTCTCTCTCCCTCTCCATCTCTCTCTTCTCTCTCTCTCCATCCCCATCTCTCTCTCTCTCTCTCCCTCCCTCTCTCTCTCTCGCCTCCCCTCTCTGTTTCTCTGTTTATTTACTAAATACGAATATATTAGAACACAAAGTATGCTATTACTATATTTTGGTTATGCCTAATACGAAGTAAAGTTTCAAAGAATATTTTTGGGATATTTTCATTTTTATTCCATGATGCACTAGTAGTGAACTCTTGACTGGCAGAACGTCATATCTTTTTGACAGACTGTAAAATAATGGCCAGTAACAAATGGGTTAAAATATGGTGTTAAAGGTATTATTCTCTCTGCTTTTTAACATGTATATATATATGTATGTTTCATCTAAAGCAGTAATATATACTCTGCAGAGCACAATGAAAGAGAATATCCATCACTAGCCAACCCTAGCGAAAGTAGAACTTTTGTGCTTAGTTTGGTAATAAAAAAAGACATGGTAACAGTTATTACAAAACTATTTTAGGTCAATTTTATCCAACCACAACACAGTATAAACTAGTATTGCTCTTTAGACAAGCTTTTTCCCCCACCAGTACAACTAGCAATAGATCTACAAGTTGATCTACTACTGTAAAAAAATTTGTTTGTTCTTTTTTTAAATTTTTGTCTTCAATTTGTACTCAGATTTTGTTTATCATAATTTTTTTAAGTTTCTGTATAAGTGTTTGTTTATTGCTAGGCTGGTAAACTTGGTATAAGAGGAGAGCACACAGTTCTACATTGCCTGAAATATCCAGAGGAGAAGGTTGTATGTTTTCAATATTGTTACAAGAATAACGAGTATGCTTAGCTAAACTAGTAATGATATATTAGCTGTCTGAGAAAATGCTATTTTTTTTCAAAAGAAAGTGATAGAATACAACTGTTTTAAGCTTGAAAATCAAAAAGGTTTTACAATATAGAATTTAAAAAATCTTTTATATGTTGAATAACAAAACTGAAATATGAACTAATATAACTTGATAAACTGAAAGTTGTATTCAAAATAAGGGGAATCAAATTTCATTTAAATTAAGAGCTTATGTAAACCTCTCCATAAGTTTTGACTTCGGGAAAAATTTTCAGCTTTGTATATTGAAAAGTTTTCATTTTAAGACCTACAGATGTTGAGGAAATGCTTTTAAAAGCCATCTGATATATTTTACTGAATAAAATTGTCTTTATTAGGTAATTATGTTGGAGAGTTTTTACATTATATTTAGACAAAATTTAGGGGCCTAAGTTTGAATCCCAGTTAGGAACAACTTGGTTTGCTGTACTTCCCTAGCATGGTTCTTTTTGCTCTTCTTGAGACGGCCACATGAGTTTCCTTCAGGAACTCCACTTTCCTCTGACAATTTTAGTTGGTACATACATTAAGTTGACAGAAGCCAGAGGGCACCAGGCACATTTGTTGTATTGTGTTTCTTGTGTTAAGCATCACCCCTTTTCCACCCAGTAGTATTCCAAATTCTTGCTTACATGAACAATCAGGTGCAACATTGGATAAGACAGCAACAGCAAAAACCAATTAAAACCACAATTTTTACTCTCCGGTTGGATCTTAGCAATTACTGATAATTTCAGAGGAATATTTTTAGTAGTTTTCATATATTTTATATATCAATTTGAGAAAAATGTTAAAAAAATATTAGATGATTTTTTAAAAGCACCACCACTGACTTTGGTAAGCCATTAAATGTAAACTTTAATATATAAAGTTAAAATTTTCTCTGAGATCAATTTACAGAGGTATGCTTGAGCTCCAAAGTTAAGGAAAACTGAGATGTTCATGATGGAGCCATTTATTCAGTAACACGGAATGATCCATAGGTTCTGCTTTGTATGAGATGCATTTTCAAAGATATCGCTTCACTTTTTGCTTGAGTATGCTTCTTAAAGAGATGCGTGTTAAAAAAGAAAACTTTTATGTTGCTTGCAGACAATTAAAGATATAAAAAAAAAAATAAGAATTGAATTTTACATCTGGCTACATGCTGATTTCATTCTTGTACATTAAAACTTATCAATTGTGATCATAGATATAAAATGGGAAAGCACTGTTGTTGCCTTTTTATTTTGTAATTTTATTACAGTATCTCAAGGTTTTGGTTTTAGCTGAGAGCTTGTGTTGATAATGCTTTATTTTCTATAAACTCTTTTTTCAAATGCAGGCTATAGATTCAGACATCATCAACAGGTTCCGTGGAACATTTTTCCCTGATCCTGGTGTTCCTCGTGTGTTCTATGGCAAAGCCAATGATCCTCATCGCAAATGGGCTGAAGAAAGAAAGCATGGGCTTGTTGTCCCTCATGTGGGAAATGTTAAAGAGCTTGTTAATCCATATCCAAAAACATTGTTGCAGCAGACAATAATTAACAAGAAAGAGAAAATATACAACAGCCATATTAAAAAACCGTTAGAAACAGTTCCTATGGCTAACCTTCCAAAACACATTAAACCATACGAAGATACATTCGGAATTCCTTCTCTAAAAGAAGGTAAGTTGCCGTTTTTAAACTATTATTATACGCTTTGCTTAGGATTGCTATTAATAGCAACTATACTAATTGAGAAATCTTAACGTCACTTGAAATGTCTGTAACGGGTTAAATGAATGAAAACTTTTTATACACATGTTTGGCTTGACCTTAAAGAACCTATTCCTCAATTTTAGTAAACTTTGTCAATGTTTATATTAAAGCAGCAGGCCATGTATTAAGTGGATACTGAGCACCTTTGTAAAAGTGATAGCATGCATGTACAAGTATTCTTTTACTTGTTTCTAGATTCCAGAGATTAGTCTTAATTATTAAAACAAAAGGATTATGGTATTTCTTCAATGCCTGTAGACTCATCCTAATTGCTAATGGCCTTAGATGTGATGGCAAGCTTTGTTAATACATGATATGGCTACCAGTTAGTTGTCAAGTTCACAGTCACTAGACTACCATAATAAATTCATCTGATTAGCACAACCATAGATGAATAGAACAGCAGCCACTTGTTACAGCTTCATGCTGTCCTTAACTACACCAATTTCTGCTATTCTGGCTAAACAGTTGCACAGATGGAAACTGAATACAGCATCATCATAGAGAACAGCAACAGTCTCGACACTTTCCAGTGGCACAGCGATGTAATTTGTGTTATATTTTAAACTGATATTAGTGACATTATTCTGCAGCTAAATTACTTAGCTTGGTTTGATGGTTCCATATTAGCTTGAGAGCTTATGTGCATAACATTTAAATCAACCCATTGTTTACATACTGTAGATGAAATTGGGCTATGGCAGTTTAAAGAATGTTTGTGTAGTTTAGTTTATATTATAAATTAAATAGGCATGAAGCTATAGTCATTTGAATGCTGCTAGACTGCTGAATCAAATGTAAATATTATACTTCTGCATTTATGTATATTACATGTAAAGATAGTTTTTAATTTTGTACTGAATTTATCCTTGTGATGTTTTAAAATTGACTGCTGTTTGCATTTTAAAATTTTTGTTTAGTATGTAATGCAATCCAGGCATACAATAAGGTCAGATACACCAGTTGTCTGCAGGACTAAATGTAAAAATAATCAATATTCAACCAAATGATAAATTATTATGACAAACAAACAGTTTGATGCATTAAAGGAAATGCTATTTTTTTGTTTTTTAATATTGCTAAAATCATAGCAGTATTTATTTTAAAGTCAAACCAGATTTCACAGTGGGCTCCTTACTTTTCAGAAAATTTAGTTACTAAAATTATATTGAATTTTTTAATATATATATATATATAACCCTAGTAGATTATTTATGCAGCTAGTAGCTGATGGGAGACTATTTGTAAAGATAAAACTTTTTTCTGTGCAAGTTGTATTCCTATTAATTTGAAATATTCTTGTTTGGGGGGATTAAGTAAAGTAGAAATCAGGCATATCTAGAGACTAGTATTTTGGTAAAACAAAAATTCCTTAAAATGTTATTTTTCATTAAACTTGCTGTTACAAAGCAATATTTTTCTCGTGTAAATGCTTTTAATTTTTTACAGAGTTTTAATATAAAATAAATAAGGTTTTGTTAATCTTTTACTGATTATTTCATGGTTGTAAATAGAAATTTCTTATGGATTATTTAACCATTTTCTTTTTTAGTTTTATACCACTGTATGATGTTTTTGTTTTCTAGTTAAACCTTTGTTTATCAAAGTGCTATTTATGTCATTATTCTTTGCTGAAACACACTTCCATCTTCCATCAGGGCTATCAGGTAGCCATCAATCTTGTGCTGTAAAGTTGTCGATCAAACGTTGAAGAAAAGTTAAATAAATTAACAATACCTAAATATGTTAATGACAGATGCCGTCTATTTTTTAAACTGATGATGATGATGATGTATATAAATGTACTATGAATGATAATCACTACATTCTTCAGTTACTTGCTATGATTTGAATGGGCAATGAAATTACATACACAATAACATTGATTATAAATTATCAATAAATCTTTTTTAAAAAATTATCTTAATATGAAAAAATTAATCTTATAGATGAAAAATTCTTTTTTTTTTTTTTGCAATGTCAAAATTGTTATCAATAATGCTAGAATTATTTATATTCTAACAGAAAATTAGATCTCTCTCTGATCTTAAATTTGAAGTGATATGATAGCTTTATTTCTAAACTCAGTATGTACTTACTAAATACTATAGGTAGTGTGGTTAGAAAACATCAATTTTTAAATGCTATTTGATTTAAGTATCACTGGGTGGCTGGTGAGTCAATGCTTAGATAACTGGACTGCCAAGGTTAAGGACCTGAGTTCAATTCTCCATCTCAGTCTAGGTTGGCTTTGGTTTCTGTACCTGTTAGCATGGTTTCTTTCCACTCTTCTTCACCCAATTAATTATGTGAGTTTTCTTCCCTACCAAAAAAAATGAAGATTTCTAGCGCCATTTTTCCTGCTGAAGTTGGAAGCACCAGGTTATTTCTATTGTTAAACTAGAGTTTGTAACTATGGCAATAGAGAGAGAGAGAGAGAGAGAGGGTAAATACTTAATCAGAAACTAGTCAAGCAGGGCAGTTTATATATACCACATTGTCAACAGGGTTGAGGCAGCTTGTTCAACAACTTCTTAGAAATTACTTCCATCTGATAAAACTACAACTCCATTTATTGAAAAGAATTTACAATTATGAATAAGCTCTTATTATCTAGGCCAACAAATTTTGAAAGCTTTACGTGGTTTAAATCTAAATCAAAAAGAACTAGAATATACCTTACTGTTAATACTCAAGCATAGTATATATATGAATCCAGAGTGTATAATTTTTTTTTACCAGTTCAACCACATTGAACGGTGAAATTTTATTTTTGGTATATGCTAAAGATCAATCGCAAACACACCCTTTCTCAAATACTGTTTATTTATTCTTTTCTTTTCTTCAAGAATCTAAGTTGCCTAGAAATTAATACATGTTTTGTAGTGTTAATAAATATATTGTATGAGACTTTAAAACTTCATTATTTTTTTTTTTTTTTTTGAATGAAAAATGTCTGAAACTGAGTTTTATCCATGACATAACATACAGCTTGAAGTTTGATGACAGGAACAGCTGCACAAAGCTAAAAGTTAAAATATTTGTATTTTCCAGAGTGAATGCTTAACAAATATTACTGGCTGATTGCTTCTAGCAGGTAAATTCTGAATGTTCTTCAGGCAACTTAAATTTAGAGTTTGAAGCCTAAATGGGAAAGCTTTCATTAGGAATATGTGTATGTAAATTTTTCAGCAATATACATTAATTTCAAGGTCATTCCATATAAAAATCAACACAAGAAAAAAAATAAAACTATCTTGACTCACTTTAGTTTCTGATGAAATTTGATGAGTCTTTTGGGTCTGACAACAATGGTTTGTTGTGGTATCTGTACCAGTATCAATCTATTGCGATACATCTAAGTATTGAAAGTATGCATGCTGCTATAATGTCTATCCATACTGGTTTTATGTTATCCCCATAAATTTTGTATTATTTCTATAAAAGTGCATAAACAAGTAGCTTATCAAAAATAAAATTCATAGATCAGAAAAGTAGAAAAACAATTGATAAAGATTTCAAATTTTGGTTAATTTATTATGCTTGTTATTTTAAGCATGCACCCTTTTCATTAAAAATGGTCAATCTCAGCAATATAGATTTTCTAAATACTGACAGCAAAAGAGCTGAAATATGGAAAACATTTAAGAGTGCCACCACTGTACAGCTAAGATAAAATATTCAATCTATTATAATTTTACACCATTGTCGTGAAGTACCCTGCCACATTAATTTAGCTGCTTCCATATTTATGAATGTATCTGATCTGAAATGTACATTATAGCATGTGTGATTTTGTATACACTGAACATCTAGGTGGGCATAACCAATGTGCAATATCACTATATCAAAAGCAGGCAGATTACATGATATTCCAAGGTCATGTTAGAGCAAGGACAGAATCAACAACATGTTGCCAAAAATCTCAACATTTTTTGTGGATATGTGTCCTATGTTATCATGAAGTTCACCAAGACAGATGCCACTGCTATGGAAAAAGCAACCGGAAGGTCTTCATCATTGGCAACATGACGGGAATTTGTCGTTGCTTTCCAGATCCTCACTTACCATTAAAATTTTCTTGTTGCCATTACCCACACAACAGAAATGAGCCAAAGAATGGCACAATATCAGCTCTACTGATTTGGTTTTAGAGGGTTTGTAGCACATAAGAAACTTATGTTCAAAAAGAATAAAATACTTTGAATGGTCAGAGGGCATATCTGGCAAGACCCTCAAAGTATTGGTGCATGGTCAGATATGGAGGTGGGAATGTTATGGTATAAACTGCATTCTGGCATAGTGAAGTCAGAATTGGTGTTTTTCAAAAGACATGTAAATTTTGCTGGGTACTACCATTTTTAAAGATATATCTAGCATTGTGTCAGAAAGGCAATTTGAGATTTGATGTTCAATTTTTCAGAAAGATTGTACCACATGCCATAAATCTCATTTGACTGTGATGAAAAGGAATCAGTGCATTTAAATTCTTTTCTGGATATCCAAGTTTTGATGTGAATCTGATCAAGCACTTGTAAAAGCATCTGAATCATCAGCTGAAAGCAACCTATCCACCTGCCAATGTGATGAAATTAAAGGAACCTCTTTTGGAAATGGTGGAACCTAGCCTAGACCTTGATACAAAATCTTATTGAAACAATGATAGATAGGACAGAAGCTCTTTATATTGTAAAAGATGATGTAAGCAAGTGCTAGCATAAAAAAATTTCACTTTATTTCTTGTCTTTATCTGCTCTTTTCTACAACAAGATAACATTGCAATAACTTCAATCTGCCAAATTATTATTGTGGAGCACTGTATATACACTGGCTGGCCACTTTACTAGGACCAATACCTAATAACAGGGTGGGCCACCTTTTCCTCATCTTTTTCTGAATAACATCTTTGACATGATGTGGCATGGAATCCACATTTGCTGAAAGGTGCCTTAAGAGATATTTCCCATTTAGTCATTAATATTGTACACAGTGTATGGAACAAGGTAGGCAGATAATTGTGAAGGTGAATGCATCTTTTAATTTCAACCCACAGATGCTCGGTTGGATTAAGATCTGGAAATTGTGCTGATCATGAAAGATGCCTGGAATCTTGGTCACATTCTTCAAAACATGATTACACAATGTGGGCAAGATAGATGTGAGCATTTTCATCTTGGAAGTAGCCATCCTCATCAGGATACACACGAAGCATTGCTGGATGCACTTTATCGGAAATTATGCTGAGATAAGCTTTAGCATTCATTCTCTATTCTAAAGGGATAAAGGGGCCAAGAGTATGCCATAAAAACATGCCCCAAACCATGAATTCACCACCAGAAGCCTGGACAATTGGAATCACACAAGTGGTTTCTTTAAATCACTTCTATCTGTCCAAAAAAGGTGAAATGTGACTTGTCTGACATCATTTTTCACCACTCTTCCTTAAACTAATATTTGTGTTTCTTTCACAGACACATTGTGTCTTTTTATGTTAGAAATTGTAATCATTAGTTTACACAATGGTCTTTTACTGCCAGAGTCCATTTATTGCAAGGTTTGGCTGGAGATGGGGGTAGATTGCCCTGCATTGAATGTCTTTGTCAGTTGGTCGATTTTTTGATAACAGTTGGACTTTACTGTCCTGTCTTACCCTTTCTCTTTTATTTCACTATGTGTGGCAGATATTTTCTTTACCTTTTGGCATTGCTAATAAGTTTAATTGACCAATGTCTCGGAGCAGCCTGCCAATTCTTAGGCTGACTTCAAGTGTACTTGTCCAAATCATATATAGGAATCACATGTCACATCTTGTGTTCATCCTAATTTGCTACTACAGCATAGGTCCAGCCCAAGTCTGAAAGGTTATATAGGTTCTAATAGAGTGGCCAGTTAGTTTATAGCGCAAAAATCTAGGGATACTGAAGTTTAGAGTACATGTGATTAAAATTATTGTAAGTGACCAAACTCTAAACTAAAACTGATGTCAAGTGCTGTTATCCCAAACAGGTTTTAATAAAAATGCAGAACCATGTGAAAAACATGCACTGAGAGTATATGCATACATGACATCATGTAACACCCTCCCAAATCTAAAAACTTACATGGTGCATATTGGTTACTGCTTTACTGGTAAACAACATGAGAGTAGAGGCAGGTACCAGCTTGATGTCTTGACCCTCTCCCCTCAGTAACTCATATCTGGGTCACTGAGGCCTACCATAGTAATTATGTTGTTGTGCAAGAAAGGTGTCACACAGAAAAGCCCTACTAGAACTTTTCATTTTTAGATGTGAGAGGAAACTTATGCAACTAGCTGATGGAGAAGAGCAAGATGAAAACAAGCCAAGGAAGCAGAGCTGTAACTAGTGCTTTTGGCACCTGAGGAAAAACTTATTCATGCAACCCCACCTTGGTGTATCCTGGTGGTGCCCAGGCATTTTCTCTGCCTGCCCATTCCTTGTAGTGCTTCTGCAGGAGCCAGTCTCTACTGGGAATTTAACTCAGACCCTCAACCTTTGTAGTGGAGCATTTGACTACTAGGCCACTGACCTCTCTGATAGTTCATAAAACATGGATTTCAAAATTTATGGATATGAAAATTTTGTTGTGATGTAGCCAGTATCAATTTTGTAGTAAAGTCTCCTATGTCAGTCTGTAGACATATCTCATATAACCAGAGACTCCTTGCAGTTATCAAACTTTCTGTAGATTTCATTGTTTTACAGTCAGTAATTAGCCAAATGTACACATGCTACCTTCAGACCAGTGGCATTAACAACACCTCTGTTGTTCCATATATGTTTATGATGAAAATCTGATCAAGAAATGACCCTGCAGAACATGGCCATATTCACAATAGCACAGGTATTTGTTCTCCCAGATAAGAATCTGCAATCTTGCTATCAGGAAAAACTCCTGAACAGTGGATCAGCTGTTGCCAGCAGTAAGTTATGCTGAACAAGAAAGTTTGTAACCACCAATTCAGCTTGTATGATGTTTCCATTAGAATAAATTTCATGTGATGAAAAAAACTGAAATTGAATGCTTTTTGCTATCTTGAACAACTTTTTGTGATTTTCTATTGCTCAGTGGTCCTTTACATCATTTTAGACCATGATGGTCACAACAAATTGTATTGTTGCATGGGACATAGAGAAATGAATACTGGCATTTTTGCACTGCTCTTACCAGGTAATTTTGAGTCCACTCTTGAATTTACTACAATATTTTGCTGTTCCAGTATGTGCCATTTTGCTTCTCTTAGCATGTCCAGAATTGTTTTTCTTTGAGTTTTCAAAATTAATCATATTATCACTCTTCTCCATACTGTAAAAAAAAATTTGTTGCCATGCTGTGCAATTTTAACAATGAAAGACAGATGTAGCTAGTCTTAGCTGACCATATGCTTGCATTGTTGCTTGATACAGCTATTTGAGCCTTCAACAAACAATCTCTTCTTCATCCTCCACAGATCCTGCTTTGTGATGGTTCATCAGTGAATACTGTGTGTTGAGAGCAAAAAGAATTTTTAACAAAAAGGTTTTCTCTTTCCATTAGAAATCAGCAAAATACTATGGGCTAGGAATATGTAGATACTGTGAGTCTCGCTTTCAAACAGAGAGTTGAAAGGATTTATATATATATATACATACAGGTGCATCTCAAAAATTTAGAATATCATGGAAGAGTTCAATATTTTTTGTCAGTTATTTCAGAAGTGAAAATCGTATATATTCTAGACTCATTACATGTAAACTAAAATGTTTCAAGCATTTTTATTTTAATTTTGATAATTACGGCCTACAGCTAAAAAACAGAAAAAACGTAGCTCAAAATATTAGAATATTCCATTTCGAGTTTGAGTAAATCACTATTTATGCAGGATAAATACCATGAATCTCTCAGTCTGGTTCAGTACACACAGCCACAATCATGGGGAAGACTGCTGACTTGACAGTTGTCCAGAAGACACTCATTGACACCCTCCACAATGAGGGTAAGCCACTACTGAAAGGGCTGGCTGTTCGCAGAGTGCTGTATCAAAGCATATTCATGGAAAGTTGACTGGAAGGGAAAAGTGTGGTAGGAAAAGGTGCACAAGCAAGAGGGATGACCAAAGTCTTGAGAGGATTGTCAAGCAAAGCCAATTCAAGAACATGGGGGAGCTTCACAAGGAGTGGACTGAGGCTGGAGTCAGTGCATAAAGAGCCACCACACTCAGACGTGTCCAGGAAATGGGCTACAAGTGTCACATTCCTAGTGTCAAGCCAAAGCGTCTTACCTCAGCTAAGGAGAAAAAGAATGGACCGTTGCTCAGTGGTCCAAAGTCCTCTTTTCAGATGAAAGTAAATTTTGCATTTCGTTTGGAAATCAAGGTCCCATCATCTGGAGGAAGAGTGGAGAGGCACAGAATCCAAGTTGCTTGAAGTCCAGTGTGAAGTTTCCATAGTCAGTGATGGTATGGGATGCCATATCATCTGCTCGTGTTTGTCCACTATGTTTTATCAAATCCAAAGTCAACGTAGCTGTCTGCCAGGAGATTTTAGAGCACTTCATGCTTCTATCTGCTGACAAGCTTTATGGAGATGCTGATTTCCTTTTCCAGCAGGACTTGGCACCTGCCCACAGTGCCAAAACTACTAGTAACTGGTTTGCTGACCAAGGTATTACTGTGCTTGATTGGCCAGCCAACTCACCTGATCTGAACCCCATAAAGAATCTATTGGGTATTGTCAAGAGGAAGATATGAGACACCAGACAACAATACAGATGAGCTGAAGGCCACTATCAAAGCAACCTGGGCTTCCATAATACCTCAGCAGTGCCTCAGGCTGATCGCCTCTATGCCACGCCGCATTGATGCAGTGATTCGTGCAAAAGGAGCCCCTACCGAGTATTGAGTGCATAAATGAACATACTTTTCAGAAGTTTGACATTTCTATATTATAAATCCTTTTTTTTTTTATTGATCTTATGAAATATTCTAATATTTTGAGATAGTGGATTTTTGATTTTCATGAGCTGTAAGCAGCAATCATCAAAATTAAAACAAAAAAAGGCTTTAAATATTTCACTTTGTGTGTAATGAATCTAGAATTTATGAAAGTTTGAATTAAATTACGGAAAAAAAATGAACTCTTCCACGATATTCTAATTTTTTTAGATGCACCTGTACATATATATATTCATCACATACAAACTAAAAATGTTATTTTTAACAAATATGATAATAACAATAGCATTAGACAGAAGAAATTTTAGATTTGATTATCCAAAAGCCAACAACATCAACAAAAATTCTAACACACAAGCTACTTTACATTTGTTGGGTGAGTAGGAAGATGATTATAAAAGTGAATATACAATAGAAGATAATAGATTTATCGTCAAAATATAGCTGATTAAAGAGAAAATTCTTTGATATTTTCCATTAGTAGAAAGAAATTCTTCTTTTCATGTTCAAATCCATGGGAAAAATAAATGATATCATTAATCTTTTTAGAAACCACTATGTTTGATCAATTCTTTAAATATTTGCTAGGAGTGAAAAGTAATTTGATATACAGTATGGAAGTATCTTTGGTACTTTTATTAATGGATTCATAAATGTAAATGGTTTATGATTTATTCCTGCAGAAAACTAATTTAAAGAATATCTGAACTAAAACAAACAGTATATAGGTATAACTGAAAGGATCCTGGGCCACTTACAAATAATTATGATAAGGAATATGACTTGAGAATAACTACTGCTTTTGCTGTTTGACACCACAAAAGACTTTTGTTTCTCATTTGCAAAAAAATTAATTTATATATTGTATTTGGCACATTTGTAAAAAAAAAAAAATATATGGAAAAATGTTTTTCACTCCTTGGTTTATACCATGAATATATGATGTACAATTAATGCATATATTTGGTGAATGAAGAATGTGAAAGGAATTCTTTTTTACCTAACATTGGAAAAGGAATGATAAAGAAGAAATTAATCTTTCAGCATGTTCTTCCTGGGTATCAAATCACTATGTTCAAGAAGTTCACAAACAGGATTGCTATAGTTAGCACAAAGAAGAAGCTAAGCGTCACCTTGACCTTGAATTTCCTAGGTGGCAGTAGACACTCTAGGTGCTTCAACTTCATTTATTCCTTTATTTTTATTTCAGGATCAAACTGAGAGTTCTTGTTTGATTCTGGGCCACCAGATTTACCAGGAAATTCATAGATTGCTGTAGAAGAGTCTGTGAAATCTTCTAAGTGGCTTTTTGCTCAGGTTTCAACGTTTGTGGAGACCTGGAAGTGCAGATGTTGATGGAGGATGGTCTTCAGAGAATCAGAGATGATCCAGTGGCCTTTTGCTCAGGCTTCAACATTTGTGGAGACCTGGAAGTACAGATGTTGATGGAGGATGGTTTTCAGAGAATCAGAGATGATCCAGTGGCCTTTTGCTCAGGCTTCAACGTTTGTGGAGACCTGGAAGTGCAGATGTTGATGGAGGATGGTCTTCAGAGAATCAGAGATGATCCAGTGGCCTTTTGCTCAGGCTTCAATGTTTGTGGAGACCTGGAAGTGCAGATGTTGATGGAGGATGGTCTTCAGAGAATCAGAGATGATCCAGTGGCCTTTTGCTCAGGCTTCAACGTTTGTGGAGACCTGGAAGTGCAGATGTTGATGGAGGATGGTCTTCAGAGAATCAAAGATGATCCAGTGGCCTTTTGCTCAGGCTTCAACGTTTGTGGAGACCTGGAAGTGCAGATGTTGATGGAGGATGGTTTTCAGAGAATCAGAGATGATCCAAACCTTATCAGTGAGATATCTTACAGATAGATAAAGGCTGCTCATCATAAATTTTTCAATACTGTTTAGGTGTTGACAGCAGTGGTTGGGCATCCATAGTGAAAGCTGTGTTCAAGAATCTTGTGGCAGTTTGTCATCAACACCTATCTTTCTGGATGTAAGATTTTTTAAAGTAAGGTATATGATCATAGTCTTGGTCTATAGTTCAAATTGGCTATTCAAATTTTCTTAAATTAACTCTTATAAATTAATTTAAAAGAAATGAAGTGTGAATTAATACAATTATTTTTACTAAAATTAGGAAGTTGAACTAAGAAAGAAAGCAGCCAAATTTTATTCTCTTTATGATCAGGCTGAATTTATCTTTGTACTTTGTAGATGATGGAAAGAGTCACAGGTCTTTTTAGGTATCTTGCTTATTACTAAAGTTTTTTTTTGCAAAATGTCAATTTTTTGGGTGCTTGCTATCATATAATTCTTATTACTTCGTGACTTTCTCAGTTACTTAGTATAATGCACTTTGATTATGTTAAGTTACACCAAGAATCCATATACTATATATATATATATTTTATACTTGTCTTCCAATATTCAGTTTATTTTTGTATTTCTGATAGATAAAAATTTAATGTTTTCTCAAATGATTGCAGAGAATAGTTACATCCTCCACTGAACTGGCATGGAATACAACTGGTCATTATTGGCATTTGTTGTACCATAGCTATATGGTCTTCATTACATATGTTTAAAGACTAAGCGGTGTTTCATACTTTTGTGTATTTTTTTATTCCTATCTGTTTTCATTCACACTATATGGCACAATGCCAGTATACACGTATTTAAAACTATTATTTTTCCACTGGTTTATATATTTTTTTTGCTTTTCATTTTTAAAAAAGTGATCTAAAATTTCACTGGCTTTAGGCACAGATCCACTGTGAACTAAACAGCTAAGGGATAATGACAAAAATACAAATGACAAATTTTAAAAAACTGAATAAAATAAAATGTCCATATTACTATAGTGATCCCTAAAGCATTCATTCTGAACATTAATAAAAAGGGGAAAGTAGAAAAAAATTATTGATTACTCTAAAATGACCAATATGAAATACAACTTTTAAAGAAGCACCTGTTTGTAGCTTTCATGAAAGGTATACATACATACACGAAGCCGCATGTCTGCCCAGTAAGTAAATGTATTCCAGAAGTGATTGAAAAACTAGATGAAGCAATGACTGTCACGGGTATTATGTCTTTAGCAACTCGAGAATGAAGTTATATCCTTACAGGCAGTTTACTCAGAATTATGGTTGATATAGATTGATAATTTGTAGGGACATTCTCTGCAATAGTTGTGTTTATACATAACTAAGCATTTGGTGTTTGTATGAGAATGTAGCCCAACTAAAAGTTTTTTTAACAGAGTGGCAATTCTGTAGCTTTTAATAATAAATAAAAAAAACAGAAGCTGTTATTCTAAGTTCAGTAGTGAAAATGTGTGCATATATAGCAAACAAAGTATTTTTTTGCATAAATAAATGTTTAAAAAATGATAGAACCTACCCAGATGATGAGAATTTATTTGCACTAACAAATCCACTCAAACTCCAAACTCCATTGTATTTTAGTCTGTTCATGCACAGATTTGCCTATTACATTTCATAATAACTAGACTTTCCTTTTTCTTAGGTGGATGATAGTATATTTTATATTACACTGTAATATTGCTTGTGTTTGCCTGCTTTCCTACAATACATTTATGTGTAGTACACATTTGCACTTTTTAAAAATAATTTTGTTACTTCTATTGCACCAGATCTTCTTGCTTTTATAGGACTTTCAGTCATTTTCCATATAAGATTTTCTTAACGTCTACTTCAATGACATTATGCACAGCTATTTTAACATTTTGTTTTACCCACACTTAATTTTTTTTCCTAATGATTTTTTAACTCATATACTAGGATCTGTTTTGAAATTAAAGCTATCATACACATGTTTATGAGATATCCTGTCATTAGCAGACTAACAATATGACATATTTTAGATGATTTATTTATAAATGATTTCAAATTTCTCTTTTTATACAATCAGCTAATAATTTTAGGTTTTCATTTCTATAATAGAGAATCTCAGACAATAAACATATTTGCTTTAGAATTAAATCACAAATGACAACTTGAATACAAGAGAAAAGAATTATAAAGGTTTTGTTTGTACAAATGTCTATATCTTTTAAGGACCTGAATGCAGTTACACACATTTTATAGAAGTTGTGTTTTTTTTAATCTTAAAACTCCCGGTTTCTACATATACATTTTTTGCAATTATTAACAAGTTGATAGTTGTTTGCAGAAAGTGACTCTTTCTTTGAAGCAAAATCTTTAATTTCCATAATGCACTTAAAAACAAAAGTTTCATATGGTTTCTGAATCTGTTTTGCACTTCCTAAAACATTGCTTTAGTGATTGTCTTTTTCTTAATCTGTGTTTGCAAATTTTCTTTCCAAGAGTCTTCGTCAAAATACTTTGTTAGAATTCTCTGCTAGGAAATCCACATCACAAAAGCATATTTGGATTATGTTCTCTGTTGTTTCTTTCTATGCTGCTAGTATTCAAAGAACTACATCAACAACTGTGATAATCTTAATTAGATCTGATGTTGGATTACAGTATCTTCTTTTGAATTAAAAGACCTAATATAGGATTCCTTGCACGTGCCTTCTTAAACCATTACCATAAAAGCAACTTAAATTGATCAAAATAACTTGTCTGAAATAATTTTTTTAAATTATTATTTGTTGCATAGTTCTGATAAGATTTTTGTTCTTTAGGATGTTGAATGCAGTTTGTATTTAATATGAAATCTTTTGTTCAGTTGCTTTTGTATTGGCCAGGATAATAGGAAATCTACTTTAAAAAAAACAATAAATAATTATGAAAAATATTCATCATCTGTATCATTTGAAAAATACTTTTTATTTGCATCTTAAAGAAAAGCATCATTTGCATTTATGGGAGGAACAGATTTTTATATTTTATTTTTTATGTAAATTTATCCATCAGAACTGAATGGAAACTCATTTCTGTTGATATAACCACCCTGTGTAGTCACTATAGTAAATACATTGATTATAATCTGGATACAGGCTGTAGACTATTGTAATGAAGAAAATAATAAAACTTGGAATCTGTGATCCCTGATCCTGATTTTCTGTTTTTAAGATGTTTTATTAGAATGTTTTAAGTGAAAGAGATTTGTATTTGTCTCCTATTATTATTATTTTAAATGTTAGCATAGTGAACATCATTCTCTGTTTTCTATTTTCTTTAGAGAGTGTGAGGGAGATAGTGAACCCTAATAAACCCTATGATGTTGTCCAGGCTGAGTCCAAAGTGGGGCAGGATCTGTACAGAAAAACTCACTATGATTTTGATCCTGGAGAACAGTTGGCACGGAACTACACGTCTCCGCATTTTAACCCCAAGGCCAAGTTCGGCTACCCAACTCCCCATGATATCACAGGACGTCAAGGAAAGTTATCATTAAAATGGGTACAGATGTTACAAGATGACAAGGGGGCTAGAATTGTATCAAAAAGAGCAGATGATTTTAGGGAGAGGTCTCAATTTAAAATAGGACAGACTCTAGATCCGTAAGTGTCACAGATATTGTTTTCCTATTTAAAATTGTCCCAGTCATTTTCTGTTTTAACTGGATTTCGAAACAGAACTACAATATATTTCAGGTGCTTTGTTTGTTTTTTGCTTTAATTAATGCTTTGTGTTGTTTTTATTTAATTTTAAAAATATTTCATAAGATCACAACTTGGATTTTTAAAGATTAACTTTTGGTTTTTTTAATAACTTTTTCTCCACTGTCACCTTCTCACCGTCTCAGTAGAGAGAGAGAGCAAAAGATTTTTGTTCAATAAATAATTGGATGAGCAACAGCTACAAATGAAGATCATTCTTTTGGTCCTTTGCTTGCCTGTTATTTAATGCTATGCTATACTAAACCATGATCATTCAGCTGAGACTACTAAAATAATTTGCCTTTCTATTTTCTAGAATCAAAGACACTATGAATGCTCCACATGGTTACAGCTTTGGCAATGTCCATGAGCCTGACTCTTTTGGTGTTGGTGAACTGATTCACTTACGTAATCCAATGACTTTCAGCTTCCTCAAAGATCCAACAAAGAAACAATCTCTCGTCACTGCTGTTCGACAGAAACTAAAGAAAGACAATTATCTACATTTCACTGACATGGTACAGGCATTCCAGTTTCTTGATACGGTATGGAAGTTAATAATTATTGTTGTTGTTTTCACATGAAGAAGAGATCTATAAAAGTTTAAAGCATTGACAAAACTTTAGAATTATTCTACATTTATCTCTCACACACACACACACACACTTTATCTCTTCCATTCACAGCAATGCTCACACCCATTTTTTTTTGAAAAATTAAATTTAAAATTCAAATTTCTCTATACTGTTTGGTTTTGATTATTTAACTAATTTTCCAGCAGAGTTTTAGAAATTATCTATTTCAATGTCCAGGGTGTCTGAATTTGTTGCTTTTTTGCATCATTAATAAATCTGAAATACAGTGAAAAAACAGCAGCATTACTTAAATTTACACTACTAATCAATCTCTAAGCTACTTTTAATAGTATGATGAATTTAATGCTACTACACTTTTTACAGGTTTATAGTGCTGGTAAATACTTCTGTTGAGGGTACTTTTACTGGCATGCGTACTTCATCTTTTAAGGTCTCTTGTTGCTTACTAATAATGTATAAATGACAAGCAGTGTATTTCAACTGGGTGAAAGGAAAAGACTTTGATGCTTTTAATCTGTCTGTCATTAGTCATTGCAAAAAAAAAAGTGAAAACAGACAAATATAAACAATGATTTTATAGACATCATGAAAAAGTAGCTTAAGATACAAAACTCTGCTACTAATGAGAAGGAATAGAATTACACTTGGTTAAGAAGGTGCAGGAAGCCATATCTGTTTACCCAAAGCTGTTAGGCCTGATCAGCGCTTTGACTAACATTTCTATCCAGTCTTCCAGTAGACTTTTGCAAATAATTTTAAATATGGCCCCATATTCATTTATGCCTTAAAATATGACATAACCTTTACTGACTTTTGCAACCCTCAGGCATCTACACCAGACTAAACTTCTCTGGTCTTTCTCAATAAATAAAATTGTACATACTTTTGATAATTCTAGTACTTTCTTTTGAACCTTCAGATAAACACTGCATGTTTAACAAGTGCAAGAAACTAATGCTTGCCACTGTTATTATCTATAAGAATATGTAAAGTTTTTTTTTAAAGTTATTTTACATTTGTAACCCAGCTCATAATAATGAGCAAAATTAAGTCAACTGAGACCATGGCAATCATATTCAGTAACATTAAAGATACTTAAACCATTTTGATAACCAGTCTGATTCTAAATATTTTAACAGGTACTAGCTAGGTTTAGCATCCCAGTATGTACTAAGCTTATCTGATTTAATTTTCCAATTGATAGTTCTTATCCTGTCTGCAGTAATGATAACAATATTATTTTCATGTTTATTCATTACCACAATATCAACTTAGAAACAAATAAACTAAATATACCAGCAAACATTTTATTTTGAACACCAGCAGTTTGCTTGTTATCATTGTTTTACCAAGTGTACTCTTTTAATGGACCAACTTTAATCTTTAGTAACAAATATTTTTTGTTTTTAACATAGGCATGAAATATTTCAGAATTAATTTTGATGTTATTTTAAAAATTCAAGTTTGGTGGATGCATTCCTTTTGAAAGATTTTATAGTTGTTTAAATTTGTCATGTTGTTGTTGTTGTTGTTGTTGTTGTTGTGTCTTTATGGTGTCTCTTCTTTTTGTAAATCATGCAAAAATTTACATGGTCATCCAGAAAACGTTTTCTATGCCAAAGTTGTTAGGGATGGATTTCTCATCAGTATAGCATGAAAAGTATCCCAGTCCTTATCAACAACATAATACTGTCTTTACAAGTAATTTCTTTATCTATCTTGTGCTTCACTGATAATCTTAGTTCTCTAATTTTGTTTACTTTACTTATAGCATTATATAATAAAATTTGAATTCCTTGAAAATACTAATTTCTATAAACTGAAGAATTGTAGACTTCACTTCTGCCCTTTGATCATAATTACAAACTAAAATCTTGGGAGTCGAAGCAAGACCTGGATACATTTATGTACATATTTGGCCCAAAAAGTACGTACACTAGGTAAGGAAGCAGTTGTCATGGCAGTGCAGCGATCAAAAGGCTATATAAAAGCACAGTAACCAACAGGTTCAAGTTCAAGACCAGGTGTGCACTTTAAAAAAAAATTAGAAATTCTTACAGCAAAATAGGACAAACCCTGATTATGACAACAGAGAAATGTAGATTTTTTAGTTTGTCACTACTAATCAGGTTGGGAAATGATCAGATTAACCTTCTACTTAATGTAAGACATTTGTCAATAACCTTATTTTTATCTTGATAAATTTCATATATAATTGTGTCCTATGAAAACTGTACATGCAGTTGTGTGTGTGTTGGGAGGGCATGCATGCTGGAAATTATTAAATGTCTAAAATATCTTTTTACTAATTCCATAGATAAATGACTGTACAGAGTCAAAATATAGTCATCTAAATTTATTTTTGATGATGTGATTTAATTAGCAACTTATAGCCAAACCTTAAAAATAGTCAAGGAATTTTTTAAACTATGTGCATTTTATTACATTATAGACTTGATATGTTACAGATGTAGCAACAAAAAAAGTTGATATTTTTAAAAACTTACTTTGTAGGATCTTTGTGGTAAACTAGACTTTGATAATGTGCTACAGATCTGTCTACAACATAAGTTGCCAGTAGAAATACCCTTACTGACGCAGCTGATACGTTTCTGTGATCTGGACGGTGATGGAAAAATATGCTACAGGTTATTCGCAGATATATTAAATTGGAAGCTGAAAATGCCACAAGATTTTCTCTTCAAAAAAGGTACCACATTTTTCTTCATTGGTTAAATATTTAACTTTTGGGGCTGGTTTTTCTCCTTCCTAAAAAATCCCTCAAAATAGAGTATAGTCATAGATATTTATTTAAAAAGATATGTTTATTCCAACATTTTTTAAAAGATATAGTTAATTTCTTCAATGTTTTGAAGTTCAAATCTTATATATCTGCCAAATTTTCATTCTCCTATTTTTCAGGGCAAAGTCTTCCAGTTTGGCATCTTGAATTTTGTAATTTTTTGGTTGACAACACATTCTATCATGCCTTTTTATCAACTCTCTCTAAATGATACACTCTAATAGTACTTGTATCTCCAATATAAAAGCCAATGAACCACATTCTTATGTCTAATCATCATCCAAAAATGATAGAAAGCAGTTCAACAGAGCACCAGCCAAGTTTAGTAAACCATCTTTTGACCAAATTCTGGAAGATGTTGGCTTTGCACTTTTCTCATGGGAAACCAATTTTAATGACACTATCATTGCACTTCAAGTTATGCTTTTGGATTGGCGAAAAATAATTTAAGCCTTGGTTGTTTGTCAATAAAATGTTTTCTTATGCCAATGATATTGCCCACTTCAGCTAATACATCAATGCAACTCTTGTCAAGCTTCTCATGTATGTGTGATTTACATAGAACATAGACAGAAGTATGACTTGATTCTAAAATCATAACTAATTCTAATTTTACTTTAAGATTTTTATTTACTGCATCTGTCATTAATGCATCAATCTTCTCCCAAAGTTCTTTTGCAGATAACTTTTCTCCAATTGCAACAAACAACCTTTTCAGCATTTCTACAATCACTGATATAATTTGTTCTCTGTCTTCAAATGGGAAGAAAAGTGCTTGAAGCACAATCATTTTACATTCTTCTTCATTGTCACTTTTGAAATTTGATATTAAAAAATGCTCTTCACCACTTGTGGTGTTCAAATGTAATGTGACTTTAATTCCACATTTCTTTTCACTGAGGTAAGGCTTTATCATGTTTATAATTACTGCTTACTTTAGCAGAAGACAAAGTGATACTTTTTATAATCATCTGATGTTTTCAGACTCTTCTTTTATGTTAAATCAGCTCCTCTTCCGGCATCATTTCTAACTGTGGTTCAAACCTTTTAATTTCATCTAGTGTTAGATAGTTTTTGCATTCATAGAATTTGTCACAAACTCTGAGTAGCCACTCCAACTTTCTCAACAGAAATTTCTTCCTGTAACTAACTGTTGCTGTGGTATCTTTGATTGTTTTATCTGCGATTCTTATTTTTTTCTAATTTCAGGTTGAATATCTGTCTTTAAATCGACTTAGATAGACTGGTCAACCATTATTTTCTTTTCTTCTGTCTCACTTCTTTTTCATGGTTTACAGAAACTATCAGTTTCTTCTGCATTTGCTTGTTCATATTCTATGTTGATGGTTTCACTCAACCTACTGATTCTTCTTGTTGTTTTTTTTTTTATTTTGTTAGAATAATTATTACATTTCTTCCCAATGTCAAAATTATCACATTTTGTCAAACCTGAGAGATCTTATTGTCCTTTTTGGTTCAGATTTTTGAAACACATCATATATGTGGATCGCTACATCATACATGATTGGCAATTGATTCCTTCCCAAAAAAAAATCAAGTTTGAATCCATTATCCATAAATATAATTATTTTAGTTCTATTTCTTTCCATTTTTTCAAAGAATAAAAAAGAGTAATAAATGAGAAAGTTTTATTTATTAATTACAAATTTCTCCAGTGGAGCCTAATTATGAGAGCAAGGTAAATTGAGTGATGAGCCCTAAAAAGAAAATATTAAAATAAACAGCTACAGCTGGCCTACATGAGATAAGCAGGCGAGCTACACAATGATCTCAGTGATATAAATGAAGTTACAGGTAAAAAAATCTTTGAAAAGGCTAATTCTAAGTCCTTTTTGGTTGGGGGTTGGGCCATTTTAGGGACCATTGATCCCATTATTGTCTTCAATGAGTAAAATCATGTTCACACTCTTATAATAAACTTTCCTGCCAAGTTTAAAGTGAACCCAACTGATATACTTTGAGTTACAAGTGAGAAACATATGAATAAGCCAATTTTAGGGCTTTGTTGGGGATTCTGTCAGCTACTTACCTCACAGTTGTCTTCAATGAGTATAGCTACATTCACACTTTTGTAATAAACTTCCCTGCTAAGTTTAAAGTAAATCCAATGATATAAACTGAGTTATAGGTGTACCCCCCACAAATAAAGCTGATTTTAGACCATTTTGAGGGGGTGTTGATTTTCGGCTTTGCAAACCCTGGATTTTCATTAGAATATGCTTTTTTGTTGTTGTTTTTTTTTTACATTATTTGCATCATAACTAACTGAAAAAAATTGCTGTGAATGAAAAATGCAATTTTCACCTGTATAACCCATTTCTAATAGAAAGTGATTCCTAAAGTAAAAGTTGACCAAATCCTTCAATTTTAGTGTTATTTATGTAAACCTCCATTGTTTATGACATGCCTATTTGATAAATAACATTATTAATAATAATAATATTTGTCAATGAGAATATTTCTGAATTAGCATTCAGACGAGAAAAGGAAAATTAGAAAAGTTCATATAGCTAATGGGATTCTAATTGAAAGTCCAGTCAGATATGGTGAGATTGGAAGTAGAAGGGTCCAATGATGTAGAAAGACTTAGATATATGTAGTGAGATAGGAAGTAGCTAGGCCCTGTGGTATACCATATAGCGAAGGTAAGGTAGGCGTGTGCCAAAGGGCCGAGAAGGTTTAGGATAGACCACAAACCATCTGGGGTACAAAAAAAAGAATTTTTTCTACAATATCTCACAGGAGCACATACCCTTAAAAGTTTTTTACAATTAGATTTCGCATAAATTATTAACCGATAACAAAGCAATACTATGAATAGATAACATAATTTAGTGAACTAATAAATTAGTAGTCAGGAAATAAATTATAAAATGTTAACTAGTGAGATGAATGGGCTTTTGAATTGGTGAAACTATGGATTAGTGATGCAACAATAAAGTATAGTAAAATGAGGAAATATCTGTGCAATACACATGGATATGCATTTTTAGTACATGGGAGAGGTCTACTACACAATTTTTTGCTAAGGGGCTCCCAATATAAAGTTATGTCCGGTTTGTAGTTAGCATAATGATTCAGGCAGATGTGAGATGAATTGAAAAATAGAAAGCCTAGCTAGATGTAAACTTTAGATACATTTTCTAATGTTTGTTATTTATAAAAGATTTCATATTTTGCAATAAGGAGAAATTAGAAGTACTTAGTATGTACATACTTTCGATTCATCTTACACCACAGCCCCACTTCTATCGAAAAATTTGACACTAAAAGATAGCTTAAAGCCAGAATTCAGGGTTTATCTTGATGATCTTGGTGAAGAGTTCTGTGAGAAAAGAATGAACATTAAAAAAATGTTGATTTGTTTCTCTTTGTTGTTTTTTATGCAGACAAGACTAAAGAGCAACAAGAAGCAGCAGCAGCTCTTGAGGAAGACCAGCAACCTGGCTGGCAGAATGATGCTGATGAAGTTGAGAGACGAATAAAAAAACTTATTGAAAATTACCAGACAAGTGCATCGATGATCAATGCTGTGGTAGGAGGTGTCTCAACAAAAGGTATTATTGATTACTTGGTATAAAAGCTGATAGATTGAGATCCCAAACAGAGATTGTGTTGTTTCCTCACTTCAGATAATTTTACATACTTATGGTTTACCTTTTTATATGTGCTTCATTATTTTTTATAACCAATAATGGATGATACATATGTTAGTCAAGGAGAAAAAAATAATTCCCAAATTTAGTTTAAAATTATTATTAAGAAAACTTATTGAAAATATAATATCCAGATTTTGAATAAGCAAATTTATATCTTTTTTAAATATTTTTTTTTTTAAAAAGAGTAAGATACACATCTAGTAAGCTACTAATTCACAGGCAAGGTTACTTTCCTGTTTTATCACTAATTCTACCAGGTTGAGAAAATAGTTGATAAGAGCAGGTTTATCTTACTGCACCAAGTTTAGGTTAAAACACTTGGTACTTTCAGAATTAATCCAAGTTCCTTGTTTACTTTGTCATCCTCATTCTGATGTTTGTATATGATGGAATGAATCACATGGCAGGGTCAAATACAATGAAGCAAAAGAAGTAATGCTACCTCAGATACTCAATCTCTTGGAAAAGGTTGTTGCTGAAATGTTTTTCCATGGCTGTAAATTGAATGTTGTCTGATGTTTTCATGTATAACAAATAAAATAGGTAAAGAAGTGTCATGAAGTGATTTCAGTGTGGTTTATTTACTTACAAACATGAAAGCCAAGAAGATGATCTGAGAGACTGTGTAATAACTCAGAAGAACGAAAGATTTTCAGAGACAGATAAGATGAATGGTAAAGGAAGACAGAAAAAACTTGCCTCACAGTTTGCCAAAGAGCTGCAGGAGAGCAAAGAAACCATTATTAGTTCCCAAACCAGAATAATAAGACTGTATGATAAAAGATTGCATGGAAGAGTAGCCTCAAAGAAGCCATTTGTCACTAGTAAGAATAAACAAAATGACTAAAGTAGAAAGAACCTTCTCTATTCATCAGATGGTATAGCATGAATCTGGAGGAAGCCTGGAAAAGAATTTGATGAGTATGTGGTATCTACCTTTAACCGTGATAATCAAAAGATTCCTGTATGATTTAAAAAGTAATTACTCTGAATATATAGAAAGAATAATGAGCATTTATGTGTACAAGGATATACTGGAAAGAAAATGTTACACCATCTCAAAGGAAACTGTTTGGACAAAATTATATTTTCCAGCAGGATAATGATCCTAAGCAAACCCTCAAGCTTTGAGAAGGAACTTTTCACAAAGAAAAAGGTGAAGGTGCTGGAATGCTCTCCAGTGACGCAAAGATTGAACCAGAGAAAACACACAAATGAGTCATCTAAAAACTACCATTGTCAAAGAATGAAAGTCAAACTTTAATGAATATTGAAAGTTATGTTTCTTCCTTGACAGAACATTTGAAAGCTTCTATTAAGGCCAAATTTGTTGATACAAAATATTAAAATTGGGAAAGTGTGATTACATGAACATAAAAATCAGTATTCTGCAAGTTTAAACAACTGGTTGAATATTTATTTGGCAGCAATTTTCATACTGCAATAAACAATACATGATTAGCATATGACAGTGGGAATATTCACAATACTTCTTTTCCTATTGTTTTTGTTATACATGAACACATTAGGTGACACATTTTACAGGCATGAAAACACATGATTGATTACTTTGATTCAGTGAACGTCTGTGGAAGATTGTAACATAGTTGTTGCTATTGATAAAGAAGTCACATCATCTGCATTAGTACATAGTAATCACTTTGTTTAGATGGGATTTTACATGAAGTTTATACAGGTTTCAGAAAATGTCACAGTGAATTAAATATCAGCTAACTTGATTATCAAAACGTCTGATGCGAGCAGCCACTAACATATAACTTTACTTGGTGACATACTATTAGATGATTATGAAAACAAAAATAAACTATAGATGATTAGCTGAAAAAATTGATAACTTTGTCATTACCTATCATCTTCTGATCAACATCAAGTTTCATATTATTTACAGTAGTGTAGAAATAGCCAGCATACCACTCCTTAAACTAATTTTTATGTAGGGTGATCCATAAGTAAGTTAACTGAAAGAGTAATGAAATGTTACAATAAAATACAAAAAAACATTAATATGTTAACAAAACAACCATACACATAGGTTGTTATTTTAATCTACAAGTTGGGGTACAATGGTTATCTGAATATTTCCATGGTAATTTGCAGCTGTGACAGTGCCCTCAAAGAAGCAAGGTCCAACAATACTATTAAAACAGATCCCTACTCACACAATAACACCTGGTATATTTAACTTCAAAAATTGTGTGATGCTTGTGGACAGTTATGTTTGTTAACACATTCATTTGTCTTAAATTTGCCTGCATCTGTGCTCAAAACTGAGTCTAGAGGAGAGATTTTGTTGTGCCTCCTTCTGAAACCACTTACAAAACTCACATCATCAATTGGGGTCATCTTCATTCAGGACTTTCAGCAGGATAAGTCTGTGAGGTTAAGCCTACATAAGACATCTTCTTTAGTACAGTGTTGATTCCTTCATAAATTTCCTTTATTTCTTCATCTTCTAATTCTGGTATTCCAAATTTGCAGTTTTGAAAATAGGATTGACACTTAAAATGACTGTATAGGAGTACTCAATAAAATAGTCTTTAGATCATTTGCATCATGAAATGTTCATGCAAGCAAACAAAATTTTTTTATAATAAATATATTAAAACGAAGTGTATTAGGATATGGTTTCCTTCAAAATTACAAACTGCAACATACCTAACCAAATAACACACAGCATACATAATATACAAATATAGAAGCTAGGCAACGGACTGACAGAGTATTTTGGGAAACACTTTCTGGTAACTTCACAAAGTCATAATTAGCAAATAAATAATACATTTTATTTATATCATCAGATTATCGGACGTATGGGGTACCTACAATCAGAACAGATTTACGTCCACCTACACTTCGACGACTTCACGACAAACATAATTATGGTGATGAAGGTGAAGCATTTGCACTTGTAAACCATTCTGTCTTTGCTGAAAAGAATGTTTTTGAGAAAGATTTCATGATGCCAAGAACATTTGAAGAAGTAAGTAGATAAATTGATAAACCATATTTTCATATTTATCTAAGGCTTAAAAGTGAGAGAAATTTCTAGTTTCTTCTTTAATACATTTTTTGTCATTGTTTTTTTCCTTTATAACAAATTAAGATATAAATTTTTTTTAATTTCAATATTTTATAGAACTAAAGAATGTTATCAGCTTACACTTTGTAGCTCATATGATCATGAATCTGTCTCGATAGATTGATTTGCAGTTTATGAACAAAAAACTGCTATCAAACAATTCTAACATTCAGAGATAGTGCGCACATCTGGATCAAATAAAACATAATGATTTAAGAGATGTGAAACAATAAGTCTGTTAAAAAAACAACTATTTAGCCTTTCCTAACAGTCATGAGATATGCAGCTGAAGATGACCCATTTCATAGCCATGTTTTATAACATTGGGTTGAGAGGTTTTTGAAAACTTCTGATATTTTGTTCCAAAATAAGCAAGAGTAAAGGCATTTTAAAACTTCTAACATTACACAATTTAATGGCTGCTTCTAAAAAGGTGATTAATTCTTTTTAAATAAAGTTTACATTGAAATATGTAAGTAATAAACAGATGTCTTGCAGTATGTTTTTGTTGTTTTTTTTAATCATGGCTGCAGCATCTGAAGGGTTCACTCTGTAAACCTAGCTAATCTATGCTAATTAGATTTCGATGGGCTTTGGAAAGCTTTTATTAAATATTTTAAATTTTGATCATTTTCAAGATTACTAAGAAATATGAATTCCAACTTTCTAAGTATATACATCTACCATAAACCAATAAAACTCAAAGAATATTGTGATGCATGAATGAACAGTTAAGGAAACTGTTCTGATTTCTAAGTAATGTTCAAATTACTCCATTGGTTAGCCAAGCTTCATAGTTCTGGATATTTCTCATAGCTGCAGTACATATTTAAATAATTTGCTGCTTTTTCTCCTATGTGGAGAATATTGTCTCAAATGAGATTACTAGGTTATTGCTCACCAGTGAATTGTTTTAATTTGGCTTAAATTTTAGATAAAGGACATCTTCACCAATATAGGATTTTTGACTAGTGGTGAGAATTTTGAAAGACTCTATAAAGCAGCTGCCAAAAAACACCCGCAAGGACAAGTGAATGTGGAGTCATTTCGCATTTTACTGGATGAAATTCAGGGGAAGAACATTGATGAGCTTGTTGTCAATTAGAATCTTGCAGAAATAAACTTTACATACATTCATCTTTATCACGGCTGTGGGTTCTTGTTTGTTGTTTTGGTTTAAACTGTACTTTGCAAAGATCTTTGTAGTGTTTTTATTTTAACGATTACTTTTAGAAATTCCTAGGAACTACTAATGAAAAATCCTTTTTCATTTCTATTAGTGTTATTTTTATGTTGTTTTACAAAGACTGTCAAGCATTTGAAAAACAATTTTCCATTGTATACTAAATATTTTATAAATGTTGCTGTGTTTTACCATGAAAACTCTATGTAAACATCTATTTTATCTGTATATTGTCACATTAATTATAAATTGTAAATTAATATTTTTCTAATTTTATATAACAAACCAAATTATTATATACCTACTAATTAGATTTTGTAATTTATTTATGACAATCTTGTATAAAAGCCAAATACATTAAACAAATTGACCCAACACTATAGCATTTTGTTTTCATTTTATTCTTAAGTCTTTAAGCATACTTATAAAGCAGTTAAAGGTGAAAGAATGTGGATGTTTTACATAGTATATCCTGGCAGTAACACTACCATCACAGTGATATTGTCTCTAGATCCAGCAAGCAATGCTGCCCGCACAAGATGTTCTGCCATAGCTTGGGCAAATTCCTGCTGTAGTTTGTGTTGGGTTGATGGTGCATAGCTGTCATCCTGCTCCTTAGAAGAAACAATCAGTCCAGAGTAAGTAGAAAATTCAGGTTCTCTTTTTAAATACAGGTTGCCTTTATCAAGTTTCTGTGTTCTGTGGTTTTCTATCTGATTCTTCTTTACATCACCATTTACACCCCCATCATCAGCACAAGATGAAATTTCAGCAGAGTTGAGGTAATTTCCTTCCGTAGCAGAAAAACAGCAACAAACATTTGTGCAATCATTCTCAGCTTTTCTATGAAGTAGTTGTCCAGGCTGTGTCTTAAAACTGTCAAGAAACAGTTGCGAACTACTGCCGATATTTCTTGAAGAGGAAATTTGGTTTTTTGGCAACAACTGAAAATTTTTTTTAAAGTAAAGAAATTTCAAATAAAGAAAAATATTTGGTAAAAATATTTTTTTTATACAGCCAAAAAAAAAAAAAAAAATTATTTTTTAGTGATTCAACTTTTTTGCCTAAAGTTTTTATTGACAAATCTTTGTCCAAATCTAAATTCTTGTACAATCTTGGGAGATTTTGATCTGCAAGATTATTGCCACCAACATGGCAACCACAGAGTCATTCATTTTCATTTTGGCAGGTTCCCATTCATCAGAAGCAAAATCTGGCATTTGATTTTTTTTAAAAAAGACAATTTAAAAAATTGTGATATATTAATTTTATGGGGGGAATCATAGTTATCAGCTTTCTTTATATCCAACTTTTCTGTCTTCCATGTCTAAAAAAATTTTATCATGAAAATCTATACTTCATTTATTTTTTTCTTCTTTTAAGAACAAAAATACAAGTATTCAGAAGAAAAATTTCTTAAATTGTTTACTTAAAACTGCATTGTTTTTAAATTTGTAGAGTGATTAAAATTGTGCCATTGCTGTTTCAACACACAATTCAACATAATATGCCTGAAAATGTAAATTTTGTTAAATGCACTGTTCAGAAATTTTTAAAAAAAAAAATCTATCTGAAGAATGTGAACACTAGGTGTGGAACTTGCACACTATCCTGACATCTTGAAAAATCAACCTTGGGAATATGAACATGAGGTGTGGACTCTGTACAATATCCAGAAATCTTTAAAAAATCAATGAAAGTTTTCATTGTTGGCTAGAAGTGGGATAAGTGCTTTTCCTGACAATCACTATAAGCATATAGAGAACCCAAGTCTAATTAAAATAAAGATAGGTAATTAGATTACACTATATCAACAATAATTTGCTTCATTCAAAATAATTGTCTAAATACAAGGATAAAATGAGTAATTATAATTTTAGAAGTGATTTGTCATTATTCATCTGAAAAAAAAAAAAACTATCACATAAGGCAAAAACACTTTTGAACAGAACATTTCCCCCTACACCTACATTTAATATTAACATTCTTACACCTGAATAATGACTGCCAGTTCAATAGTGTAATACTCTTACAACCAAGATTTTATAATAACATTGCTATGCTTGAAAAACACTCATACCACTTAAAATATCTGATGTAAAATTTGTCACATCTGGAATATAAACTTGAATAATTTATTTCAGAATTTATTTGTGTCCTACATGTTACGATGATAAAATTTCTCATACTGTGTGTGTAGATATGGAACATTTCCATAAATCAAAACAGATAAACTGAAACAAATAATTATGGAAGACTGCTGCTACCTATGGTAGTCCCTTAAAGTACAAGCATGTTGTAGTGAAAAATTATTCCTTCATACAACAACCCTTGAGAACATTTCCAAAGTAAATTCTCTTGTGATCATACTTAGTTTGTTCTCTATGGAGAGTTTCCAAGCAGGTTACAACTGAATTGTGCAGAAGTAGATTCACTTACCTGAAGTAGAAGACTTGCCGCCTCCTGCTCTGACAATGCCTGCCATAAACCATTTGAAGCAACAATAAGAAACTGTGACTGCTGTTCAATGTCAGCACAAGTAACGAAGGGTTTAACCAACACACATTTCTTGAGATCCTGGTCACCGTGGTTTCCCAGTCCCCTAGTGGTGGCCAAGACTCCATTCACCAGGCACTCTCTGTCACTATTAGTCAGTGTGCCCCCTGGAAGAAAACCAAATATTGTCATAGTAATACTTAAAGACTTTTTTTTACAAATCATTTGTATACTTTTAAGTTTTGACTGCTTGCCTTTCCCAGTTCATACATTAATTCACTTTCATCAAAGGACTGATTAATACATTATTTTATATACCAAGGTTCAGTAACCCTATGCACAGTTTCTCATTTAAATGTGAGTGGCTGGTAAACGAATTTTCACTAATTATTTTCTTGTTCACCAATAAAATTTCATGACAGTTTGGAATGCAATAACTTGTAAAGAAACAATGAACAGATCTTTTAAAGTTCACATTTTGATGATGCTTAAAAAAACAATGAATAATCAGCTGTTTTTGTGAAATTTAAAACATTTTGAAAAGGTAATTCCCTCGTTTTCTTTACTTTGATCTTGTTTGGAGATTGCAGATACGAGTATTCTGGCCATGTTGGCTTTAACATTTTCTGCCTCATTGTTCCTCACATTTTAATGTACTATTGATTGTAAACATATTTTTTTGTTCTGATTTAACTTCAGTTTTTATTATTTAGTTCATGAGAGTAGTCAAAACATGCACAGATATGCCTTCTTTCAAGATGATAGTATTTTCCCAGGAATTACGATTTCTGGAAAGAAAAAAAAGTATTCCTTAGAGACATTTCTGTTTAGAATATAACCTTAACAATTAAATCGATGTTACTAGAACTCTCAACTTTATGTGGCTTAAGAACATCAATAAAAGAATTTATCCTTAATGTTTTCTCTCAAAGATCCATACGGATTGCAGCTAAATCATTTTAAACTACAGGATTTAATTTTATACTAGCTTTATACTCATTTCACTTAAGTATTAAACCTACATTATCTCACATACGCTGTGAATAATGAGTTACCATTAATGGAAATTATTTGGAAACTTAGCAATGACAAAATTCTGCCAGACAGAGACCAGCCTGCTCAAGTGGTTTCCACTAGTGTCATATCTTTGACATTACAACAAGATATTCAACCATGATACAAAAAATATTACACTGTTTCTTGATCTGACACCATCTTTAGATCCAGAATTGTTGCCATATGAAATGAGTACGTTGATACTCATGTTCAAATGTTACTGTATATCAGACTGCCTTCACATTACACTTAACATGAGACACATGCATTAGAGGGCAGAAGCAACTCAGATTTAATAACTATAACAAAGTTGCTTTAGTTAGAACTTCTAAATTGTGTCCAGCTTCTTTTATAAATTTTTTTCAAAATCCTTCATCAAACTTGTCCGACAGAACTGCTAAGCACAATTGCAAGACAACTTGCAGCAGTTTTTTTGCAAATTATTAAAAATTTAAAGAGCTGTATTATTGATAAGAAACTATTCCATCAAAGGAGAAGCGAAGGTGTTACAATATCAATTATTATATAAAAGCATAACTACATAAGAACTCGAATTCACTTGAGAATTCAGGTCATTACTCTTAAGATCTATTTGTTAATTTTTCAAAAAATATTTGTTTCATTAACATTCATTTTCAACTCTGTTTAAACAGAGGAAATATGATAGTTTACATAGAAATAAACACATCTCTCTCAACTCCTATTTTCACATATCTGATGTTAAATGAAAAGCCATGAACTTTTAAAGATTTTAAGTTTTTATAAAGATTTGTTCTCAAACTCTTTTAAAATGATGTGTGCTACAAGTGTTTATCTTACAGTCTAGGATGACATCTTTTTCTCACCATGGAGTAATTTTCATTCTAAATTAAGAATTTTTTTTTTTTTTTTTTACATTAAAGTAGATCCGTTTTTGACATCTTGTTGGGTCATAATAAAAGCATGTTCCTAAGGTTACACTATTCAGAACAAAACATTTTATACTTAACCTTGCTTTAAGATTCTTGCCCTTTCTTTGGCATTTTTGAGAGAATGGTTCCTAGACAGTCTAAAAGCCTTGTTGTCCCTTACAATAACAGCATTCACATTTCCTGATAATAAAAGAACATAATATAATAATTAAGACTGACTGGTTTTTCTATGTAGATATATTCAACCACATTAAAAACATAACTCAGTTATGTTGGTTATAATATAACAAGCACTAGTGCTTCACATGTGAAAAGTGGCAGTAATGGAGTTTGAACAGCACTGAACATTCTTGTTGATATAGTTCCTTGCTTGTTTTACATGTCTCCAAATGACAATGTCACATGGCATCAGGATTCCAACAAATTAGTATTAAGTCTATGGCTTAATGGACTGCATATGCATTGTATTCTGATGCTGGGGTGCTGTTCCACTCCTGCTGCAGTGCTGTATAGAGCTTCTGATGAATCAGTAGTATGAAGTCAAGCTAGTGAAGATACTTCCCTAGCCCACTCCAAACATGCTTTATGGAGATGAGATCAAGAGATCTGGGGATAGCCAGTCTAGCATATTGATATTGTTCTGCCTCAAGGAACCTTGTGTCAGCTTTGCTGTGTGTAGGGGTGGATGGTATCCTGCTAGAATACCAGATGGACAAAGTTACCAGAGAAGAAAAATGAAATCCTGGTTCAGAGTAACTACTGTGCAGTCAGGTTCTGGTTCAAGAACTATCTGACTGCAAAATTTAGTGTTCACAGAAGCCCCCACCATGACACTGCCATCACCAAATTTGTCTGGTACAAGAGTTTGAAAACCATTCAAATGGGCATCAGTAAACTTGGACTCTATCATCAGCATATTACAAATTGAATTGTTTCATTTAAGGAAATCGAATCAGTTCAAAATCAGCAATGCTAAGCAAACGTCTGAACAAATTACTGGAATGCATGATGTCGTCTTTAAGTCAGGACTACCTCATTTTAAAACCTCCCAAATTTCTTGAAGAAATGTATTTTTTTAACTGCTTGAGCAGCATATGAAAACTTTGGAATTTATGTTGCTATAGATCAGAAAATATTAAAGACAACCAAAGAATGGATCCTAAAACACAACAATACTGCAGGCCACAAGAGAAACTAGCTGTATTTTAATACATATTGTATTAATAAAAATGTGGTATATGAACCAACTAGCTCAAAGTCTGTAAAGTTTTAACCTGTAAACTACTTGTCATCTAAGACAGTTTTATACAGTTCTGCTTATTGAAAGAAACAATTCAGAAAAAAAAAATTGCACAAAACTCAAATTCTATTAGGTAGGCTCATAGCTCTGTAAGATTATTAATACAGCTAATATTATTATTACTACTACTCTTCATATGCTTACCTGCATTAGCAAGGTAAATTTTACCCAAAATTTGTTTGGGATTTACACATCTGTTTCTGTTTGAATATCCAGCTCTACCAACTATGCTCTCTTCATTTAAATGTTTCTCTTCAGCATAAAGCTGATGCTGTTTGTAGGTATTATGAATAATAGCTGTTAACGCTGAACAACCACTCCATCGAACTGCTGAAAATTCACACTCGCCATGGGATAAAACTTTATCTGTTAATTCATATGCTTTTTTAAAAGCTTCAGAAATTCTTAAAACAAATTCATCATTTTCTTTATAATAAGAAATGTGATTTTTCTTAGGCACATCCAGGTTTTTTCCTTTGCTTTCTCCCATAAAGAATTCATTGTAATGCTTTTGACATCTTTGCATAATTTTTTTAACCATTTTTTTGCTCTCATCATGAAGTTGATTACAGTATTCATTAAAAGACACATGTTTATCTAGCTGGTATTGTGAGAGGCCAGTCAGATCCCCACTAGTCATTTCTGGTTCAAACTTACTAAGCTGTTTCAACAAAAACTGATGCAATTCCTTGGATGCTACACTAGCTGCAGTTTTACCATGGTAACCATCAAAAACTCCCAGGTAACATTTGCTGGCATCCTTACCAAAGCAGTTCTGGTAAATCCATGTGTCCTCCATTGTATTCCGCCACTGACTGTTCACACTATTACACACACCTACTCCGAGAACACAAGGTGGACATCCTCCCAGTGACATTCCATGCACATTTTCATCAATATTACCAGCTATTAACTCATTACGTTTCTCGGAATTTTCCTCCAAATTTGCCCTCAGCAGTTCATATGACTCATTTAGCTGAGAGAGCATTTTTATCTTCAGAGATTTTTTCCCAGATTCTGCTTTGTAATCTGAGCACAGTTCATTCCTTATTTTCTTTGTTAAGGCTTTATACTGGGTGATGAGGTCACTCAAATTTTGAGGATGACTTCTGTCTCCATATTTAAGTACCCTAAGAGCTCTGTGGTATAACTGGTGAGTTTGCATGTGTTTAACTTGAATGTAATGCTCACACCTGCTACAGAGAACAGTAATGTTATGCCTGTCTCTATATTTTGATAATAAATTAAGAGCTTCCGTCTCTGAAAGATTAAAAAAAAAAAAGTTATTATAGACTAATCATGTGTCTAAAATAACAAAATATTAAAATTCAAGGCAAAATATAAAAATTTGCATATACTACATTAACATTATCTGATTGCTTCCTTGTAGAAGAAACTAGGGATGCATAAAATTTTGGCCAATCAAAAAATATTAAAATCCTTACTGTAGTTTTGAAAATAGCTAAAGTTTGGTTTGTTTTCCCTGCCTTCCAGATGACCCCCCTTGTCATTGTAAGGTATAAAATAGAAATGTTTTTACCTGCTTCTGTAAGTTCTTTTTATATCAAATTGTAAACAAATCTAATCCAGCTTAATCAACTACATAAAAGCATAACTTAATTCAAAGAACAGATAATCTTTTGCTATTAAAAACAACACTAAGTGTAGCATTAGGGATAATTTCTGCTTTTATTTGTCTGAATATTTATAATGTATCAAATAAAATTCCTACTATATATTGATTAGTGTTGTTTTTTTCCTGTACTTGCATTTCTTGTGTCAGAACAAGTAATAGTAATTTAAATATAAACTAGAATTTTTTTTACATTATGAAAGTCTATCTTATCCATTACCTTTAATTTTGTGTGTTACATTTTCAAACGGCACATCTTTTTCACACACATATGTAGAAGAAACTGGCTTTTTGGATTCTTGCTTCTTTGATTCCATCGTAAGGTATACGTATCCTTCTCAAACTTTTCTTTGTTTCTTTCTATTTTCAACCAAGAAGCAGTATATTATCATTCATTCAACAACAACAAAAAAAATCCACGTTTTCATCCTACAAGAAAAAAAATTTTTTACACAGAGACCATAAAACTCTTGGTATATAAATATTTTAAACATTTTTATAAAGCCTTTTCTTCAACAACAACAACAACAACAAAAAAGCCATATTCTATTTCTTAATTTCTAATCAGAAGTATTTCTCTTTTACCTTATACTTACTATATTTATGACCACCCTTGATAACTGTCATGATAAAACCTGCATTCCTTTACAGGGGAGAATTTCTAGTTTTAATATGTCACCACAAGACTGTCTTATAGGCCAAACTAAGCAAATGGTCACGAACCCTCTACTTTTTGATTTTCCAAAAGGACTCTAGCTTCAGCTTTACTGTGGTTACCAAAACTGTTTGAGTCCGACTATCTAATTTCATGCCGAAGATAAAAGAGAAGCTAAGCTGGGAGTCAGTACACACTGGACAGGATTACCTCTTATAGACTATCTTGAACAATCCTCAGTGGTTTTTCAATCCCTATATCTCTCTGTCTCACAAACACTGACTCCCACACCTGATCGGCAGGGATGTCTAGCAGCAGCCCCTCAGCTCGTAATCACAGGCAGGCGAGTCTATCGTATGCCAAAGATCAGGAAGAGTAATGGAGTCGTGCCCACCCACCAACATTCTTTGCTGAATCCGGTAAACGCGGCTAGTGTAATTCCCTTTTGTTAATAAATTCGATTTAGACACACATATATATATATATATATATATATATATATAAATATATTATAATATATATATTATAAAGGGACTATAGGTCTCAAAAAGACTTCATGTGTTGCTGAATAGGGGAAAGACAATAGATGCTTCTTTCTGTAAAACTGAAGAGAACTAAAGTAAATAAGAAAAAGAAATAAAATGGAAATTATTATATATATATTTTTTTTTTTTAATTTAAATGAAGCACTTAATTTATAAAAATTTATAGCTTTCCATCAGGTCATTAATGGATATATATATTAATTTTAGTAACAGTACTGTATCCTTTCGGACTGGGTTATGTCGACCGCCATTTGGCGGTAGTCAGGTTACCGTCACTATAGTAACAACCTTGAACTTTAAAAAAAAAAAAAATCTATTTTAAATTTGTCTCTATTTTTTAATTTAATTTAGAAATTGAGTTTAAAAAGACGCATTTAAATACGTTTAATTAATTACTTAATATATATAATAACAAAAACAAATTTATTTAAACAAAGAAGTATGATTACTATCGTTTTTCTGGTAAGAGTCGCACATGCAATGAAATATGAAGAGTTATTTCCCATCAACTACGGGAGATAAGTTAATTGGATTATTTTTAGTTCCTTTAAAAATTTTTAAAGATGTCTATGAATGGAAATTTAAATTTCAGTACAGAATTTTGTTCAGAGTTGTAAAAAGAAAGAGAGAAAAATGACCAGGATATTTTAGAAAACAGGTTCCTTGGTTTTTAGATTTTTAATTTTTTTTTTTTTAATGCACTACAGGGGAGACAACCAGGGCTAGTTTTTTTTTTTTTTTTTAACAAAGGTAAGATATAGCAACAGTACTTTCTAATTAAACGTATGGATGAGACCTTAATCAGCGTTTACGATGCATAGATTAGATATAATCGACGTCATATGCTTTGAACTCTGGAATACAGTGTGACAGGAAACGTTTTACTCATATCACACCTATTAATATTGAACTTACTGTAACAATGCATACATAACAAGTTACCATACTTTGCGTTATATAGGCTGGATTAATATTTTTGTAATGATAATACAAGTAAAATTAAGAATAATGTGGGGAACGTAAACCATCTTCTAGCAGAACATTCACATTTTTATCCACTGAATGTATTGTATGATGTATTCAGTGTTGAGCCTAAATATGTAAATTGATATATAGATAGCTTTATATATTTTATACTTGAATGTGTGTATATGTTAGTTATGTGTCTACCTACACATGTTCAGAGTACAAGTTAGGCTCTCAAGAGTATCATTTATTAAACAACTTGATTATGTATTTCTCAAAAATTGAAATAGGCTTAGCCATATCAACAATTGCAGAATACAATGAAAATTGATAAAATAATTATTAATAAAAATGGAATTTAATTCGTAATTTATCACTTGATAGTTAATTAATGAAAATAACCATAAAGATCTAAAGAAATATGAACAAAGCATCATATCTTATATTTAGAAAGTTCACAAATTATACAGATGATTGAAATAGGTAAACTTATTCTTATAACTGGCTTAGAGAGCATCTGTTCTCATGGGATTTGGGGCACTTGTCCCAGTTGCACTCTTGATACTGCGGCTCTGGCTAGCCTAAAAGAAGCACAAAGAAGCTTCACTTGTTTAGTGAGAGGCACAGAGGAGTTATAAACAAGAGAAGAATTAGTAATATTAGAGCTGCTAAGTTTAACAAGCAGATCACCGAAGGAGTCTGATTTTACTGAAGTGTTTATCACTTTAAATATTTAATGGATTTGAGTCTGCATTTAAACTTTTTTATTTTTACATTAGTACAAGTTATTTAAATCTAGCAATGAATTGAATATTTGTAAGATTTTATTTAGTAACAGCATAGCTAGTTAATGAGTGAAGTGGTTTGTCTGAACAGGTTGAGGAGGATATGGCTAGTTGGTATAAATGCCTATAGGCATGTTTTTTGACATTTGGGGATTTATAGATTTATCAGGCTTTAAATTATAGAAGCTGTAAAAAATTTTGTTTCTTTTTTTCCTCACTAATTCTGCATCATTATGTAATTAACTACCATGAATTATAATATTGATAAAAACAGTTTCCATGCAGAACTGGTAACTTTAAAACATGTTTGTATTAATTATATTTTTAATTTAAAAAGAACACGTGTTTCTTTAATTGTAAAAAAAATAAAACTAGTAGAAAAAGCAAAATCATTGATAAAAGTAATGTATCTTTCCTTAAGTTGAACATTAAGCAGTCCGCAGGCACTATTACAGTAAATCAGCCAATGATTTTTTCCCTTTTATCACTTGAAGGAGTAACCTTTCCTACAAATCACCTACACATAAAAAGGCACTAAATGAAACAAATTCAGAATATGCAAGTCATTACTTTTAATCTATCAGTATTTGACATTATCTGATAAGGAGAAATAGCTTCAGAAAGCATAAATTAAAGAAGAAATGATACCCCGAATCCATGTACTTATATATTAAAAAAACAAAACAAGAAGTACATCTTCTATGTATTATTTATACAAAGCAAAGGATTCCACTTTGTGAGGTGCTGGTTAGGTCTTATGGAATATATATATATATAATACAGCCATGATGTCTTTATTTGTGAAAAGATATTAAAACGAGAGAAAGATTTACTGAGAGAGTGGAAAACTTATATGCTGAGAAATTAGCAATTTTAGAGCTTCCAAGTTTACCACAGACAACTAAAAGATTTCGAATAGTTAATAGATTCAAGGAATAGCCGCTTCAGGAAAGTTTTTTGTTTTTTTTTTTTTCTTCCCCCTTCTCAATGGTAAATACCTCGTTTAGATGAAGTTACTTAAAGCTGAGTAGATTGGTTATTTGTAGGATTTTTTTAGAAACAGGTTCCTGGATATGTTGAAGATAATGTCAGTCTGTACGACTACACAGAACTTTGATCACAAGTTTTGAATTACATAGAATCTAAAATAGAAAATAAAACCTTTAGGTAAAAACGTTTTCTTGACCGCAGTTTCCCCCTTTTTTTTTTAACCTCCGTCAGTGTAAAGGTGAGCACAGGGCTGTCATCCCACGTCCAATTAACACTATGGCGTCCATACTGACGTAATTGATGTGTGTGTTCATTGTGCTGTAAACAAGCATATAATGTAATTAAAAATTAATAGTAATAATAATTCTGATTTAAAGAATTGTCATTTAGAATAATAGGGGGGAATATGACTTTGCTTGCACCCTGTATATATATATATATATATAAGTTGTTTTTTTTTTAGAAATTATTTCAAAAATGATACGGTACAGTACCGTATATCCGAATAATTCCCTTTTTTTAAAAAAAATAATAGCTTATTTATCGGGATGCTTCTAGCAGAGAGAGAGAGAGAGAGAGAGATGCCGATGTATTCTGATTACCTAACGAGATCGTGTACTTGATGCATTTCACCAACAACAAAAAAACATTATCCTGATATCCAAGATGGCGTCCGTTTGGGGTGGGGTAGCTATTCTGATTCGGGAGTGTTCGAACACGACAGACCACCACCCCCCTCCCTTTTGGGGAGATGGGGGGTGGAGTGGGGGTGTGTGTTACAGAACCAATGTGTAAAATTAAAACAAGTACTTATATCGCTGTTCTCAACCCCATTTTTTAAATGTATCGACCCAAAGGTTAAAATAAAAAAAAAAAATCACTGATTTATTGTTCGATTAGATGTTAATATCTCATCGTGAAAATATCGGAAGTGGGTGACCGAGGAATATGATTTTTTTTTCAGAGTGGGGTGGGGGGACGGTTAATGAAAGTATGTGTAAGTGTTGTTGTTTATAGGGGATAATGCGCCATATTCACGAGAGAGAGACAGAGAGAGAGAGGACGTCATATCCTTAAATAGTCCGGGAATTTTCAATGGAAACTCGTGCGCAAAAAAAAAAAAAAAAAAAAATAATATATATTTTTTTATTGGAATTTTGTTGCATCACATAATTCAGAACTAAATTATGTTTAGTTTTTTTTTTTTTTTCTTCTTCTCCCTTCTGCAACGTTGTTAAGTATTCACGCCATAACCGCCGTCGGGCGCGGCACTATATTTCGCGTGTCGCCTCACGTGACGAGAACATTCCGGAGTGATTTGGTCCAGATAACAACAGAGGAAATAAAAAGATGGCCGATTTGTTTACTCCTGGCTCGTGTGCATCCGTAAACGCTGAGGGGTTTTAGGTGAAAGAACCGTGAATACCGTCTGTAGCAATGGGGGATATAGTTATTCTCCACGTCGATGTCCTTGGTCGCGATGACTCGGATCCGCAAACTTTGCGAATACAGTACGATGTTTGTTGGCCAGATTTGGAATGTATGGTGAGCATAGGGTGTTGTTCAGCTCCTTTGGTAATTCGCTATCCTACATAACGAACGGTCGTCAATAAAGGTCGGATCCTGCACTAAGTTATGATTGTTTTCCTTTTGCAGTTAGTACAATTCTCCTATTGTGCGTCTAAGCCAAGATGGTGATGGTGGTGGTGGGGAGGGCTGTTAACAAATTAGATATATGTGGACAGTAACCCTAAAAAAAATAATAAAAAAAGGGGGGGCAGAGGTCACGGTGGCCCAGACTGCGGCTACCCTGATATATATATATGATCCTACTACAGTCTAAAAGAGGGGATATTTTCCGGTTATAAAGCACGCAGTGATTTTAAAGAAAGGTTGCCCACTAATACGGATGACCGCTGCCCAACCTGTTTAACGATTGTGGCCGTTGGCGACATAACCGTCTCCCTGTATCTGCGCCGGAGTGAGAGAGGAAGTCCGGGGGGGGGGTTGGATCGGGTTCGTGGTTTTCACTATTTAACTATGCGATTCAGATTATAATTCGTAATTTAAACTGATCAAGTGTTGGTAATGCTATCAGTACAGTCTAGTCCGGAGCAGAAAAGCCAAAACAGTATACAAATCCGATTGATGAAGATTTCCCCCCCCCCCTTTTGTTGATTTGTGGAAACTGCTGTTTAGATTTGGTATATTGTGTATATACTGATGTTCTACTACTAGATTTGGTATATTGTGTATATACTGATGTTCTACTACTAGATTTGGTATATTGTGTATATACTGATAATCAACTACTAGATTTGGTATATTGTGTATATACTGATGTTCTACTACTAGATTTGGTATATTGTGTATATACTGATGTTCTACTACTAGATTTGGTATATTGTGTATATACTGATAATCAACTACTAGATTTGGTATATTGTGTATATACTGATGTTCTACTACTAGATTTGGTATATTGTGTATATACTGATGTTCTACTACTAGATTTGGTATGTTGTGTATATACTGATAATCAACTACTACTGTTTTTATTAATTTCTGCAATTACATTTTTTTAATGGATTCACATTTTAGTCGCTGAGCAGTTAGAAAGGGTGAGCAATTTCTCTCCATTCTGATGCCTGATTAACTCACTTTTTTTGGTTAGGTCATGTATGATCATTCTATGGATTAACCCAGAATAAATTTCACGTTTTGACTCTGCTTCTGTCGAGGTAAACTGTTGCTACTGTCTTTAACATTATCTACCATGCTACTGTGTTAAGAAAGAAACATGCACATTTTTTTCACTATTTTTTTTTTTTTAGATGAAAGTAAATTATGACTGTAAGGATGTTGTTATCAAATATGTGGATGAAGATGATGATCAGGTAAGTCCTAACAATAATTTGTGAAACAAAAATTAGTTTGGAAATAGCTGTCAAGTGGTGTAGTACATTAGTATTGACTACTAGCCTTGAAGTAAACTACATGTTTAATGTTTTAAAATTTTAAAAATATCAGTGCTTTCAACTACTATATTTTATGATGCCTAATTATACTGCAGAGAAGATGGTTGTATAAGAATGATAAACCATTATTTCTGTAGTGTTATCTGTGCCATGAAAACTTGCTTTCAGAATCACTGCTTTATTGAACTATTGTTTTTACTATTTACTTACCACTTTTTACAAAAGAGAATTAAATATTTAAAATATTGCTACATGCTGCTAGTATGGATTTTACATTTGTGAACATGAATTATATGATTTAGTAAATGAGTTAATATTTATTCAAAAGAGTAAGAATATGTTTTGAAAAGTGAAAATCAGAAATAAGATGATCTTATCATATTCTTATCCCTGCTCAATGTAGCCGACTTTGAAAAAAACAAAACAAACTGGGCTTGCTTTGCATTTATGTTTTAAGTTTCAATCTGCCTTCAGAGTAAGCTACAAAGGATACTAAGAATCTATTTTTCCAGTAACCTCTTTAGAATTTAGTCTACCACAGTAGAACCTAATATTTATTTCAAGCTATAATTTTTCAGAAAGTTATTTGTGCCTATTAATGCTTTCTGTTTGATTAAATTGTTAATTTTCTCTTTCTTTTTTTTCCAGATCATTGTTAGCAGTGATATTGAGTTAAAAGAAGCATTAAAGGTAAATGTAAATAAATAAAAGCTTTACACTCATTTACATTAGATGAACAGAGTTCTTCATGCTCTTAACTTTGAAAATAGTTATTATATACTGTTTGGTAGTATTTTGTTAACTATACTGGTGCCATTGCTGTACAGCCCAGTGGTTTTGTACCCTTGCAAGCTTTGGGATTAAACATTTTGCCAAAGAAGGATTAACACATAGAAGCTTATGGATGTAGATAGATGTTTCTTCCCTAATGGAAACAGCTGAAGAATTTCTGATTTAAGCAGTTAAATTGTACAACTAGTCTGCTAATCTTGTGAATGCTGTTGACCAAAGCCATAACCTATAAGATATACCAACAAAGCATTTGACAGTTTGTCTTTTTTTCCCCACAACAGTACTTATGATTTTCTGCCTTTTTATAAACAGTTGAATGTAGCATTATTCATGAAGAGCACTTAGGAATATTTAAAAAGTAGGAATGAGAAAATTGTGGATTTTCTTTTTTTTATCCTGAACTTTAGCAACTGTCTACATTATTAAGCATTACTAAGATACTACTTCTATTTTTAAGGTTGGGTAATTCAGATGAAAGTTGGTTCTTTTGGCATATTTAAAAATTGGAAAATGACATTCCTATGAGAAGTGAAATAATTTGTTTACCTTAATTTTTATTTAAGCAACAATAAAAAAAAATTATTTAAAAGTAATAAGATCTTGTATATATAAGTACTGAAGTAAACTAAGTGATGAATTCTATTAAAAGGTTTAAATCAAAATAAACATTTGTTATCTTGAAAGCGCTTATTTAAAAAAAAAATATTAATTTGCAGAAAACTGCAACTTGGTTTGAGATTTCTCATCTATTTTGAGCATCCTGTAAATAATGGGCCAAAACCTCTTGAAGAATAATGCCCAGCTGAGTAGTCCATCAGAAGATGTTTGGGTGTGCTTGAAAGTCATTGAACAGATAATTTTTATAGATACATGTGGGAACATTGAAGTTTCTTTTGAATTATTACTGTATAGAAATGATTTAGGTGATGTAGACTGTCCAAATGTTTAATGCTATGAAACAATTAGTGATGGTTTGTTCCACTCTTATTAAAAGTTTATAGCAGTGCTTAAAAGACAAATGAATCCATTCACTGCTAAGATATCTGGTCATTCCATCTATTCAGTCTACATCTGCAACAAAAAAAAAAAATTCAATCCTGTCATGATAAAAGATGCTGTTGTCTTGCAGAATATTTGTGTATGATGACATGGAAATATGCATAAGGATGTCTGATCTGTAAATTTGGCCATAAAGTTAAGAATTTTTTTAAGCTTTAGCCTCTCCATACCTATTACTGTATTTTTGTTGGTTATGCTATATGGTCAGATGGCTGTTATTCTGAACAAAAGAAAAGAAAAATGAAAGATTTATTGGTAAAGAACCATGAACATCTCCCAGCATTACCTCATGTCATGCTGATAATCCTATTAGGGTCTTTTGGTATGGAATTCTAAGAAAATTTCTTTCTTTCTTCCTTCCCTTTAGTGGCAGAGAATTGATTCATCAGAGCTATTATAGTGAAGAACTATACCATTCCTGAACGCCACCTATCACTTTAAATTAACTGTCATCAACACTTTCAGTTGCAACATGTTGCTGATATGGATTGAAGAAAAAAATTTTTTTGGTTCACACAAAATTACTACTAGTTGTTGTAACCAAATATTCTACAATGTTTCTGCTCTGCTCATTGGTTTACTCACATTTTAAATGAAGTGGGAATTTCATTTATGTATATATATATATATATATATAAAATGATTTAAGTTTAAACTTTTTTTTGGTAAGATATTTTTTTTAAATTTTCAGGCTGCAGCTGATGTAGAATAGCTAGGAAAGACTGATTATAGGTTCAGATAATGGTCCAAATAATGCAATACATTAAATGTTACTGGGTGTAACTTCTAAGATGAGAAAAATGGGTGTACGCTGCTACATTGGTTATCTTATATTACTTTTTTTATAATGTCCATCTCAGTTCTTGAGGTATTGATATATATATGTTGATCTCTCTCCAACATTATACCTTAAAACTGGTTCATATTCTAATAATCAGCAGATTGTTATAGTTTTGCTTGCTTCAGAGTTGAATTTGTCAAGAACACTACATTTTGAGAAAAGTAATATTAATCTCAAAACTGTACTTATGGTTTTTATTCTAAGTATTTGAACTAAAACAAGTATTGGAAATCCACCAGTTCTTTGTTTTTCTCATTCTAACTCTTCATAAATTTGGCACTCTCATACCCCCCCCTGTTTTTTTAAAACCATTTCTTGTTTTATATTGAATTTTTTCAAAGATGCAACTTTCTTGCAATATACAGTAGCAAATAAAAAGAAGATATAGCAGCATTTGTACAAGATATTTAGCAGTGTTATTCTTTTGTGAGTATGACACTTTTAATGTTACTGATTTTGTGGCAAGTACTTAGTTGCCAAGATTTTTTAACATGGTCATCACTGAATGATTCACAGAATTAACATTTGATGCCTCTGGATGCTGTACCTGAAATAGACAACTCCTGTATATGCATAGAGTAATTGTTTGTTTCGTGCCTAATTATGTTGTCAAGTTATACTTTAAACCACTGGTTGGTAGTCCAACTAATCTTTATCTATTTTAAGTAACATCTAGAATGAAAGCTGTATTTAATGTGACTTGAAATGTATGAAGTACGGTTATTTAAATAAATGTTGCTGCACTCAACAATAATATTGCTTGTAAGTAGATTTATAGTTTAAACCCATTGGACCGACAGACGTTTTTTATTTAAATCTTGTGGATGAAGGATGAATGCTAAATATTTGCAACTGATAAGTCTATATGATACTTGGCCTGCTAGTCAAATGTTTTAAAATTGTATATCTACGTGCATAGCTAATCCAAAAATGTTTATAAATTAAGGATCTTTTTACAGAAAAAGTGAATCAAAACCATTTAATTCATACTAAATGGGGTTGGTAATTTGGGGCAGTTTACTAGCTTAATTGGACTGCATTAGAAGAGCTGAGAGGTAATCAGTCCTTTCATTCAAGTTGAGTTCTTGCTCTTTTCTTTTTTGTTCAGAAGCATCTGAGATGCCTAACCATCACAATCTCGTGTTGAAAAAGATTGCTCTCTGACAAGATCAGAGATCAACTGATCAACACAAGATAGAGGTAAATTTCTGAACTCCTGGGTATGCCTAAAACAAATATTGTTAATACACTTGAAAAAAGAAGATACTGTGTAAAATATACAAGCAACTCAGCAGAGATCCTGAGGTTGAAAAGGTTGTTAATAAATGGTTTGACATTGTAACCTTGAGGTCAGAGTCATTAGGCCAATTTTGAAATCAAAAGAACTGGCTAAGAAATGGGCATGCAGGCTTTAAAGTGACCAACATGTGGCTTCCTTGTTGGATGATGATAAACCAAGTTAAGTGGAAGCAAGTTCACTGAGAAAGTGCTAACCAACAGGGTGCAGAATATTGGAGATCATCATCCTTCTATAGCAACTTCAAAACTTTAATCCTAAAACAGTTATAATGCAGATGAAACAGGTCTATTACAGAGCAGTCATCATGTTATGAGCATGATCAACTGAGTGGCTTGGCTCAAAGATGACAATGGAATGGGTCACTGTTCTTTGCTGTGCAAACATGATTGTCTCTGACAAGCATAAGTTCCTTGCTTTTCCCAATAACCAGAACTTGTGGTGCTTTAAAGAAGTCAGACTTGAAAATCTGCCAGTCATTTTACTCAAACAAGAATGCTTGGATGATAGTGATCATCTTCAGAGTGGAAGTCAGATTGGGATCTACAGCTTCAGATGCAAAAGTATCAAAACTCTTTGCTTGTGGCCACTCTTTTTCTCACCCAACATGACATCTATCATATAGCCGATGGATAATAGCATTATCAAAATCTGAGTGCCATTGAAGACCTCCAGCCCACATTGTGTCTGTACTACAGGCTATTCAATTCATGGATAAAAACTGGGTTACAGTCGTGTCTAGCACTTAATCGTTATAGAGATTTTGTGATGCCAAATGAGCCACGATGATACTACTAGTTATGCCAACTTCAAGGATTCAAAAATGTATCATTGAGTGTTGCAGCAAAAAGAAAGCTTATTGATAAAATGGAACATGACAGCAACAATGATGACATACCCTTTTTGCCACAAGTAAAGCATGCACAGGTTAGATAGCACTTGACAGAATTAACACTAGGTAACAAAAATTTAGTTAACTTAATTTTTATGTTAAATACAGTTCTAGCATTGGTTTTGGGTAAATGTCAAGTATATTAGAAGATAATTATACTATTATAGTTGATAGAATGAGTGCATAATTTGGAACACCCTAAAATTCCTAGATTTTTTTAGAATTTTATAGAACATTGCAGCACTTTCTGGAACATTCTAGAAGTTTCTAGAACTTTCATTCATAAACTAAGGTACATAACTCTTGTGCACACTCAGCTCAGTGTGAAATAAAAGCATTTAACGTGATTTTTTAAAATTCTGTTATTACATAAGAATGGCCGCAAATCAAAAATGCAAACTCTCTGCAGACTCGTTTTGTTATGTTTGTGGATTCTATATTGGCCCAAAGCAAGTAAGAAACATGATCACACCGAACAATAAATTTTCACTGGCCTATGAATCATACTTTGGAATGAAGATTGGTGATCAAGATAAAGCATGGGCACCTCATGTAGCTTGTGGAACATGCAAATCAGCACTGGAGGGATGGCTAAGAGGAGATCGTAAAGCAATGCCATTTGCAATCCCTTGTATTTGGCTTGGCGGGAGCCTAAGTGTCACATAGATGACTGTTACTTTTGTCTAGTGGATGTGCCAAGATTCAGGAACACCAAAAACCAACTTGATATTGTGTATCCAGATATTTGATCATCCATTCCACCAGTTCCACACACTGATGACTTTCCAGTGCCACAGCCACAATCCAAATCCAAAGAAACAGAACCATCATCAGAAAGTGAAAATTCACCTGTGGATGAAACTAATATTCTGACTTAAATTCAAAGAAGCCTCATTTTCCAAATCAGCAAAAACTGGATGACTTAGTACGAGATTTAGGTTTAACAAAATCTAATGCTGAACTTCCTATATCCAGGCTGAAAGAATGGAATCTCCTGGATAGCAGTTGTAAATCTACATCTTCAAGAAAGAGGCATGACAAATTCTCCAGATACTTCTCAGTGAATGGCAAATTGTGCTTCTGCAGTGACATTGATAAGTTGTTTTACGAAATGAGTATTGTGCACAATCCTACTGAATGGCGTCTCTTCATTGACAGTTCAGCGAGAAGTCTCAAAGCAATATCCATCGATACCCATTGGTCATTCTGTACATATGAAGGAGGATTATGAAAAGCTAACTGGGATGTTTGTTGTTTGTGGAGATTTTAAGATGATTGGTTTTTTGAAAGGACTGCAAGGAGGATTCACAAAGGGCTTGGATGCAGAATGTCTCTCAAGCTTCACATCCTTCATTCTCATCTAGATTTCTTTAAAGACAACATGGGAGATTTCAGTGAAGAGCATTGTGAGAGATTTCACCAAGATATCCTAGCAATGAAAAAGAGATATCAGAGAAGAAGCGATGTCAGAATGATGGGTGACTATATTTGGGGTCTAATTCGTGATGATACTTCAATGCATAGAAGGAAAACCTGAAAAGTTGTGCATTTTTTATTTCTACAACTGCAATTTTACATTTTCACTGTACTTAAGAATTAAATGTAATGAATTAACTTTTTTCATGATTGTTTCTTTTTGGTTTGGGAGAAGTTAGTTGTGCCCATATTATCAGTAATGATGTGTTAAAATGTTAAAAGTGACTTTCTGTGTGAAAAACTGACACCTTAGAAAAACCAGTGCTGTGTTAGTAATCAGCTCACCAAAACTGACCGTAACAATTGAAAAATCAGGATAACTTTTTGAAGATTTGTTAGTTTTTGCAGCAGAGTCATTATGAAACTAAGTACAAGCTAAGATCAGTTATTACTTACCTTCTAATGAATAACTAATTTTCTTATTACATGTATTTGTGATTTATAAAACTTTTATTTAAGAAATCATACAGTATAATACATGCAATCAATGAAGTTGTTTTACATGTACATCATGCATGCATCTGTCAATTATTTCGTATGTATAACTATGTAGACCAGCCATTTAATCAGAATCAAATAGGCGACCTACAAATATTGTTCAAATGAGCTGAATGGACTATTACTATCACAGTAGTTCTCTAATTAGCACCAAATCTCTCTACCTTCTTTAATAGAAGAATTTTAATGTTCTTTTGTGAACAATCTGAACTATGCGCATGCACATTTGATACTTTTATAAATATATTTTGTGGCTTGCTCTGATATGGTAAAGCATCAAGAGGGAGATAATATACACTTAGCATGAAAAGAAAATTTTGCAACTGTACATCCAAAACTTATGTCAAATTAGTGAGTGTATCTAACAGGTAAGTTAATCTAATTGTCATTTGCTGCTTAATTGTTAATGTTATCTACGTAAGTTGTTAGAATTTATAATAATTATGATAAATTAAACAATTGTATTTATTAGAAAGGATGGATTGTGGACAATTTCTTGCAGTAAAAAAAAAATAAAAATAAATTGAAAATAGCATATTACAACATTATTTTAAGAATTTTTTCTTAAACTGTTTCTCCTCAAGAATTTCAAATTTTCTTTTTGAGCTTGGGCATCTGACTTCTTCCCTATTCATTGTTTTTATATTTAATAGACTAAGTTGGTGTTACGCTATCTTTATTACTGTAGTGCCTCTGCCTTCTTTAATTTGGTGATAGAAAAGACTAGGGCTGGCAGTAGCTGAGTGGTAGGATCTGTATCTTTTTCGTTCAACAGCTCAAAGTACTGTCATTGGTTTTTGTCAGTACCAGTCTGTTTTTGTGCATCTTAATTTTTCTTTTGCATGGCAAAATTTCAAATTTCTTGATTTGTGTCACTTTCTTGGTACAAAACCCATCTCATTGCAGAAAAATAGATTTCGCTTTTTATTTTTTGTTTGAGAATTTCCATAGGTGGAGAGAAGTCATTTTCCACCCTCTATTTTATTCTTGATGCATCACATGAGAAATTATTTAAAAATCTCTTCCTCAACTTCGTAGGTAGAAAGTCTAGTAAAAGGAAAGAAGTACCTTGAATTACTATGCGATTAGTCCCATGGCAGCGCTGGAGACATTCAAGGAAGACGGTTAGAAGAGCAGCTTTCCTACCGATGATAAAATTAAAAGCTTTATCAGTTTGTTGAAGCAGAGGCACAGGATGAGGCACACAGCAGTCGCCTTTAACCTTTTCTAATTTTTTTTTTCAAATCTGTATGATGTGATACGTTCAAATATCACCATTTCAGATACTTCTGCAATGACAGCCTAAGGAATGTCAACAACCCCATAGTAAAGAGTGACTACCTGTTAAAAAGATTTAATTAAAGAGTGAGTCAGTCAGTCCATGAACTCTGACAAATTCTTCTAACTCCAACTTCCAGCACCATCAGTGGAAACTGCAGCAACACATTCTGCAAAGGGGGTGGTATAAATATTTTGAAGGAAAAAAAGATAGAATAATCAGATTTTTGCATTCTAGGCTATGGAATGGCTGTTGGAGAGTTGGTTGTGCAGGCAATACTGGTGTGGATTAATGGGGAAAATATATATCAACAGCAATCTAAAGATTAAATGTTGCATAAAAATAACCATGATACTGTCAGATTCTGTGACCCCACTTTTTGAAGCCACTGCTCTATTTTGTGCCTAATTATTATTTTTTTTTGTCGAGCCAGCATATTCTGGATCCCTATAATAATAGTATGGGTATTTAATTAATCTTTTAATAAAATTTTCCGCTGAATTTCTTGACTTTTTAAAAACCATTGCTGTTATAGGTTGGAAATTGGATAATTTTAGAATAGTTTTCTGAAATTTAATTGATAACTTAAAAATTGTGACAAGAAAAATTAATTTAAAATTTTATTGCATTTTTTTCAATAATCTTTCTTTGAAATTAAAGTATTTCTATAAAGAAAAACAATACACCTGTAACTCGTCATAAAATTTCACTTTCAGCTTAAATTTTTTTATACAGTTTTAAGCTATTGTTTTGTTTTTAAAAGAAAATTTTAATACAAGTACAACTATAATGTACAGGAGTAAAATTATCCTAAAATGTATGAAACAAAATATTCTAGGAATATAAATTGTATAAATTTTTAATTGCTCCTATCTCTTGTACTGCACACAAAACATTAAAATTTTTGTGGTTGTGTTCAAGCCTTGTCTTAAGGCTTACTGCAGTTTTGGAATTGCCTGGGAAGAACATGGCTGATGTGCCTAGAAATCATTCCAAGAACATTCTAGAATTTTGGGTATTCTACTCTATTCTTGGGCACTGGGACAGTGTAGTATCATCCATGAAAGTGAATTGATCACCCTGACTTCATACATTTTGTATGACTCTATCCAGTTAGTGCAGACCCATTAAAGAAATTCAGTTCACTTTTTTGTGGTCACAGACAGCAGCCCAGACCAGAACACTGTCACTCCCAAAATGGTGTCTCTCTCTCTCGTGAGCTTAAGCAAAGTTAGATGTAAATTAGTTATTGCTCTTGCTAACTTTTTTTTTTAATAGATGGAAGTAAACTTAATACTGCATCAATAAAAATAATAAATAGGTTATGCTATTATAATCAAACTGTACATATAAATTACTAGATGGTTTATTTTTATTAACCATACTTAATATATAGTGAGCTAGCTGTAGCACTACTGATTAATCTCAGGTTTCAATACAAATCAAAAGTATTACTTATCCTAAATCAGCAAACTTTGCTTTCTCATTTTTGAAAATCAGCATTTATGAAATACTTGAAAAAGTAGCATTTAGATAAATTTGCAGCATCTTTGTATGCAACAATAAATGTTAGATGGAAATGGCAAAAAAAAAAAGACAACCATAAATTAGTAAGTAACTTTAAAACTATATTAAATGTGAAAGGGTTCTCTATCACAGCAAACATGCTACAAATATTATAATGCTCTTTTATTAACGGTTGAGCTGACCCAAAGATTTAAAGAATATTGTTTGTTTTGTTTCCTCCACTTTGGCAAATGCTCTTATGCATCTAATTTTGTATAAATTCTTAAATTTCTTTTAAATTTTAAACCATCTTACAGACTTGTCCTGATGCAAGTTTTACCTGAATGCAAAATAGTTGCATTCTGTTATTTGGTTTGGTTTGATTTTTTGGTTGTTTTGTTGTTGTTTTTTTAGCTTTTTGTTAGCTCAGAAAAGTGGAAGAGTATAAAGATACTTTGTTAATAGTTTAAAAGCCTTGTTACATTACAAATGTTTTTATTTATAGGTTGCTAAAAGAAACAACAACAATTTACATGTGGTGATCAGATGCATTGATACTGTATCCAATGTTCCACCAGACCATGATTATGATGAGAAAATGAATCCTGTTGATGATACTTCAAAGACAGAAATTAAATCAACTGAACAGTCAAAATCAACTGTTCCAATCTGGCAACAGTAAGTTTTCAGCTATTAGAAAATATAGTTTGATAAACATTTCTAGGTTTAATGATAAGAACAGTATGTCAGTATTTTAAATGGTATTTATTATAAAGGAAATGTTTTTAATAAATGAAGGAATCAGATATTGAGAGAACAGGAATTGTGTTTAAGATTTGTGTACAGCCCTTGTTGCCTAAAAAATGAGAATTAGACTTTTAAATTTATGCTTGTTCTTATTTTATTTTCATGACCTTTATAGTGATATATCTTGATACTATAAACAGACATATCTGTATTGGTGAGCTTTTTTACTGTTACATATTTGAAAGATTTAATCTATAAAACTAGGAACTTGTGCTGCATTTTATAAAAGTGGATTAGACAATAATTTATAGAATAGGTAGTACTCCTAAAAGTGAAAAATGCATTCATTACAGTATAACATTCTGAAAATCCTGCTTGTTTTCTATTTTTTTGGTTTATGAAAGTAATCAAATTCAGATACTTAATAGCCATGAGAATGGCTGATTCCATGTCATATGTGTGACAGAAAATGCATTAAAAAAAAAAACAAATTATTTTTAATTTTCTGTGAAGCTAGCATTGACTATAGTCCCAAATAATTTTTATTTAAATTTACATTCATTATGACTTAATTAACTCTTTCCAATGTTATTTTTAAGAAGTATTTGTCTATGGAATTGTCACCTGTGTCTGCTTGGTGTAACTACTGAGATGGTTAAAGTCAAAATTCATAACAATGCTGATCACATGATAGTTATTGTTTGTAAAGTGTCACGAGCTAATTGCCCCTAAATACCTAATCAAAATGGCTGACCAAGAAACACGTGGCTGTTCCTCTAAAGGTAAGTTCTTTGGCTTTATTTTACTCTAAATTGATCATTAAACTACATAACATTTTTATTACAACTTGTTGATAATTACACTTTATTAATTATGGAATGATCATTAAACAACAACAACATTTTATTGTTTTTCTTAATTAAAACTTATTAATAATAAGTACACTTTATTATTACAGTCTAAGCCTGATTTTCAACTGATCAGTTTAAAATTTCAATTTTCCAACTTTTATGTATTTTTAAAATTTTCTTTCTCACTAAAATAAAAATGTGTACATACATGGCATTTTGCAGATTCAACTTCTGCTGAACGCATGAAGCTAGAAAAGCAGAACTTCAAGCTGAAGGAAAGTGAAAGGATTGAAAGCATTAGAAAAGAAAGGATACCAAACATGGAAGAGAGCCAGCTTGCACTGTACCAAAAAAAGCAAAATACAGGAAATGGTTATCCAAGCTAAAAAAAGAAAGCAGAAACTGAGAAATCTCAGATTGTTACTGTCAAAAAAAAAGCTTCAAAAGCCCTCAGCCATTTGAAAAAGCTGTGAGGAAAGCAGAGAAAAATCTTCCAAAGTCTCCAGTGGCTGCAATCAGTGGTCTTTCAAGCATTTTTGCATTGGACTTGCAAGAAAGAAGAGCAGAAGTATCTTAGCTTTCTCTGTATCAGGACTTTCTATAAATAGATGGACATTGTCTATACCACTTTAAGAATGAATGACGATACATGATAATTTGGACAGGAGCATTTTTTGAGAAGCATTTGAAATGTTCAAAATAAGCCATCCTGAAATATGTTGGATTTAGTAAATTCTGTGCACTTCATCCTAAAAATGTTTTGCTGATAAAGCAGCAGATGTGAGGACCAATGTAAATGTAAAGTTGATGAAAATTTTACTAAAAAACTGAATGGACTGAAGAGTGTTTAATCAACCAACTTTTGGACAGATATTTTGTGATTGGGTGGTCCATGTTGGAAAAGAGAATGTGAGAGTTGCTCAAAAGGAAAACGGTTACTGTTAGACGTTCAAGCTGAGAGAACTGGTTTGGGAAAAATAGTTGAATGATGAAAATGGTTAATTGAAGCTTGAATTCAAGAAAGGATGCATGGGTGAACTAGAAGAGGAAGCTAATGGTGACAGATTCAGGTGTCAAAGGCAAGGAGACTGTTTATACATGTCTCTTGAAACTTTGTGACCATTTTGTTTGATACTGAAACTAAATTTGGAGAGTGTCTGACTATTTTTACAGATGGTCCTTCAAGTGAGTTCAAAAGCAATACGTGGCCAAATTGCTAGTACAAGTAGGCAGAAAACATTTGCTGCCAATAAACTGGAATTTGCTACATCACATGGAAAGAGTGTTGTGGATGGTGCTGGGGATTCTGCCAAATCTTTAGTTAGGCAAAATGTCATGGTTCATGGTGCTGCTGTCCAAATTTCAGAAGGTTTTTTTCAAAGTAGCAAAAGATTAACATTCCTAGGATTGCCAAAGTACATTCCATGTAACTGCGCAATTATGATGTGCACCTGTATACTTCATGCATAGATCCTATGTCAAGGACAGCTGATGAGTACTGTAGTTTCAAAGCCTATGCCATAGGGGACTGGGCCATAGTAAAGTATGATGGGAAGAACTATCCTGGTGAAGTGAGTCAGTTATCTGTGGAATTTGTTAAAGCCTCAGTCATGCACTCTACATTTGAGCATAAATGGATGTGGCCTGAGGAGGAGGATTCAATTTTCTATAGGCTTACAAATATTGTAAAATGTATCAGTACTCCTGATGTCAGGAAGCATTTCACATTCTTAAAAAGCATATCTAGTCTTTAGAAGAAATAAAGGTTTAGGGGAAATTATGTCATTAACAAATAACAGTATTTTCCTTTGTCGTACACGTGAAGTCGTGTGTGTAATATATTTTGTCATTGAAATAATTTACTTTCTAGAAGTTGCTTATTCTTACGATTTTGTACATCAGTTGGTGTATTTTCAAACTTTTTAAGGAAGAGTATTGTTATAGTCAAACTTAAACCATCCCATGCTTCACGTGTCAGTTATGACGTGTATCCTTTCTTAGTCAAAATATTTAAGTAAAGCTTTGTCATTCAAAGATACATTTTTCCCTAGTCATTTGATATTTATGCTTTGCAATAAGGCATTGTGTTTTAATATTGTACTGCATTTTATTTGTTGTTCTACAATCTTCAAAAACCAGATATTTTGGAGACTTTTGTGAAAAATTATGGATATACATTGCTACCAAATTTAATGCATGTGCTGTAATATTTTTTGTCACAGAAAGTGAAACTCTCAATATTTTTAGAATAGAAAAAATAACGATATCACACTTTCTGACTTGATCACTTTTGCGTATGACAGGGCCGCTTAATTTGGAATGGGCCAAATTCATTTTTTTTCTTTATTGGATTGTGAGTTGTTGTACTTCTTATGTATTTCTTAGTACTGGCATTAATTTTACTACCATATAGATAACATACAATCCTTTTATCTTTTTGCATAAGTATTTTTTGCTGTTGCTATTAAAAATAAAAAAAAATGGCTGCTGTTAAATTTTAGAAAATCTATAAATTCTTAAGAAGAAAAATTGTTTAAAATGTTTTATGAAGAATTTTTCTTTTTTCACTGATTAGTGAATAGCTCTCTTTACATATTTTGTTATGTTATGTTATCCAGAGAAAAAAAACAGCCTGATGTCATAAAGGATGCTGATGTTTCTGTGGTGACCAGAGATGAAGAAACAGGAGCAGTCCTAACTAAAGTGAGTCACTGGGTTTTCAAAATGAACTGCCCGTCAGTTAACATTGGTAAATTTTGCACCAGATAGCTGGACATAGTACTTACAAAGTTTTTTTTGTTTCTTTTTCTCATAATAATTATAAATGCAAGATGGAAGTTGTTCTGTGCATTGAATACTGGAGGAGAAATTAATTTTGTTAATGGTTGCTACTTTGGAAATATAGTTGAGACTATATTTTTATAAGCATGAAATGTATCTGCATCATCAGATATGTAGTTTTTACTTTTAACTGCCACCTGGAAATGTTAACTAAAGAATATTTTTTGGTGCTATCATCAGTGTTTTTGACTTGTGTGACATACAACATTATTAGTTTACCATTAGGAATTTTTAATATTTAAAGTGTTCAAGTGGCATAAGCCTGCTTCAAACATGTAACCTGCTTGCTAAGTTTTTAGATGTAATTTGACTAACACTTTTAGTCCAGTGCACCACTGGGTCATCTACTCAATTAAATGTTACTTTCCTATATGAACACAGTTACCTAGATATTTATTGTTGATCTGAACACTGTTCATTAAGCGTTATTTTTTTTAAAAGAGGAGTTGACAAAATATACTGCTGTGTTTTTGTCAACATAAATGTTTCCTCAAAACAACAAACAGTACATTTTTTTTAAAATTCTAGAGTGAAATACAATTTGTCAGCATTGAGAATTCTTTACAGTTAGCTATTGTTGAAATTTGAAAAATTTTAGTACAGCTAAGTCTCACTTGACAATAGATACATCCCAAAAAATCATCATGTTAAGCGAATTCATTTTTTCTATTTAAATACATGTAATATGATAGAATTACGTGCATGAAAGTGGATAGAGAGGTAAAGAGTAACATAATTAGGTGTAGTAACAGTAGTGAACAATATAAAATATAATAAAATACAATACTGATGATGCATAAGTTGCATTTGTTGTTACTCATCATCAATTAGGGAGGCTTGGTCTTTGACATCTTCAGTGGAAGAATGAAGGTCGGTGTTGGGGGAGGCTCTTGTGGAAGGAATAGGATCTGGTGCTTTGGTTCAATATTTTTCATAAATTGTTGAATGGAGAGCTGTTTACAGTTAATACACACTTTGTCTATGTAAATTTGGTGATAACAAAACACGGCATTTTTCACTACTTTCTGTTGTGCATGACCATGAATCATGTAATACAGAAACTTTTTGTGTAGTTGTTGTGAAATCATTCCCAAATTAAAAAAACCATGTTGTGATGAAATTGTGCATAGTGAAACTGTGTTAAGTACAACTTAGCTGCAATAGTAAGTTTTTAAAAAGCACTTAGTTCAAATGTTTGAAGAATTTTTTTTTTTTTTGTATGTTTACAAATGGCTTGTTTTTGGTTTCATGTTATTTATATAAAATATAAAAATCTGGCCTTTATAAATTTTGACCTATGCAATTAGTTTGTTTACAAAGTAAAGTTACCTAGCTGTCATCAGCTCATCTGAATGAATCTTATGAGTTGTTTTTTTTTTTTTTTTTTGTATATAAGTGTGTAAGTATGAGACGTTTTACATAGATTTGTTATTGACTAGGATTATTGCAAGAGAGTATCATCAGAGCCTTTAGGGGATCCACTGTCCATGTCAAGAGAAACTGGCGAGAAGCATACTCTATCCCAACAAAACAAACAGGAGTCTCTTTTTGAAGAGAAGGCAGTTTCTCATGAGAATCTCTCTTATCAGGAGTTGGTGCAGCTGCTAGAACAAGTAATTATTAAACAGTTTTATTAATTTGTTTAAAATTTTACATATTTTCTGTTTTATCTCTCTCTCCAGTTTATATACACAGTAGTTATAACAGCATTCAATATGTTTAAAAAAATGCAAAAATAGAATATTCCTGTTTTATTTTGTTTTGAAAAGGTATAAATTATGCTTGAGATGTTTTAAAAATACATAGTAGTTTTGATATATCTCATTTTTTTTTTTTTTTTTTACTGACTTCAGCTCAAGCATGAATTAAAAACAGAGATAGTGAAGGAAGTAACAAGAAAAACTGTACAGCAGGTGTTAGATGGTTTGGATGGAGCTGTAATCAAGTCTATACATGGAACAAGTGGTTTTCCTGGTCCACTTTCATCTACTGCCACAGACTCAACATCTCACTGTAGGTTTCTGCTTGCTGCTGACCTAGTTACTTTTTTTTTCTTTTCCTCTATTAAAATATTTTCAACCCTTGATAATTCTGATTTAATGCACACTTCTGTTGTTTTTAGTCTGTCTTATTTTCTAACTACATTAAAGAGTAATTCTGCAAATATTTCTAGTTGTACTTTTTAATATCTGAATATTAAATACTGTAGTTGTAGAAAGGTGGCAATAACTTGAGAACTCAACAACACATTATGTTTTATTTCAGCAATTCATTGGCATGAAGGTATTATTTGCGACAACTGTAGTCGTGTGATTGTTGGTGCACGCTACAAGTGTGGGTAAGTGATGAATTTGAAGTTAGTTATGTCAGTTTTATTTTATTTAATATACTAATATAGAATTTAGCAAAGAAAATTTAAACTAAACCAAGTCTTATCTCAATCAGATTACCTGCTTTATACACATTTTAAAATGGTAGCAGCAGTCAAATTTAGATGTATTTGGAATTTCTGATGTTTAGTAAAACATGAAAATGAGTTTTCAGAAATTTTATACCAACAATTTCATACTATTCAAAATTTTGAAAATGTTTGAAATTATTTTGGGTACATATCAACTATTTAAATGTGGTGTAAAATCTGCTATTTTGAGAATTTTATGGGAAATTTACAAAAATATTGTGGTGATAGATCTTATCCATCTAGGTCTTGGTTGCACAGGTTCACCTGTGTGCTTATTAGATATATAGATAGAGTTCTAATGGATTTTCATGAGCTGATTGATGTAAATGCTGTTTGGTTGACTTCAATGTCAGTCATTTGACTTTTGTTGTTGGCAGATGACTCAATTAAATTCTTTTTTTGAAAATTCACGTTTACTTGTGGTTAAGCTCCTCATAAGTTTTGTCTTGAAATAAGTGCTTTTTATTTTAGCCATGGATTTCTGCATCTGAACCCTTGAATTTTATGATAATGCCTAGGTTCTTTCAATCTGATATTAAAGTTGAATTTTCAAAACTGTATTTCATTGTTTAGTACTTAGGGGACGGCACAAGTTTAAACTATCCGCAGTGCTGGCATCGTCCTGATGGAATCCACTAGTTAAGGAAAGAAAACCAAACTGATGATAAAAATTCAGCAAACAGTGAGAAACCTTGGTACCAGCTAAAACATGTTCATTAAAGAATGGGCTAGAATAACAAAATAGCTTTATAATGTATAAATTTTAAAATCTGATCACCCAGAATTTAACATAGAAGAATTTGGAGTTTTATTTTAATTTAAATTCAAAAGTTTGAAAACTTTTTTAGTTTAGCAGTGATTTTTTTTTTTGTCATGACCTGCAATTTTCTTTACCATATGACATGAGCCACAAAAAGAAAAAAACAGTAATATAACTACTGGTTTTAAGAGTATATATATATCTCTGGATTAAAAAGGTTTGTGAGATAACAAATATTAGCAGCCAACTCTAAGTGGCAACATTAGTTTCATTAACAACAGATTGCAACAATTTTTACATATTTTTCTTCCTCTTTGTATAGTTGACTGAAATCCCAAGTTCTATAAAACTACCTATATTAGTTTGCATCTGTTTTTTGACTTGTTGAAAAGTAGTTTTCTTTTATGTCTCAATTTTTGGGTGTTATATTTTCCATAATAGGAAATTTATGCTATTACATAAATTGATCTACAATTTAATTTTACAAAAAGAGAGAGAACTTTCTGGAATCTTGCAACCGAGAAGATAATTTGTTGCTGGTTTTTTTGATCAACTGGTTTAACTTTGATATAAATGTGTATTGTACACTATAATACTATCATCACTTTTGTTTTTGCAGTGTGAAATTAGGTAAAAAATATGATGTGTATGATGTGTTTCTTGTTTTCTTATTGTTTATTATTTTGGTTGAATATTATTATAATCTCTTGAAGATGTAGTTCCTTAGAAATAATTTTCTGAAATTGATTAACCATTGCCATTCAGTAAATGAAGGTAGTTTGATGGATAATTTGTTTTACATCTAGGTCAATTGTAGAAAGAAAAAAAACTAGTTCAGATTTGTCATAATTTACTTAGAAAAAACATTTCTTAAATTAAATTTACAACATTTTTTTTTGGCAGGAATTGTCTTGACTACGATTTATGTGAGCAATGTGAGAGTCTGAGTGGCATCCACAAACCAGGACATGTCTTTCTGAAGTTTCGCAGGCCGTGCCCTCGTGTTGGCATGATCAACAACAAAATGGTTCCTTTACTTAAACGGGTTCTTTACACACCTCTTGGCGGTCAACCAATGTCTTCTGAGGCTGGCGACACTCTTGAGTGTGACTACATTCCAGAGGAATTACGCAGGCATCCAAAGTTTGAAAAGTATGTATAAGCTGGTGGTGTTATGTTTATATTTAACTGGATTTGTCAATAAATAATTCATCTTTACCGATGTTGCCTGATTTAAAAATCAAACTTCTCATAATCTTGCAGGTGGAAAACTAAGAATTATTGTTACAAACTTGGAATTGAACATCAAAAATTGACATTCGTTATGTATATCTATCTACTAATAGTTATAAACATACATTCTGCTCAGATTTTTAAAATTATAGCAAAAACATGTTGTAAACAGCATAATTGATTAGTTTTTTTTTTAAAAAAATCATTAATAAAGACCCGAGATTTTACTAGTTAAATTTTAGTTAAATCAGCAACCACTTTATTGGAGTGATTTGTGCTGGCATTTTCAGGATTGATGAATGCATTAATATTTAGTTATCTAGAATGATAAATCATATTTTAAAAATATTTAGACATTAAAATTTCATCATCTAATTTAAAAAAACAAGTTGATATTATATTTCAGATTTGAAAAAAAAAAATTTTTTTTTTCTGGTTTATCATATTAATGCTTCATTTCCAACCAGATCGTTTCATCTGAAATTAGAGCTGCTTAAATATTCCAGGTCTTGATTTGTCAGTTTGTGGTATATGAGCATCAATGGTTCACAGATTTTATTATCATGTATATATTTATTGCTCTCATATGCACAAAAGTTTTGAAATGTTTTGTGATTTTTCCTTTTTATTTAGTGGTGTTATAGATAACTAACCTGAAGGATTTTATGAATAATCTTACAAAATGTTATAGGTTGATTTCAGGCTATAGAAAAAAAAATTGCTTAATGTATGAATTTTGAAGTGTGCATGACATTTCTTAGCAAAGGTATGCAGCATCTCATTCTACTAGCCTTTCAGGATAATTTAAATATAAATCTGTTCTTGGTTAAAGCAATTTTTTATAATTTTGTAATAAAATGTCTTCAATTTTTTTTTAATTTAAAAAATTTTGAAATCTTAGTTTACCTTTTCTACCATATCATATGTTTATTGGAGAGGTTATGTTTGGTAAATTAGGTGTTTGTTTTTAAAATTCTTATTTTTAAAGCTGGTTGATGGCTGTAGATGTTACTCTCTCATCAGAATTACTTTATCTATTAGCATGCTAATTTTAAACTTTTAATAGTCTTTTATGCTCATTCTTGTTTTCTTATAATGATAATTTATTTTTATTTGAATACTTTTAAGTTTTGAACAGCAGGCTGATACAAGGGCTTAGGTGAGGCTGGAGGCAGCACATGTATCTTTAAAATTTGTTGGATTTTAAAAAAATTTAAAGACAATTTTTTTTTAGCCTATTGTGAATTTTGTTGATAGACTCCAGGAGAAAATGGCAAAAATGATCCGGAAGAAAGAAGAGAAGTTGGTCGAAAAGCAGAAGAGAAAAGAGGAGAAGATGAAACGTAAATTTGAACAGCAGGGTTTGCTTCCTATGAAGAAAGAGCGGCTTGACTTGGCAGAATTGAAAAATTCTTTTAGGTATTTTTATTTTTCTTAAAACATTTTTAAATGTAATATTTAATCTACATGTTTAGAATAATATATTTTAGTTTTCTTATATGATGATGATAATATTTTGTTCTCATAGCTACAATAGAATCATAGTATGGACAGTTGGCAGGAGGTAGTTACGGTGAAGATGTTAAAATCCATATACTTGTTTTTACTTGGCACACGGTCTTATTTAAAATGTCTTTTTCAAAAATCCTTAGGAGTGTCATCCTTTATTCTGGCTACTATAAATAGAATTTGTTTATTGATGTAAACTTTAATGACTTTTTCATTTACTAGTGTTCATTACTAAAGACAAAATGAACTTTTGCTGTTCAATTTAAAATAAATGATAGTATCTTCTGCTTTGCAATTTTTTTGCAGTTGATTAGAGAAAATACAATCATTTAAATATTGGATATCTTTTGACTAATTTTTTTTTAGCTATATCTTGCATTACTCTTTTTTTCTCCATAGGTGTGAATTTGTCTGTGATGTCACTATTCCTGATGGAAGCTGCATTCTACCTGGAGAAAAGTTAATAAAAACATGGAGGATGAAGAACACAGGAAAAGCTACATGGACTGATAGAACGGTGGTTAGTGATTCAGTAGTATTTGAGTTTTATTTCTTTTCAATATGGATATAATTTTCTTGAATCAGTTTCTTCTAATACAGTTTATTTGCTTATTCCCTCACTTTTAAAAAGGATGTACACTACAATAAGTTTGTTCATGATTCTTCTGGTTTGACATTGCTAATAACACTCACTCTCACAAATTTTATAGACATTTTCTTTAGAAAACAGATGTAGAAAAATGTTGAAACAGGTCACAACTGGTCTTCCCTTTTTGCTCAGTTTGCTTATCAGTCAGTCACATTCATCAGAAAATAAATGACAACCTTCATTTTGTTTTTGTGACATTTCATGCTGTCTTAAATTATCTTTTTAACACTGGACATTAATATTTTAAAATTTGCATAAACTAATTTCTTTGACTATTTTTGTTACAGTAGACATTTGTCATTTATCGAATTATTTAGGTTAGAAGAAAATTTACTTCTACAACAAGCTGTTGCAAAGTCAAACAGTTAACTGGGTGTAAAGTATTGATGCACATTTAATTTAACACTAAAGAAAGGATAGCAGTTTCTTTTTTAAATTGTCAAAATCTTAAGTCTCTTTTTGCATATATTACAGTGTACTGCTTAAGCATGCATTAGTCAACAAAGCTGATTTAAGTAACAAGCAGTATAAGATGGTATATTTTAAATATACAGTGCATATTTTTTTTTAAAGGATAAATGACAGACACTCCAGTAAAATTTTGTTTCCTTAGTATAAATACCAGTAATGTGAATGTGAATGTGAACTGTAATAACACCCACATTTATTAGCAGTTCAAGATTTAAAATTGTAGTAGTTAGGTAATAGACACAATCTGATTAAAAATTTTTTTTATTACATGTGTACAACAGATATACTAAATGTTTTTCAAGTTGAATCTGAACAAAGGCAAACTTTAAAAAGAGGAAAACTCAATTTGGAAGTATTTCTAGTTTGGCAAAGAATTTCTTTGAAAATTGACAAATTTGTTTAATTTGGGTAAACAGTTTGTTTTTAATCTTTTTCCTGGCCCATTTTCTTTGCTTGAAACCTCGATATATGGCTTTAGAAAATTTAATATCAATATTTTGTAATATTATAAATCAAAAGAGTAAGATACAGAAATAAGTGACTTCATTTTATTATTTAAAGTCATCTGGTGCCCTTGAACTGGATGTGGTGTCTGTTTCTTGGTTGATGTAAATTGCTTGAATACAAATAAGAAACCCTGATAGAATTGTCAAAAATCTGACATTTCTTTTTTTTTTCAAAATACATATCAAATGTTAGTAAAATAATGTATTAACTAAATTTTAAGTATATTTTAGTTTTATAATACAAATAAAAGAGGCAATTATAATATTTTTGTGTAGCCTTTGCATACTGTTTTCAGATCGCTACTCAGTTTAATTTATGTACAGGTTACTGTATTGTCTAATATTTGTATTTAGCTAAGGCTGAAATGGGGCAACATTACCCCACTGAGAACAGAAGTAACTGTACCTTTCCTGAAGCCAGGAGAAGAAGGGAACGTGACTGTTGAAATGATAGCTCCAAAAGAGCCAGGTGAGATAAAGAACATGCTGATGTTGGTATTACATTTGGCAACTAGTGTTAGATTTAACAGCAATATTAAAAAAACTAAACTTTTATAAGTAACACTGAAACTCTTCATACTGAAGTAAATAGTTTCTGATTACTGGGCATAGAATACTTTATTCAAACTGGTAATACTAGCAGGTTTAGAGTTGTCATTTTGTCAGAAAATTTAAAGATTTAGTCCCTCTTTAATTAAAAATTTTCTGACTTTGATGTCTGCAATAGCCGCCATATTAATGTTCTCTCAATATTCAGTTTAGATTCGTATCAACTTTTTATGAAAAACGGTTTGGAAACCTTATAAATTACTTTGTAACTTATTATGCGAATAAGAATGATATCATATTAGCAGGCATGCAAGAAATCAGTGTGATATACATTAAAAAAGCCAGTGAAACAAAAAATCGAAGCTGTTATGTGCACATGTTGATAAGTGTAAGAAGAAAAGGCAGAAGTTAGAAAAAACAGTGAAGATGCTGGTACTTGAAGTTGATGAATTGTTTCTCAGTGCAGAAAGTCACTGCTGTTGAAAGCAAATGCACTTAGGAAGAAAACTGAAGAAAAATAAGTCAACAGGAAATGGAGAATATTGAGAGAGAGAATTAAGAACTGCTAAAAGAATGAAGATGTCCTGAGTTAGAACAGTCATTTACTTAGAATTGCATACTTTTAAGCACTTAATGACAGCTTTCAGGAAAAAATTGTTGTTTACTAGCACTTCCGTTAAGCAGTATTGTTAACTTTCAAGTAATTGATGAAAGATTTGTTATAATGTTTATGAACCTGGTATTAATGTAAATTTTGTATTAGCGATAATATTAGTTGCTGTAAAATAGAATTGCATGCTTCATAGAAACTATTTTGTAGTTCATTAGCTGTTTGTCTTGTGTAAAACATCAGTATGTACATGTTGTTACAATGTAAATATGCAAAAAAAAATCTAATAAAAGGGATGGTTGGAGGTTAAAAAAATGTAACACTGTCATACATAGTCTGGAAAATGTCAGGAATTTTAAAGCATGTCTTTTATAGGGAATCCTGCCTTGGCTTTAGGAGCGGATGTTTTAAACTACTATTTTTCCTTTGAGTTAAAAATGCAAGTGAATATTGACTTGATGCACTTGATAATGTTTGGTAATCAGTCTAGAAAGTGATACATTTTAAAAGTGAGATTTTCAATATTTTAAAGGGAAACTTGTCTATAGAATGTTTGCACACAAGAATATCATAATAATTGCATCTTACATAACTGTTGGTGTGTGTGTGTGTGTGTGCAGAGCTTAATGTTAACATAAGTATTTTTGGTATGTCCAAAACTTGTTTAGCAAAAGCAAACATTACTATCAGCTCTGAGAAGAATTCTAATATAATTATGTGTGGTACTATGTAAATAACTGTCATTTAGACAGACCACATGCTGATTCACCCAACAGTAAAGTGACTTGGAAATGACTAAAATCCATAATGCCCAGATAATTCTTTAAATAAATCTTTTACCAAAAACTTAGTTTTCTTTACAAATTATTCATATAGTAAAACTTGAAAAAATAATGAAAAAGGTGATTTCACCCAACTAGAGATCAGATTATCTTCACCTAACATAGATTTGTGGAAAATTGTCTTTAGATTAAATTTGAAAAGTTTATACATTTTAAAACTGTTAATGGAAATTAGAAAGTTCTTTACAGCAGATTTATAGTAATTTAACTGTTGCTTCATTATGCTATTTCTGACAAGAAAAACATGAAACCAACTTGTTCAATTTATGTAATGTTAATTGTTTAAATATTTGTTGTATTTGTATTTTTAGTTAGGTTAGATTTTACTAATGGAACTTTAAATTATTATCATTTTTCTTTACCTTATTTTTGTGATTGTATCTTTCTCTATTGTATTTTTTCTATGTTAACTGTTTAGCCTTTTTGACCAACACAGGTAAATACCACAGTCATTGGAGAATGTTTGATTCCTACATTACGTTTGGCCCAAGGGTGTGGTGTTCCATTATTGTTAAACCCAAAGAACTATTGGAACCATCTTCAGATAGCAGTACTCTGAAACTTGTGGAAGAACATAACTCTCAGAAAGTAAGTCTCTCAGACAAAGAGAGAAATCTTAATATTTTTTTTCATCTGCCAAGTGTCCAGTTTAAACGTGACTAACTTAGATTACACAGTTTGATGATATTTGTGGCACTGCTGTTATGATCAGTGTCTTTGAAGACATGCAGACCATATCATGGAAGGTTTTGTAGAATTGGGCCTACTGATGGAATACAGCACTTATAGAACCTTGTTGGTCTAGAAAAAAATAATGTTTTCATAAACTTTAAAAAGTGTTTGGCTAAATTCAATTGTATTAAAATTGTTTTTCATTCTCTACACAGATGGAGCTTTTTATGGCTTAATATTTTTTAGTTATAAGCTGTTCTAATAATTATTAGTGATTAGAAATTCTACAATGTTTGACAAACTTAAAATAATAGAGATAAATCCTGCTTTTTTCTTTTTTACTATAGACCATCTGTTGATTATATGTAATGTTCTGTACCCTTTTAGTATGTTATTGTTTAAGTGCAGATTTCAACAATTTGAGAAATGCAGTTTTAAAATGTTTGCTGATTTTTACATTTTTCCAAATTTCTAACAACATACCCTAATATTAAACTTCTGGATGAATGTTACAAATTTGTTAAAGTTGGAAAAAGCTACTTATTTTATAAGGGAGATCAAATAAAAAAAAGAAAGAAACTAGTTAACATTTTTAAAAAAAAAGCCAACAATGTTAATATAAATTAATTACTTTTCTACATCATTCTTTCATATTAATGCACTCCTGCCAACAAAAAAACTAATATGCAAATTTTTTTTAGTGTAAAATGTCTAATTTTTGGTTGCTCAGCAAGCCATCTTTGCACTACTGCCTTGATGTTATTGCTGTCAAAATAATCATGTAATGCTTTTTTTAATCTTCTGTATACCATTTTGGGTACACGTTTGCAGTCCACTATTCTTGAGATCTGTTACTCAGCACAGGTTTAACCATGGGATATACTTCCTCATTAATATAACCTTTTGTATCAACAAATCTGTAATGCTCCAAACCCACATTTTGCATTAACAGTTACTAAATATAAAGCCAGTTCAAACCACTCAGTGCTTCTGATCTGGTATGTAAGGTAGAAACTGACATGGTATGTGGAGGGTTAAGTGTTCCAAACGAAAGTCATTTGGAGTGACGTCTGGAATATAAACTAGATGCTATTGAAGAATCTCAAACCACAGCTTTGTAATGGTTCCTATTGTTCTGGCAGCAGTGTAGGAATAAATGTTATGTTGAAGATACATACCTTGCTTAAGTAACCTATGTCACTTAGTATGGATGGAGCAAAATTTGTCTAAAGAATGGCGGACACATCCCAGATTATTGTGAGAATGGCTTTTTCCTGCTGACCAGTATGTCTTGCATTTTTTTGATCCATCCTATACTGGCATATTTGCTGTTAGGTTCAAAGAGATGGTCATAAGATTTGGCATGCACAATTTTCTTTCATTGTTGGTGTTAGGCTTCTTGAATCCAATTTTGCACAGTTTACAAAAATCCAGTTCCTTATGAATGATATTCTAAACTAAACTATAACATGCCAATAATTTTGTACAGCTCATTAATTGTAACTTGCCAGTTTGGTTGAATAGTTGACTTCACTTGCTTATGGCATTATAATCTGTAATAATTTTGTGATCTTTTTAATGCATTAAGCAGGAGGCAGCAGTAGATTGGAAACGGGGGTCAACAGGGACCAACTTGGGGATTGTTGACAGTGGTACTGTTGATAAAACTTTAAGTACAGCTGTTGCAGCCATGGCACAGCTCAAGTTTGATCAGCCTACAACTGGCCACTTAGAACAAGATCTTCTGTCCTTTGAGATGCTCAATCTGAGTGAGCGCTGTCCTCCTAAAGCTTCACAGACAGCTACCCCTAACAACACCCCTTTGGGTAAGTAAAATCAGACAGCAACTCGACTGACAATAAATTTTTCATGATATCTGAACAAATGTTCTATTTTGGAGGATAGCTTCATTACTGCAGTTTTTAGTTAATAAGTTTAGCTTAGCCAATGGCTACCATTTTTGTACTGTTTTAGATGTTAGTCCCCCTAAGTCGCCCACTCCTGAGATGGAGCCACTGCATATGTCAAACAGCAGCAGTGTGGAGTTGGTGCCGGATGGCTTTGATGAGGAAGGCTTAGTGACTGAGTATGTGCAGAAGAAAATGGCAAGCCTTGATCTCAAACCTGGTAAGTTGATGAATTGTATGTGTAATAATAACTGAATTTTTTAAAAGTCTTTGTCGATATAGTTAACAATTCGTTTCTCAGCATGCCTGAAGCACTTTGTGAAAATATTTCAGTTTATATTCTGCAACGAAAGTTAAGATTTTTGTAACTCTCTTTTAAACTAAAAATTGAGCAAAGTCAGGCACATGCATTTGGAACATGATTAATGTTGTGTAAATATTACGATCATATTAGATTTTTAATATCTATTTGATTTCTATTCTCTAAATATTAGTACTTGTTGCATTTGGTCAAATTTCACTGTTATAATAGTCAGTTTTTTAAAATAATTAGTCTTAAAGTTAAATTACAATATAAAATCTAACTTTTTAAAAAATTAAGAATTAAAAGCATTTATCTGGATGAAAATGTTTTTCACTTTTATAAAAGGTCTTCAGTATCTGTTGCAAGTTATTCATAAATGGGTTGATAATAAACTGACTTCAACCAGAAAAGCAAAATTTGTTCAGTTTGTTTCTAGTAATGAAATAAATAAATGAAAAATGATCTTAAAATGTTTCATCTATACAAACATCTTCAAGCCCAGCTTTTTTTCATTGAAACATTTTTGACTCAGCAACGTATAGTCAAAATGGCACAACCCACATCTCTGAACTCTGGTAAACGTACAGTATTACTGTAATTCCACAAATTTGCATCAACATTTCACTACATTAGAGAGAACTTTATTCTGCTGTTTAGACATGTACAACTAAATATTGCTCTGAATTTTTTTATGTAGACCTGGAGGATTTATTAGTTTCTAAACTGCACTATTGGAGCAGGACTGGTTCATTTTGTTTTGCTGTTTCCATTTTTCAGTTTGATGCTTTTTTCTTTTCTCGGCCAGTTGTGTGAATGTTGATCTTTAGAAATTTTTAAGACTAAGCAAAAATATGATCTTCATTATCCACTGTAGGTTCCCTAGCAGTAGAAAATTATTTCAGATAGGCTATAGGGACAAAAATAGTTGGATACAATTTTGGTAGGACTGAGTTAACGGTTTATCATCACAAGACACCTAAGGTTGTTTAATATTAGGTGTTTTTCAAAAGGAAGCTGACTAGTTCATAAACTAATGTTAGAGTTTTGTTTAAAATGGAGTGTTAATAAGTAAAAAATGTTGAACTAATTACTGTCACATGGTTTGGAAGTAAACAAAAGAAAATTTGTAAAATAGTAATGAAGAAACCAAATTATAACTTGCAAAAGAAGCCTGACAAATATGGATCTTTCCCGATACTTTATCATTAACTAATTTGTCATGTATTTATCTTGCAGATGTGGAAGTAGATGTGGAGTCACTGAGTACAATCAGTGATGACAACTCCAGTTTGAGTGATAATGATTTCTATATTGTACCTCTGCCAGATTGTTTTGACACCAGTAAACCACTGACCCAGTCTACTGCTTCAAAGCAGAGATTAGAGAGTCTATATGATGACAACCACAACACTATAAATTCAGGTAGTAAGCAGCATCCTTAGTCTGCACCCTGTCTTTGGAAATTTTGCTTCTAAATTGAGATCTATCTTAAGCAGCAATCTCTTGAAATGAAATTCCTCATTGTTTCTTTTCAGTTTCTGTCTCTGCTATTGGTAATTTAAATGTATACAGTAAAGCCCATACATTCTAAATTATGTATATTGCTTGTCTGGAGGTGGTTCAAAGATTTACTAGAATGATTAGAATTATCAATAAAGACTACAAGGGCTTGGACTGCCTAATTTAAACTATTTATTTTAGGGATTTAATTGAAGTATTCAGATGTTTCTCTGGTAAGGAAAAATTAGCTATTGGCGTATCCTTTAACATGAATAATACATCCTGTAAAACTTCTGGTAAGATTTTTTTTAAAAACATTAAGTTTTGGTAATGCCTTTCTGAGCAGTGGTGGATGCTAAATTTGGCTATGCTTTCAAGAATCATCTTGATGCCAATTTCAAGGAATAATAGGTCATTTATGTTTCAAAACTTCTTGCCTTTCAATTATTTATACCTATTCTTGTAATTTAAAATTTTTAAAATTGAATTTATCACTTAGAATGCTACTAACAACAACAACACTGGCATTCATGTACGTTTTCAACCAAAAAAAAACTTAATTCTCCATGTATTTGGTGTGGAATGTCAAGGCTGTCAGTTCACATTTGATTTACTGGGCACAATTTTGAAGCCTGCACATTGCTTCAGAGTAGTAATGTACTGTATCCTTCTACAGAAGAGTGTTTTAAAAACTAAAAATTACTTTTTTAATCTAAAGGAACATCTGGTGTAGCAACCTCTCTTGATGAGCTACTGTCAACATCTAGTGATATTACAACCCCTCCTCTGCACCCAACTGTTTCACCATTACCTGACTCCCCAGCAGTAGTGCACAGTCCTACAGAAGAAGTTCAAATGGAAGAGATGACTGATGCTGCCCCCTGTGGAAGTAATAACTTACAGCAACAGGCTTTGCAAGAAAACAAAGCCCCTCAGGAACAGATTAATGCTGACTGTGCTGCTGCTGCTGGTGGTTGTGTTGAATCTACCCAGCAGGTACTGCCATCTTTACAAGGTGACAATCATCAGCAGTTAGAACCTCCAGCTGGAGCTGGAGCTGGTGATGTTGCTCCTCAGCATCCTATTATCCACAGACTGGACATCAATGCTGCTCAGGCTGACAAGAGAGATCAACAGCAGATGGACTCTCTACCCTCAAGGTGAGTGGTTTTCATCTTTGTATCATGAATGCTACAAAAATCACTAGCTTTTGCAAAATTTCTTACCAAACATCAAAGATATTAGTACTATATTTCAAATATTTTGATAAATGCAGCAGAATATCATTCTAAAGACTCTAGAAAGCTGCTATATATACTACTGGATATAAAATGTTGATTTGAGTGTTATATAAATTATATTTTCTTATTCATGGTGTATAGCTACAAATTAAGTTCTTTCAAATTACTTTTCATAATAAATTATTTAAAAAGGCAAATTGGGAAGGGGATTTCGCATTTTCCATCAACTGTTAATACCTTTTTTTCTTGGCGTTGTTTGTACGTCTGTGTCTGTCTGTCTGTCTCTCTCTCAGTGGGATGCAGGCTGTTTGTGTTAGCACTCTCAGGTGCATTCCTGCTCCTGGCTTTGCACTATAGTTGTACAGTCTGCCCAAGGCAACCAATTTACAATGTCTTACTCATGTTTCATTGGCCAAGATGGCATTTAAAACAAAAAACAATGGATAAACACCACTTTTTTAAATGTGTATTATCATCAGTACCAATGTCTCTGCTTGCCATGATTTTGCAGTCAACTTTGGTTTCAAACAGACTGATCTCTCTCTCTCACACACACACACACGTATATATATGTGCACGGTGTTAAAATGTTTTACTAGTGCTGGTTTGTTGGTTATTGCCTCCAAAATGCACTATGGAGCCTTTCAGCCATGAAGTTGAAAGACTACATAGGTTATGGGAAAAAAAATTTATAACAAAGGAGGATTATTTGGATATGATGTCTTTCACCTTTAGTCTTTGAAGAAAAGACTTCAGTTATATTTGGCACCTAGTGTTGGAAGTGAGAGCATATTTAGCTTTCACTTAAGTTAGATTTTTTTTATTAGTTTGTCACTATTCTGGATCATAGTCCTTTTATAATTTTTTTCATTTGCTTAAAAAGTCATTCTTTTCTAACCGCATTTTGGTTCATTGTCTACAGCTGAAATAATTAGGAAATTCAAACTATTTTATGTATGGTTCACAGAGGTAGCAGCTAGTTCTGCACATAATGCAGCTCATCTTAATGTCACTGACCAATACAAATCTTGGAAACTAACCTTTTTAAGAATAATACTGATTCTTTCTTGTACACAGTACAAAATCATTTACAGAAATATGTTCATCTTCTGCCTACATTGTTAGCTGATTATTCTTATATCTTTTAAAAATAATATAAATTTTGCACTTCTAACCTGTGATCAGCTAAAAATCAAGTTTTGTTTTTTTAGGTTTGATTAAAATTATTTGTTAAACTTGTGAAATATTAGTATATAATACATGTTTGACTAAATTGAAAAGATGGGGAGTCAACAAGGGCAGATAAGGGTTTTATTCCATCCTTAATTGAATTGTGTTGTGTATTGCATATTTAATGTGTAATATTAATGACTGATAGCATATTATATTTTTTCAATATCAACCTTTGTAAAAATATAACAGCTACATTTTATAATTTATCCTTTATAATCTATTTATGACCATGATTTGGAAAGCATATTTGTATCTGCACCCAGACAATTAATGAAGCAAAGTAGGGAGGTAAAACATTTATTTTCACACTTTGGGTTTTGTGATGATTACAAATTGAAAACACTTGTTCTTTATCGATATTGAAGGATACTTTATTTTAAATCCTGTTGGGCTTTATTAAACTAAACAGTTCAAAGTGACATAGTTGTATTATGCTTTTGATTTGATTTTCTTTTAATTCATAGTTTTAATATCATAATATTTATCAAAGTTTAACATATACACTAAACAAATTAGAGATTTATTTGTCAATATAATATTCCCCCTAATTTCAAATAGCTTATTTTGGTGAAGTATACCCAGGAAATAAAAAAAAAATTTTTAAAAACTGATGGTCAGTTAGAGAACTAACTATAAGATGAAGTAAGCTCCTGTGCTTTTGCACAAACTCCATCTTGGTCCAAGTGATGGACTGAAGTTTTATCTTATCTCTGAGCTTAAAAGAGGAATGAGTTAGCTGGCCAGGAATATACTGTTTTTACAATTCTGCACTTTAGTGCTCTGGATCAACAAGAGACCTTTGATTTTAAGTCTGTGCTGAATATCTATAATATCAGTTTTTTTGTTTTTTTTACAAGTGCCTGAAGCATCTAATAACTCAATTTGATGTGTAAGCAGAGAGTATTAAGTGAAAACTAGTGTTAAATTCCTGAAGATTTAAGTGGGAGGTTTTATTATTTTTTTAAACCTTAAAAAAGAAAGAATGAAGTTTGGATCTTGCATATTTCAGCCTAAACTTAGTGAAATAAATAGCAGTCTGTATAAAAATATAAAACAAGAATATTTTTTTTCAGAATTTCAAGATTTTACTTATCTCTAATATTTGTTATACACTCAGCGATGTTTCAAATGCCCTAAAAGGTAAAATGTGTCTAATAGTACTACTTTAAATAAGTTTTATTAGACATGAAATGTCTGACATTCAAAATCTTAGGATTATCTTTGTACTTGTGATGTTTAGCTTATACCAACATTATTTTACAATATGGCTGCCACAGAGATCATAAATTAAGTTTATAGGAAGATTAGCAATGATTTTTAGATAGATATTACATTTTTGGATTAGTCTTGCGTCATTTGAGATCCATTGTTCAGCTTTTTAAGTTTAACTTAAATGATTTATCAGATTGACTATTGTTGTTACTGGCTCTCTTTGCAAATTTGCTATACTAAATTAACATTTGATCAGTTTACCTATATTATTAAAAAATTAACTTAACATAGCAGTTTTAAAACTTCTGATTGATGTTTTTTATTTTATTTTTTGCTTTACCACTGCAAATACAAATTTACCTAAGTCGGCATATAAAGTAATAGATTAGAGTAATGATATTACTTTTGAAAGAGAGCAAATTTTTATGTAGAGAATGAAGCTTAATTCCAGGGATATTGGAATTTAGAGATTGTATCAATTATTACAAGTGACAAATGCAAAAATTATCATCATATGTTGTTGACTGAGGTCTAAAATCTAACAGGAAACACATGTAAAATATGCACTGACAGCCCAAGCTACCACATGACTCCTTCCCTTCCCTTTCAGAATCTGGAAGAAGAAAAAAAATTGCATGGAAAAACATTTTGAAATGCATGCTCATTTATGGGTATAAAAATAGTTGTGCAGCAAAGTTTGCAACGGTAATCTGTCGACATAATGTGAATTAGGTCAGTTGTTAATTTCATTGTTTCGGTCGTTTGACTTTAGTGTGCATGCTACCTACAGCTGATGACATCAGTGATAAGCCAGGGAGAGATTGAGCAGATGCTGATGATGAATGGATTATTAGGGGAATGGTTCTGTTGAATGGGATAATTACTATTACCCAGATACAGCAATGGCTATCAGAAATCGACTTAATCTTACAGGATTGTGCCAGAAATTCATTTTTTGCTATCTCTCTGGGCAAGGTGCCATCTTTGTACAAGAGTCCAATGGCAGAAAGTGATGTGTTGAATTTATCTAATTAGGATTTTTCTGATGGCTGGCAGGATGGTTTTTTTTTTTTTTTTGGTCAAGATCACCTACCCACACAAGATTACTAATACTCCCGCCTCTTCATTAATAGCTAGCCAGGGTTTGTGCTCTAGGATGACAATGTCAGGCCACACAGGACAAGGGTTCTTAATACATTTCTTAGGGCCAACAACAGCGACATTACAATGGACCGGCCTGCCATGTCTCAAGATCTTGCATGCACTTGAGCACCTTTGGAATGTTTTTGGTAATTATGTAAGGTTTGGGAACATTCTTCCATAACACTTACACAATCTGAGTGTGGCTTTCATGCAAGAGCATCCAACAATACCAGATGAGGGTGATCAGCATATACAGATGAGGTATACCAGCTGCATATAGTAACAAGGTGTTTGTCTAACTGTGGCATATATTAATTTGGCTAAGGAATAAATTGTTTTTTTAAACTTCTGATCACTGTTTCTTTCCCTAGCTTTTTTGTCTTGTATATTATGTTCAGTTCTTATCTAACTTGTTTTGGTTCCTTAAATTTTGTTTTCCCTTATAAATATTCATTAAATTTGTTTGCCGTTTGTTTTCACGTGGACTCTTCAGTCTTGATGATAACTAACTGCATAAAGGCTGTAAGTACAGTTTTGGCTCTAATTGCTGCCAGGGTATTTATTGGAACTTGCCAAAATTCAAAAGATGGGATTTGTGATTTATTGGTGACAAAGAAAAGTTGCTGAAAATGAAGCTTAGACCGTTCTGTGGACAGCAGCACTTGGCACATTATTATGTAGGAACTAAACTATATGAAATATCTCAAACTGACAATACAAGCAGAGTCCCACTCAAAATATGTGACAACAGCATAGATCATGTCTACATGTAATGAAAAAGAAAAATATTAAAACATTACTGAAGCAATTCTAATCATTTGTTTTTAGTGGCACACAAAGGGGGTAGAAATCATCTAACATGAATCTGAAAAGCAAACTACAAAAAACATTTTTCTACTGGAAAAAAGGGAAAAATAAAAGAAAAAACTAAAACAAGAATGGACATCAGTTGATGCAAATCCTGGAAACTCCAATTCATTGTTGTCTGAGTACTCAAAATCCTTTTTCCACAATGGTGTTGGTTGTACTAAGTTGCTGTAAATCATAGAATCATTGAAATGTCTGCATTGTATATCTACTGCCTTCCTTACTACCCTAAATGAGTTCCAAACAAGAGGTTTTGGGGGGGCATGGCAACCCCATACAGTTTAGAGAATACAGAATGTCTTCATTTAGCCCAACCATTTGGGTTCATTCTGATTAAAACTACTGCAAGAATCAATGAAGTAGCTTTCTCTGTCCAGTTGTTTTGATTAAGATGTTTTTCTCCCCATTGTGGTGAGAGTTACATTGTCCAGCATGTTAAAATAGACAGCTGGCTTATCCATGTTTCCAATATTGTCACTGAAGTGCTCGAGTTGCCTTATTCTGATGATGTATCAGTGTAATGTTTCCTCTTCATTGTGGTAGTTCTTGTACATTTTCTCTCAGAGATGGCATAGTGTTTTATCCATTTGTGAAATCAGTTTCAATGGAGATTAAAATTTGCTGTCTTATGAGTTTAATTTGCTTTCCTGTAATTTGTATGCCACAATCATAATGTGCTAACCTTTTTTTATTATTATTGATGTCTCAGCACCTCAGTATATTACCACCACATAGGTAGCTATTATCTCATCTCAGGCTGGTCCACAATAATTTCTCTCTCATCAGCTTGTTAGATCCACTCTAGAATTCTTTTTCTGTCTATGCTAATTTTTTCTTGCTGCCACTTGACTAATTGTAGTAGATATTACATACATTGTAGCATCTAGCTTGAACTTGGTCAAGTAACCTGTCATCTGGCATTCTAACTCTTCTACAGACTTGATGCATGCTATGAAAATTTCAAATGAATGAAATGTGAGAAAATAATTGGTATTGTATTAGAAAGCCAAAATATGGTAAAAGCACAAAAAAACTGATCTGAACCAATCACTGCATAGTGTCATGTGATCAGACCAAACAAGTAGAGCTATTTGAAGTGTTACCAAACAACACTATATCCCGTGAACACTATGGAGCATACTGTAAATGTGTAGGTAAGGAAGATAATCAACAAAAAATGTTTTGAATAAACAATCTATTGATTGCTTGTGTCGATACTTCATTCATGGAAAGAACTTGTTAGAACTGGATTGAACAGAGATGGCTGATTTTCATTTAATATCTGTAAATGCAATGATCAAATGTGGTTATGCCTACAAACTAAATTCTTCAATAGACAATATTGTACTGAAATATTCCTAAGAAGGGTTGGAAATTTATTGAAGATAATTATGAATGCAGACAAAAAAAAAAAAAAAAAATGAGCTTTACCATTGCTTTTGGGAGCTGAATTTAGGTGTGGGTGGGAATTTATTAGAGCATGGCAGCATTTAGAACTAATATTGTGCTTAATGCCTCTTTACCAAGGAACAGCCATGATTTTTGTTTAAGAGAAGAGAAAGATCTAGCAGCAGGCTGCACATGCATAAGCCAGTAAATTCTTTTCTTTTAACATCTTGATAACTTTAAATTAGCCAGCTATTGAAGTTCTGATGCTGAAACTACCAAATAAATTTAACAGGTTATTTTGGTTCATAATAACTCCAATTACACAAACAGTGATCACTATATACTGTAGACAAAATTAGAAGTGGTATTTCTGATCTAAAATGTGTTGAATTTCAAAAGGCCTGTTATGGTACTTGGTGATGTGACATTGGCGTTTCTTTTCTAAAACTTTTTTCAGTAGTTTAGATTAAGTAGAAAAAATGGAGCTGTCTCTACATGCCACAGTTATCTTAATTTACGTTACATAAGAAAAACACTATTTGAGGGAGGTTTGGCAAGTTGGAAGTTGATATTATCTGTGTGCATAACTTAGTGGTATTTTTCTGGGAATAGATTTTATGTACAGTTCTACTCATCATAATGCTGGTTAGATGTTAATGGGAGTTAACATTTTAGTTTCAGATTGTCCACTGCTTTCAAAGGAGTATTTTTTTAAATATATTTTTTCTTGTAGTTTAAATGCAAACAACAAAAATACACCCCTTTTTTAAAAAAAAGAAGAAGAAAAAATTTTTTTTTTAATTCTGAAAACTTCAACATTTTAGTGTTAATTTTCTATCAACAGTCCTACCGACTTTGCCAATCAACTGATGACAACGGCAGTGAACGCAGCCACACGGGCTGCGGCTCAAGCCTACTCAACAGCCAGGGATGTTTTCTATTCTCTGCAGGCGAGGCCGGTATGTTGGCATAGTTTTAATTACTACTACACCACACTTTCTCATACAACAGCCAAACATAAAAAAACAGCTGAGTGTAGTTTGTAACTAATACTAGCTGCTGCCAACTGCATTTGGTTTACTGTTGTTTGCGGTATTTTTGTTTACTTGCCTTTATTAAGCCAAATGATGTTCATGGGTCATAGAGTTTGTGTGCAAATTAGTTGTTTGTTCTAAATTTTTTTATAACAAAAGAAAACTTGTAATTCTAGAAGTGGTTGATTTCTATGGATTTCTGCTTTCAATAATAACTTGACAGACTGACAAAAAAAAGCAGTCTCCTCTGATTTTGCCTTTCATTTGATTGTGTGATGCAGCAGGTATGAATTTCTTAAAATTAGCACTGCTTAAAAGAAACCAATTGATTTATTTTACTAAAAAGATTTTTTAAATTTAATTTTCATTTATTTCTTTAAATATCGCTGCATGATTTCTTATTCTAATTTTTTAACTTCAGTTACATTTGAATTGCTACAATTTGTGGTTTAAAAAATTTGCATTTCCAGTTTACAGCAAAATCAGTTTACCTTACATGCAGTATTTATAATACTAAATGATCATAATTATGGTGTAAATTAAAATAAGAAAAAGCATTAATAATTTGTTAAATCTGCTTAAAATGTTTTTCTAAATATACGCAGCTTTTCTTGAATGTGTTCAGCGATGCAGCACTAGTTTAAAATCAGATGATATTTTCTTCCTGCCTCTAGGGCTGAAGAATCGGGTCAGTAGAAGTGTAACCCGCAGCAGTCAGTGCTATCTCTTACCTTTATACAGCCACCCTTGCATTTCATTATTAAATGAAAGTAAAACTAGAAAATCATATTCTAAAAAATATAAGTGGATTCATTAAGGCTTTTGATTTTTGCACTTTACTAAGATGATCATTTACTAGTAAGTTACCTCTCTACCTGCAAAAGTTGGTGCCTGTGCAGCTGGCTTCTCCTTCAGTGAACAACAACATTCAAGACACTTTGAGGTGTTCCTGCAATAAGAGTGGTTGCAGAAAGCCACTTATGTTACACAAATCTAATTATAAATAGGTCATGACAGATTTAGCTCTCAGACCTGTAGTGTGTTGTAGCAAGCATGCAAACCTTCAACCCTGATAAAACTCTCTTCCATTCAAATAATGTACCAGGAATTACATGTGAGCTTTGGTAGAAGCTTTTGATATCAGCCAGTTGAAGTCCGTTGTTGGACATAGGCCTTCCCCAGATTTCATGGCCCAGTGCGAGTTGGCAGGGGGTAAGGGAATGTCAGCGTCCTGGAGGAGGAGTGTTGTACAGCTGTTTCAAGCTCTCAGCAGCAGCACACACCTCCGACCCCCACCGGGGATTGAACCCGCAACCCTCCGGTTCACAAGCTAACTTGCTACCCATTAGGCCACGCCGCTGGTCTGGTAGAAGCTTACCTGTGTACAAACATCATTGTGAAAAACAAAATTAATGCAATAGTGTTTGTTCTAAGTATCAAGATAGGAATTGATATTGGAAGAAAAATGTATGGTCTTATGAGTCTTATTTCGATTAACTTGCTGGGAGAGGTCTCCAAGAAGCAGTGAACCGCGCACGTATCTTTCCATCAGTTCAGTCTGCTGGAGGTGATGTCATTGTCTATGGCAAAGTTGTGGCTGTTTCATTTTAGTGTGGGGCTGGAGTGATGCTATATGAATAACTAAGCATTGTGGCATAGGCAATTTATTCTCCAACCCAGGTTATGTATTCAGATTAGTTCTACATTATCCATCATGGAATATCTTATGTCAGGTTTAAGTATTTGTGCAGTGTTTTTGGAATGACATACCAGAACCAGATGGGGCTCATGCACAGCCACTTCATCAAGACCAACCACATATGACATTAATGGATGAATGGTTAGAAATACTTGTGTAAGAATAGAGGACTTCATGAGGTTTAGATATGGCAAGGTTTCCTCCTCCTCTAATTACTTGGTAATAATAATATTCGTAACTACTATTCTCATCAGTTTATAAGAAAAAAAAGGACATGGCATCATAGCTTCATAACTGGCTAAATCAAAACACTTAAGACTAATTCTCTTTGGGATCTTGTGACTAATGAAATAACACCATTTAGAGAGCTATCTGTTACCATAGGAACAAAGCCTAAACTGCTTATTTATACTATGGAATTTTAGCTTTGATCTTGTTTGCTCTCTCTTATTTGTTATCCTTTGCCATAGATGATAATGAGACAAGCCTGTTTGTTGTTTTCTGTGCTGATTGTTTATGGATTGACTTGAATTTGGTCTTTAAATAAAAATAATTGCCTTGAACATTCAAGCTGAATAATTTGGATGGACTAGGATGTAATAAGATTATTTTTTTTTTTAGCTTGACCTTAAAAAAACAATGAATCATGTTTCCTTTCATTGTACCTAATAATTTTATTTTCTTTGCAGTAAATTGTTGATATTTTTTCAAACACGTGTTATACTGTATCTTTTCTGTCAGGACCCCATCACCACAACTATTTTTTTCTCTCAGAAGTTGGTAGTGGCTAAAAATGATGAGTGTGGCATTTCATAATTAGTGATTAGTAGTTTTAGCATTCTTGGGATTTTGGTAACATTTGTAAAAGGTGGAGTGAACAAAATTACAATTAGAACGCTTCAAATGCCACTGGTTTTTCAGAAGGTAAATCAAGTTTTAGAGTATGGATATAGTAAATTTAAGTTTTATAATACAGTAAGTAATTCTTTAAAAAAATGGTTTGAAATTTAAAAAAAAAAAAAAACATCTATTTCAAGCTACTCCCCTACTTTGCCCAACTAAATAAATTGCTGTGGCAGTTTTTTTATTGTCAAACTGCAAAATGTATAGCTATTAAACACATGCACACACACACACTACTACTAGATACATAAGTTTCTAATCAGTTAGATCAACAAGCAACAAAAAGATCAGAACATCAGTTATATATCAAATTGAGAAAAACGACTAAAATTTTCAATTTCAAAATCTTGGGAACTGATTAATATAATAGTTTCTAACTTATGGTATTATTAAAATATTTCAAAAATGCATAATTTGCTTGTTTGATCAATTTGCTTTTGTGGGAAAAGCTCATTAGCCATATGTTGAGTCTACATTATGGCAGTTCTTAAGGATGTTTTCTTCCAGTAGAAATATCTGTTGTGGCAGAATTTATGAAGAATCCATGGTGTTTTCATTCCCTTAAGTTCACATCATTAGTGAACTACTATTATTCTTGTTGAACATTGACTATGACAAAGCTGGCACGTTGTACACTTGTTTAATGTGGTAAATAGCCTTCCAGACCAGCACTGTATAATAGTTAAATTAATTTTATGAAAATGGTATAGACAACCATTTGATAGCTGAGGATAATGTCCTTTCATGGGGAAATATATGAGCATTAACTGTCTTCAGCTTTTTTATCATGTAGATAGAGGTGTCCCTGCTGGCAGGAATCAGTAGTATTAGTCAGGAAATTTATATTGTTGATGAGTGTCTTTTAGTTAAAAGTACTTATTCAGACCCTGGTTAATAGTATTTATTTTGTCCTCACTTGTATGGAAGATAGGCTATTCCAAATTTGTTATGATTACTAAAGAAATATTTGTACATAGTATAGAAATGTAAAAGTTTAAATATGAGATTATTTGGTCACTCCCATTTATCTAAGGATGATGACTTCTGCCTTTGGGAATTAAGGAACATTTGTAAATATTACTTTTAGATTATCTGTTGAAAACCAGTTGCTATATGACAGTTGTATACATTTAATGTACCCTTCTAAACTCATTTGTTTGGAGAATAGTTACTCTGGAAATTTGAATGCAAAAACAAGATCTTGTAGTTAGTGGCCTTTCAGCTGAGCAGTGTATTAATGATGGAATTAAGTCATGCTTTTGTTATTAAATAACCGCTAGAATAAGGGAATCTAAAGCACTTGGTCTACAACTTTAGATTGACCACATGCATGCTTTGTAATCCAGATTCATTAACTTAACTGTGTTTAGTAAATTTAAAAGCATTTTACAAATACAATTGAGAAAACCAGTTAGTTGGAACCTTGAGTTTATCTCGTGATCTTACAGAGGCCGTAGAAAAGACTCTGTTCACTTATTTTAAGAATGCACATGGAAATAGTTTAAAACTTAAGATTCATGATAGGCTGGATATCCAGAAATTCATTTTTTACCAGTAGATGAATGGAAGAGTTTGACAGGTTTTTCTAATAATTCTGAAAGAATTAAAAAAAAAAAAGGCAATGTACACTTACATTTTTTTAAACTTCAGAAATCAAATGAATATGCTGTTATAATGGCAATAGCCTTTCCCAGCTTGACTTTCTGCATGTTTTGTGTGAAATGACCTAAACACTGATGTCCACACTACTATAAGTATAATACACTTTAGCACATCAAAATATACTTCTGGTTGCACAGAAGCTGAGCCAACAGGACATATTGTACTTCAGGGTGAGAGAGTAAACTTATTGGCCTTTAAGTCTTCAGACCATTGGAAGTAGTAATTGGTCAAGAATGGGAGAACCATGAGTAAAAAAAATCCATTGTCAAGAGGATACATTAAATCTGACCACTTCTTGAAAAAATAGGAATCATCACAGTAAGTTAATCCACATCTGAAAGTTACCAGTCAACTAAAAAAATTGGTTTGCATTGCATCTTTCCCAACACCAATGGCAGCAAGATTCCAAATTTTGATGAAGTGCTCAATGGTCCACTAGTAGTGAACAGTTACTTCATTGCTCATGGTTACAACTCATGCTCTGAGACTATGCTTGTCACCTGTTGTACCTGTGGGTCATTGCAGCAGCATTTTCCTCAACTATACTGCAATGTCCATAGCTCTACATATGTTTTTTAAAAAATGCCAGTAGTTTCAAAAATGTTGCTCTACCAGTCAATTCAGTGCTGGCTGTATTCAGACCAATCACAGCCAAGAAAGTGAGATTATTCAACTTTCAGACTTTGCAATTATGTGCTACGGCATATTCTGTAGTGGATATGATCAACATTGTCAGGTTCCTTGTTTGTTTGAACTGATTCAATCTGACTATTTTATATAGTGCGAATACATAGCTGTATTTTGAACCTAATATTACATGTTGGACAAATACTTTGATAAGATTAGGATGCCTTACGACTTTATATGAAGCTATCAAAGCATACTGATTCTGTTTCTCAGAATAAGCTAAATTTACCTTTTATTAAGTATCCCAACATCTTTCAAAGGGCTCCCATACCATTTACAGTGAACTGAACATGTGACTTGATGAGATTTAATGTTTTGTTTGTTTGCAGGCTGAGTTTCAGCAACCTGGCCAGCCCTCGGTACGAGCAGAGAATGTGTGGAAGCCCTCAGCACAGCTGCAGCAGTGGCCCAAGCCCAAAGAACTCACTCCTCTGAACCAACTTCTTGAGATGGGGTTTGGTAACAGGCAGTTAAACAAGGCACTACTAGAAAAACATGAGAACGATATTGAGAAAGTTGTGCAGCATCTGTTACAGGAAGAAAATGATGATTGGGCGAACAAAAGGCACTAAAGTTTTCTACCAAAGAGGAACACATTACTTGGGAACTACAACTGCTTAACACAAGGGGCTGTACAGTCATGCTTGGTTTTTCGACAATATTTTGGCTGGTTTGCTTATCTTATATACATATATATCTCTTGTTTGTATTACAATTCTTTGGTGGCACTGTTTTTAAAGACAGAATGGAATAAAATGGTTACATAACTTGCATTATAAAATAATGTATTCTGCTGGCTTTTGTATATTGTTCAACCAAGTTAGCTTTATTTTTCTTTCTCCAGGTTTTAAGAGCAGTTATTGACAAGCCACGTGTAGACTGGAATTGATGACTTGTATTCATCGAGAATTAGAAATATCTCGCTGTAGCAAATATTTAAATAGTTTTAACACTAAATGCGATAACTCAGTTTATAATTTGCTGCTTTTTATTTTTTTTTTTTTAGTAAACTGTTCTATTGGATTTTCCATGCTGCTATATGATGGTCTTTACAGACAAGGGATTACGATAAAAATCTTTAGCCAATAGAATACTGAGCATTTTGAGGCAAAAGAACAAATCGAGGTCTCACGTTTGTTCTAGGTGTATATACAGTTTTTAGATGTAAAGTTTAGTAACAGATTAGATTGAATGGTATGAGGAATATAAAATCATTTGAAGAAAAGCAGTCTTTGTACTTTGAATCAGTTCATGGTAAGTTAAACATGCCTAAGATGGAGCTTAGAGAAAATAGTACAAATCTAATTTATATTAGGCTTCCTTTATAGTCAAATAGTGGCCTAGTATAATTGAAGTTGGAAAGTTAGGTACTAAAATGATGAAAGTTTGGTCTGTAAATCTAAGATGCTTGAAGTGCTTTTGTTTCCTACTTATTAGCTATAGTATGTATTTCACTTCAGAGTTGACAATTTACTTTCATGTTTGCACTAATTTTTACATATTTTGTTACATTTCAAAATTTCAGTTGCTAGCCTTAATTTTTAATCATTGTAATACAAAATAAAATATAAACAATGGAACAGTTCACCTTTTTGTATGTGATTTGAGATACAGATTAATTTCTGAACCATTCATTATGGGTTTTTAGTTGTAGCTATTAATATAAAATGTGCAGTCAGGGAAAGCTGGTAGTTATGGGGAAAAGAACAATTTGTTCTTAAATTAATTGTAAAAAAAAAAAAAACATTTTGTCAAGAGGAATGTACCAAAATACATAGCCATGCTTCAGAGCAGGAAGATTTTTGAGCTTTAGTCGTCAAGGAATTGTAGCATTAGTCAGACAATATGCTGTCTTTTGCTAGAAAACTGGCTCTTGAGATCCTTAGCAACAAATGGTTTTATTTTGTCTAGTTGTGCATGTGTAATGTTGGCTGTAAAACTAATGCTGTATTGCAGGAAGTTAATGTACAGCGCACAAGATTTACTTGAAGCTTTTAAAATAAATAATAATTTTCAACTAACACCAAATGTTTGCTGGCATGTAAAGGATATATTAGCAAGATTTTTGGATTTGTACTAGAGAAGATAATTACTAAACACTTAACTTTTCCAACTGATATAGATTTTTTCAAAGCTGTGTGTATTAGTAAAACTGTTCGTGAGATTTGTAACTTTATTTGATTTCATGTTGGTTCATTTACAAATGTAAAAATTATTTTTGACATTAATATTTTGAGGTGAATAGGACAAAATTGTGAGCATTAACTTTTTATAATACTTTGCTAATCTGGTGTTAATTTCCTTCAGTTAAAGCCATATCACACAAAACTGAAACAAGCTACATACCAAATCATTATGATAAGAAATATAAATATTTGTATCGCTGGAAGACTACTATGGAGTAACTTAATATCCAAAATTTAAAGACAGGACTTATTGTACTGAAATAGTTTGGTTGATATTTCTGGTGTGAAATACTGGAATTGTTTTCATGGAAATACATTAGTATACTACAGGTATAACTAAAACTTGTAAATGGCTGTATGATATCAAAAACTAGAAAAGATGGCTTTGTGGATTGGTGCACTTTTTAAATTCAAACTGTTGTAATGTGATGAAAATAGTAGGTTCACTCAGTCTTGCTGACAGCTTTAGAAAGAAAAGATTTGAGTGATACTAAACAATGTTATGATTTAGGAAAGATTATGTTCTAATTATTACAATAAAGTTGGGATGAGTTACTTTTGTTGTTCAAATTTTGTGTAGAAAATAGTTAAGGAAACCTATAGAAATTTGAATTTATATATATTCACTTAGCTAGGTCTTTTTCATTCTTCAAGGCCATGAGTCCAATGAGGATTTCCAGTTGTACCAAATGTCAGCAATGGGAATTTTATTATACTGTAAAATATAATTCATTCTTGGGCATGTTAACATTAGGTTTTAACTTCATACATACAAAACCATTTATTTTTTAATAGCCGTTCAGTGATACCTACGTGTTGTTAAAAAAAAACAGAGCATACTGGAGAGGGATTAGTAGGTGATATTCAACTTTAAAAAATGTGATTTTCTTTTTCTACAGGTAGAACATTAGTACAGTAGATGAATTGGCATCCTTTAGTTTACACTACAGGAAGACCAGCTCATTGTTCTTATCAAACTGCATAAACTCGTTTTTAATAACTAAATTTGCTGACTAAGAAGAAAAAAACAGCACATTCAATTTGTACACATGACACTAGTGTAAAACTGGTTGACTAAAAATCTGTATGATGGCCCGTAAGTCCATTTACTCCACATTATGATGTGGGCTGCAGTCAGCATTTATTAGGAATGTTCCCTTATTGACTCGCTGTATTTGTATGTTGGACGTGTGGTGGTTCCACAGCTGAAAGAATGGATTATTATCCAGTCAGTGTTGGTCCAACAAGATGAGGTGACAGCACTACGCATTAGGAGTCCATGGCTTAACTGTTTGTCTGTAAAAGCATCATTCATGCAATGATCTGACATACCACCACCAAAGTACCCTCTCCACTGGGGACTGTAGCAGCAACATAGTACAATATGCAAACTAAAATTTGCTGTTTTCTGTATCTGCAAATGTTAAGCCATTCCATGTTTGGAGGATCTCTCACAGCATAATCTCGTAGCAACAAAGGCGGTACCCACAGATCCATTAACATGTATTAGGTTGGGGTGAAGGGACTTATGGACCACCCTGTATATATATATATCATTACTAATTTTTAGTTTTAAACTCTCAGATAGCTAACAATAAACAGCATTAAGTTTATATTTTCAAATATACTGAAGCAGCTTAGAATTGGATCAGTTCAAAACTGAAATTGTGACATCCATAAATGAGAAAGGAAACTGACTGCAGTTAAATTAATTGTGAGGGTCCATTTGAGTTTCTAACAGACATGTTAATGCGGTGAAGCAGTCTAAGAGTTGGAGGGAAAAAAAACATGCTCTTAAATGAGACCTCACCAGCCAACGTCTGTTGGCACTGCACTATATTGGAGTCAAGCTCAACATCATACCTAGATGGGATCATCAAATTTGGAATGATCTCTGAGACTCCAGCCTCTTGAAGAGCTCGAGTGGTGTAGGATTAATGAGGAATTGTCAATGGTATCACAATCAGATGACATGCTGTTGAACTTTGAGCAAGATATTCACCAATCTAATACTCAACATGATTATCATCGACTGACTCCATTGGGTCAGGCGAGGTGTGCTTTGAATTTAGATTTCATCTAAAGAGTGCTAAGCACGGCATTGTCAAAGTGAACCGTACAGAAATGAATGTTCTGCAGACTGATTAAGATTTGAGGGGGGAGCATTAGTCTTCATCACAGGGATATCTCTATGAAATCTGCAGGCATTGTTGTCGCCCCTTTGGGTGATAGAGAATTCCACATTTCTGCATGGCAAGAGGCTACCAGAGCAAATGAACAATCCCATCTAGACACGGGACACGAAACAGCAATTTGTTAGGGTATATTGCAGTTCTTCATTCAAAACCTCAGTCAGTGAAGCAGCAGTGGCTGCTGAAAGGTATTCCCACATGAGTTTTGTCAGTACCCTATGTACCTTTCAGATAATCCTCATTAAAATGTCCTAAAGTCACATCAATTTTTGTGTTGTTAAATGGCTCTCACAATTGGCGCATTTCTAATGTTTTTTCATCATGGGTGGGTATATATACTAACTTTGAAACCTCTAGGACCTGGCCTCTACAATGAAAAATTGTGGTTTTATAGTTGGTTAAGTCAACTATGTAATTTTACTAGTGGATGTGACTTTTTATTGTCTGTTTTCAAATTATTCCATGTTTTAAATTCCTTTCCAAATTGTTACAGCTCAGTCTACCTTCATAAAACTCTACAAAGTTGATTAATGAAACAACTTCATTACAAAAGTTGCACTTAGAGAGTCATTAAAAGAAAAACGTTCATATATATAATTTAAAATATATGCTGACTTGCCAATTAACTGTGCATCTGGCCAATATTTAGGCAGTTTTATAAATATTAATTCATGTAAAAGCTGAGAAAGCAGTTCAGTTGCTTATAAATATTCAGTAACATTTCATATAAAGTGCATGGGCTCAACTCCTGAAATATTCAGCAGATGCCACAGAAAATTTTTTTGTCGTCAAGATTAGTTTACCGCTCTTGTTTCCACTTGCAAGCACAGCAGCTGCTCCACAAACATTCGTGTAAAACCCTCTCATTTCTGAACACAGCCGATGACTATCAAAGTCTGATTGTAGAAAAATGTGCCTGGCGTCCATTATTTTAGAAGTGCATCAACATCAGAACAGGTGGCTCCAATCACAAGATAAGGGCACCGTGTGTAATGCAGATGGGCAGCAGAAGTGCAATAAAGCAGATGACATTACGGAGCAGCAGCTTCCAGTCACTTGGCACTGCATATTTCACAAGTGTCTGAGTGATTTTATGAATCTCGTGGCACACACAAACTAGGATGTAAGACGTGATAACAACATTGAGGACTGGATAACTAGGAACCAAAACCAGGACTCCGTATGTATCTGCAGCCAACCAGATATGATACTGGGCAATGAACAACTAAAATTAAAAGAAAAGGCATTTTTAATGTTTTTTCCTTCTTTTCCAATAACAAATATAACAACAAAAAACAAACATAATTTTGTATACTATTCTATTTATGTACATAACACGGATTCCTGAAAAATTTTTTGATGCTGAAGAAGCACATTTATCTGTTTCAGCTAAGTTGGCCTGAGGCATTTATATTTTTGTTGATAAAGAAATATTTCAAGATTAGTGCCTGCTTTAGCCAATTATTTAATTGCTGATAACTGATGAGATTTCTCAATTAATACTCTTTAAACTCTTTATAATTTTAAACATTTCTATTATACCCATTTTCAAATGTCACTGAACTAAACTTTATACCTAAGAATATTAATATCTCTTAACAGTAAAATAATTTGCTTAGCCCCAGAAGAATTCTTGAGAACCTATGCTAAACCCAGTCTAAATGTACAGTTAGTAACCATTTAAATCTAGTCTACAGAGAAGGCAGCCTCAAAAGTGCATGCATTGAAACTCTTTACAACTTAAAATTCACAATGACAATGTCAGAGTTACTTACTTCAAGTGATATTTTCCCAAACCAGGCTAAAAATGAACTGTATTTTGTTCTCAAATAACCAGGAATATTTCTGAGTGTAATGTATGATAAAATCTGAAAATAAATATAAATTTCTATACAAATTTTCATTTTTTTCTAAAATCAGTTAACTTCACTCTTGAGCTTCAGAGATCATTGTATGTGGATTAGTTAATAACCATACTGTGTACAGGTGCATCTCAAAAAATTAGAATATCGTGGAAGAGTTCATTTTTTTCCATATTTTAATTCTTCAAAAAGTGAAACTTTCATATATTCTAGATTCCTTACACACAAATTGAAATATTTCAAACCTTTTTTTGTTTTAATTTTGATGATTGCTGCTTACAGCTCATGAAAATCAAAAATCCACTATCTCAAAATATTAGAATATTTCATAAGATCAATAAAAAAAAAAAGGATTTATAATATAGAAATGTCAAACTTCTGAAAAGTATGTTCATTTATGCACTCAATACTCGGTCAGGGCTCCTTTTGCACGAATCACTGCATCAATGCGGCGTGGCATGGAGGCGATCAGCCTGAGGCACTGCTGAAGTGTTATGGAAGCCCAGGTTGCTTTGATAGCGGCCTTCAGCTCATCTGTATTGTTGGGTCTGGTGTCTCTTATCTTCCTCTTGACAATACCCCATAGAGAATCTATGGGGTTCAGGTCAGACGAGTTGGCCGGCCAATCAAGCACAGTAATACCATGGTCAGCAAACCAGTTACTAGTAGTTTTGGCACTGGGGGCAGGTGCCAAGTCCTGCTGGAAAAGGAAATCAACATCTCCATAAAGCTTGTCAGCAGACGGAAGCATGAAGTGCTCTAAAATCTCCTGGCAGACAGCTACGTTGACTTTGGACTTGATAAAACACAGAGGACCAACACCAGCAGATGACATGGCACCCCAAATCATCACTGACTGTGGAAACTTCACACTGGACTTCAAGCAACTTGGATTCTGTGCCTCTCCACTCTTCCTCCAGACTGTGGGACCTTGATTTCCAAATGAAATGCAAAATTTACTTTCATCTGAAAAGTGGACTTTGGACCACTGAGCAATGGTCCAGTTCTTTTTCTCCTTAGCCCAGGTAAGACGCTTCTGACGTTGTCTCTGATTCAGGAGTGGCTTGACGCTAGGAATGCGACACTTGCAGCCCATTTCCTGAATGCGTCTGTGCGTGGTGGCTCTTGATGCACTGACTCCAGCCTCAGTCCACTCCTTGTGAAGCTCCCACCAAGTTCTTGAATCGGCTTTGCTTGACAATCCTCTCAAAGCTGCGGTCATCCCTCTTGTTTGTGCACCTTTTCCTACCACACTTTTCCCTTCCAGTCAACTTTCAATGAATATGCTTTGATGCAGCACTCTGCGAACAGCCAGCCCTTTCAGTAATGACCTTTTGTGGCTTACCCTCCTTGTGGAGGGTGTCAATGAATGTCTTCTGGACAACTGTCAAGTCAGCAGTCTTCCCCATGATTGTGGCTGTGTGTACTGAACCAGACTGAGAGATTCATGGTATTTATCCTGCATAAATAGTGATTTACTCAAACTCGAAATGGAATATTCTAATATTCTGAGATACATTTTTTCTATTTTTTGAGCTGTAGGCCATAATTATCAAAATTAAAATTAAAAAATGCTTGAAACATTTTAGTTTACATGTAATGAGTCTAGAATATTTATACGATTTTCACTTTGTGAAATAACTGACAAAAAATATTGAACTCTTCCACGATATTCCAATTTTTGAGATGCACCTGCATGTGTATTCAAATCCATTATTCTAAAACTTGTAAAATGGTACAACAGCAGGGATGAAATTGGATGACTCATCAGTAACTTCCTAAAATAATTATCACTATGCTAAGAAACATATCATACAAAGGTTGTTTACAGAATTTCCCCTGAAATTTTCTTTTCCTACTTACATTTCATCAAATTAAAAAGGCAGACAAAATGTGAGATATAGCAGATGTAAAGAACTTTTTTCTGAACTTAAGGAAAAATACTGTAATGAAAATAAGTATGAGAGCACAAGTAAGATAAATGGAAGATAGTTGGATAAGAAATGGAGAGCATTGAGCTTTGACATGTCTTTTATTGATAGCCATATCAACAGCCAAACAAAACAAGCTTAATAATGTAATGATGAGATACTTCACTAGAGATGACATCAGAGTGGAATTACCTAAGATAAATATCTGAACAGATTTCAGAGCTACCAACAGATAATCAAACCGGAAACATTTCTAGGCAAAATGTGCACAACAAGCTTGTCGCAAAAGGGGTGGATTGTGTTGATTTTATGATGATGAAAAATAACAAATGGTAAAGGTGATCAAATATTTTTTGGAAAATTGAGTCTCTCACATGAGTGAAAAAATCTGTACACCAGCAGCATTTATCGCTGGGGCTGGAATTGGTGACCAGATGTATACCTGCTGCTCTCTATATAAACATAATGGCAACAGTGAGCAAGTCAATCTTTGCACCAGATTTCATCAACATATTTTGCACAAAGTTCCCCAGCTGGTAACCGTGCCGTTTTTCTCCCAGTGCTCTCTTCCAGGAAGTTTATCTGCGGACAAAAAATGTTAAGTAGGAAGGAGTCTCCTCCGTGAAGTTTACTTACAGGCAAAAATGTTAAATAAGAATGAACATCATTGCATCGAGGTTTGTTTCTACACAAGCAAGCAAAAACTGTGTAACTCTGAAAAATACAAAAATGAAGTGTACACTCAAAAGATTCAAGCTCTGGCTCAGATGGAATAAGAAACTATAAATATTCATCAATAAGGTTTTTGAACTGGTTATTACTGTCATCAGTAGGAAGTAATGCTAATAAATTTCAAGTCTTCCAGACAGGCTAACTTATTTAGGTCTGCTAATAACTTTATTTTTAAGTCAAGTCTGTAACAGGTCTATTACATTTTTTGCTAAGCCCAATAGTGAGTTGTTCTTTTTTAAATCATTATGAATAACGTAAATCAGAGAACAAGCTAAATCATTCCCAATAACCTCTTAAAGGGAAAGCAAACACTTCCGCATATTTGAGATTTGGTTAAACAACTCATTTGGTTTCATTATCAATTAAAACATAACTATTCTCACTTAAGATTCCTGTTCATAATTAAAGTGATCTGACATAGCCTCTACAATAAAATAATGCTACTTTTGCCATTTTAGTTGCAGTCTGCCATTATAACTACCTTTTTAGGGATATATGAAAACTCCCTTTGTTTACATTTTCAACTTTTCCAAAAATCCCAATATCAGGTGAAAATATTTGTCCTAGATCAGAAAGAGAAAACTAAACATTGTACCTTAAAGTACCTACCTAACTCTTCCAACAGAGTTTATAAATCATCTGAAATTACCCGGTAACTGTTTATTTTTTTGAAAATTCTTCACTACTTTCACATTGTAGAACATAAAATGTGTATTAAAGTCTAGAAGCCATGTGTACATGCTCTAAACTAACTCGAAATGGCTGCTCGTATTAGAATACATTTTTGCTAAATGAGAGAAGTCTCTCTTTAGTAAAGAGCTGTGAACGCCGCATGCTATCAAAGTTAAATGGACCAGCCTATACAGGATCATTTGTCATGGCTAACATTAGCAATTGTCTGCTCATCTGGAACATCATTTTTTATGGACAATGCATCAAAGTTTTACAAACATACCAAATTGTTTCTTGCATAATTCCTAAATGATCTTATCTAGCCCTGCAGATATAAGAAGCAAAAAGACATTTACAGCATAACTCTCTTGTTGACATCTCAAATTATACCAATGCAGTTTTTACCTACAGATGGGATTAAACAACAAAATAAATAAAATCACAACCATTGGCAAACCATTTGTAAAAGTAACAGAATTATCTCTGTAAAATGCCTCTAGACTTATACAAGGTAGAAAAAACAATAGAAATTATTAGATCTAAGCCTCTGATGAAGTCTTTCCATCTTTTTGATAAAGTATTTAACATTCCCTTTTTCTTTCAGGATCAGATTACAGCCAGAGTTTGTTAGATTTTCTTCTCTTTGTAGTTATTGGTGTCCATTATAGCCAGTACCCAGATAAATTTACTGCATGTAAATATGTAATATTCCATCAGAAGCTAAATACAAGTGAAATACTATTAATTTTTGCATCATATTGCTCTACTAGATTACTCTGAACATCAGCATGGATCATACAGGACTTAGTTGGGGGAAAATGAGTCTATGGCTTCAAAACTCAATTCACAAAACTCTGGCTATCCAAACAAAGGAAACTTCTGCTTAGAAATGGGAGGAAACAGACTCATAACTGGATGGTACTCAGAGAAACCAACAGAGAATTAAACGATGACAAGCTACACTAAATCACCATCAGTTCTGACATAGTAATAAAGACAATGAGGGTTTTGGACCACTTTCTCCAAGGATTGATCCCACTACCACTAGGTCAGCCCCACATCTAACTAAAAAAAGTATAGATGGCACTGGACCTAGTCCAATCTCCTAGAGACAACACCAATTTTGCTAAGTCTCAACAGAGGCCACCCTTGATCTATACTGCCAGGAAATACAAATGGAGCTGGTGCATCCCATGGTAAGAGGGCTATATGTAAAAAGACTACATGAGGCAAAGTGGAGGCAGCATTATTTCTTTCAATTTAGAAAATAATCAAGTATTAGGCATAACAATCATAATGAAGGGTGCTAATAATGTTTATGGCTGCTGTAGACAAGCAGATACAATTACAGTTTAAAATATTGCAGAAAACACCTTTGCAAAATATGCAAAGGGAGCATACCACCAGTCTCCTGCCATTCTTGTGAGAAGGGCACTCAGGTGAAGACCTGCCTTTCCACCATGCAAATCTAGTAGAGTACACTCAAAACTCACATTTATTGATTAAAAAGCCAGAATAAGGTTCCTACTTGTGATGCAAGCTAGTGTTTTCCAACCCATTTAGAAATTCTTCTTACCACTAAATATCCACCAAATATGGATAACAGTGTACAAAAATTGACTAGGTTATTAGACTTTAAACAAATTCCATGGGCAATTGGCAACTTCCTGCATGGATTGAAGATGCAAGTCCCTAATGGTCACCACCTAGCAGACAATAGCTTTTGTTTGAAGGAATAAAGCAGCAGCTATGCCAGAAGTTCACAGACAAAATCTTGGATCTAACTTTCCCAGTTAAGCAAAGACCAGCAAGATGGTAGTGAAGAGCTCAGATCCAGCTTTGTGCTCCAAGCATGAGGTGGTTCTGACTGCATATGAGATCAAAGAAATGTTTGATAAGACATTTTCCCAGATTCAGGCCATACTTGAGAAGTGGACTCAGCAAGAGTCTGGAAGCAAGTGGAGCTTCTCTTCCTTAACAGCTACTAGCTATAGCCTATAAGAAAGACTTCATGTGTCCCGCTTCCAGTATCAGTGTAGGCTAAAAAAGGTCACCATTAATGTGAAAAACAGAAATAACCAGTGTCAGCAGACCATGTAGACCAACTGCCCTGGAAATTAACTCATAGAAGATGGTCTGAACTTTAGCAGAATAGATCTGCCAGCCCACATAAACTAGTTCAATAGAATTGAAAGGCCTCACGCTCAATGTATTCAGCTGGAACAAGGTTGTCTACCCACTCCACCTCAGCAAAGTCCCCCCCCCCAAACCCAGGGTTCCATGAATCAATCTATTATTGATCAAGGTGGCTTTCAAGTGGCACTATACCTGAATCAAAAGTTTCAACCACCTGGTGTACAACCAGAGCACCCATCCAATCACTTCTGTAAACAATGTCCACATGAGAGAAAACATTATGTACTCTGTAAATCATCATAGACAGCTAAAGGTTGTGTGTTACATATGCTAACATTTTAGACACTAATGACCAAATTTGATGGGCCTGAACTAGACCTACACAAGAGCAACACTCAGAAAGCAAAGCAGCACTAGACTTATAGATAGATATAGCTACATAGTTTGTTATAATGGGCATAGCAAGCCTCCAGCTGCCTACTGAGGATCTCATGTAGCAAAACAATTACTTGACCATTTTGCAGAGGAGAAGACTAAGATCAAGAGATTTAGGAGGACTGGCAGGCCTACAATAGTGCCATTGACTGCCATATTTACAGCAAAGTACTTGAAGTTGTCAACATATGAGACCACTGTCACTTATATTACTCGCATCTCATCATGCAGATCATCTTGAAAGAAGAAATACATCAGCTTCCTTCTCCATCAGCTCTACTTCATCAACAGTACCCAGTTCTTATAGCCATCTATCAACAGAACACAGATGCCTGTCACATCACTGCAAAATACAAGTGGGATAGGCAGAAACAAGAGCTCTTCTTCTGCAAGAATGTCTATCCTAACAAATGCATGGAGAGATGGGAGCACTTTAAACAGACTAGCCTGCCTTCTAGTGAAACTTTGTGAATTAAGTTCTCTAGAGATGAGATCTTTGAAAAGGACTGCCAACACATGCAGAAGGCATTGAGTAAATTTAACTGTCAGACCACCGGTGACTACCACAAACTCTATCTGAGAACAGATAGAACCATTGCTGAGCAGGGGTACAAGACCTTTCAGTTAATTGTCTCTAGCAATATAGCCTGTACCCAGCATATTACTACACCTGCCCAGGTCTAAGTTGGAATGCATTGCTCACCAACTATGACCAGTTCTTTGAGAAGGGATTTTGTGAAGGTGTTTCATTGGTCAACTCCTGCCATGCCAAAGCAAACAGCCATTATGTAGTAGACTATGACCTAAAACAGCACAAGACATACATCATATCTTGATGAGAACCTGTATGGCTGGACAATGTTGCAGGTGCTTACAACAAGCAGTTCTGAATGAGTTGCACAGCTCAGAGACATTACATCTCACCCAGAAAATGCAGAAAAGGGATAAATCACTGAGGTTATGCTCAGGCAATCTAGAAAAGACAAGGTGTGGTGCTTGATAACCAAGTCTAGCTTTAGGCAGGAAAATATCTTCAATGCAGTGTTACGGACAGAGGACATCTATGAAGACTGGTCCAAACTACCAGCCTCTATGATACAAGCAGCTGCCCAAAGTACAACCCACTCCACAACACTGCCAATATAAAAACTTTGGGTAAAATGGACAAGTGCACAAGCACTTTACTGAGTTCATGGGACTACAATCCAAGATGTATTCAATTCTGTGTACAGATGAGCAGCTCTACAAGGCTAAGGGTATGAGTAGTACAAGGAGGCTCTCTTTGACAAGAGGGTGTTTTGCCACAGGATGGATATGCTGCACAGCAATGGGCACTGAATTTAAGGCCTCAACATTAACAAAGTATTAAAGGATAGATTGCTCCAGACGGTAGCACCATGCTGGCTTATGGGCACAAGGATGCAGTAGTGCCAGCTTGCACCAGTACAAATTAGTTAGATTTCATTATCAACAAGCTCCTAAGGGGTGACTCTACCTGGAAATTGTTGTGTATTTGTCATTCCAACTGGTACAATCTACAACTCTTTGCACACAAAGGAAAGCTTAGGCCCATTTAGCCAGTAATACAGCACAGATTCTCCTGTCTTCACAACTGACATTAGTGTACTACAAACACTAAATAGCTTGACAGTGCCCACTTTCTAGCTCTCATGTTGTGTATGGTTAGCACACAACAGTGTCTGAGTGCAGTTGTCTCTCTTGAAACCAAATGGTTGATTGGCTGGCTCCACTACCACCTCTGCAGCCAAACAGTATGTTCTGATAGCATCAAGTTTCTTTCTAGTGAATCACATCACTTCATCATTCAAGGTTGACACAATGGTTGGTAACCACTCATTGTTCAACTGCTCAGGGTCACAAGTTCTTGGGCATATTGATAACTAAAGAGACACTCTGCTAGCATTCGGTTAAGCTGCCTAACCTGTGCCAAAGTAGTTGGCAGCTTCATCCCATCTCACCCTGCATGTTGTCCTTGGCCAGGAGCTGCAACATGGTGCCCATAAATTCCTGGCCAGGATCTACTTGTTAACACCTTGGCTACATTAGCTCTTTGGACTAACTGTGCTTGTAAATTTGCAGCAGCAGTATCAGCAACTTCTGAGAAAGATGACAACATACACCAGAACACATAAGGTTGTTACAAACGTTTTGTCGGTTTTTATATTGTGTTAATTTGGGAGTCATTTCTTGCATGTTTGTGAAGGTGTATGTAGTTAAGTTATATATCATTTTGTAGCATGTGCTCTGGCATACATTATGCATAACCTACCCTTTTAAAAATCATAAAATGGATATTTGTTTCAGGGTTCTGAGTGAAGCATGGATAGAAAAGTTTTTCATGCCATTTTGCTTCACAAGTTCAAACTAGGCCACAAAGCAAGCGAGACAACTTGTAACATTAAGTAAGCATTGGGTGAGAACACAGCAAGTGAGTGCACAGTACAATGATGGTTTGCAAAGTTTCAATCAGGAGATGTGAGCCTCGAAGATAAGGAATGTAGCAGACTCCTTCCAGCTGTGATGAAGACTGTCTGAAAGCCTCAGTTGAAGCTGATTCAAGAAAAACAGTGAGAGAAATTGCTGGAGAACTTGGCGTAAGCACTGCAACTGTTTCCCGGCATCTTGACACAATTGGCAAGGTGATAAAGCTTGACAAGTGGATGTCTCACAAGTTGAACGAACAATAACAAAATTGTCGACTGGAGATCTGCTCTTCGCTTGTCATAAGAAACAAAAAAGACCTATTTCTTGACCGAATCATTGTGTGATGAAAAACGGATCCTTTATGACAATCACAAATGATCAGTACAGTGGCTCAACAGAGACAGGGCACCTAACCACATTCCAAAACCCAGCCTCCACCCATAGGTTATGGTGACTGTCTGATGGATTGCAACTGGTGTCATCTACCATAACTTCTTGCAACCTGGCAAAACCATCACAGCTGAAAGGTACTGTTGTAAATTAAGCATTGTTCATCAGAAACTCTCCAAACAACAGCCAGCATTGGTGAATCAAAGAGGCCCAATCCTTCTCCACAAAAATAATCATCTTCATGTTGCAAAAGTGACTCTTCAGAAACTGAACACATTTGGGTATGAAATTCTCCCTTACCCACCCTATTCACCAGACTTTTCTCCCACAGACTATCATCTTTTCAAACACATCAATAGCTTCATCCATATATGAAATCCTTCTCTAATCAAGCAGCAATTGAAACTGCCTTCCAACAGTTTATAGACTCCATAAATCCAGAATTTTTTTTCAAAATGGCATAAATGTGTTTGTAACTTGTTGGCAGAAGTGTGTTGATTGTAATGGAACTTACTATGATTAATAAACTTCATATTCAGCAGCGATATGAAGTTTCATTGTTGCAGTGAAAAAACCGACAAAACGTTTGTAACAACCTAATACATGAACAATACTAACAAGTACATGCTTCGTTGCTAGGCTTATTTCAGGTTTCCAGCACAGTCCATGCCACCAATGATACAATAGCCCTCATTAACCACAGTATGGTAACTCTCTCTGATTTGCCCCACTACACAATCAATGGTCAGGATTGAGACATACAACCGCAATGTTGCCAAAGGAATTCTTAGCCTTGCAACCTACAGTGATAACTATGCCCACATAGCTACCATGAGCAAGCTTGGGTCCAAAAACATCTCACCTAACATGACCTTAACCCCTACAGCAAGGTGTGTTTACAAGAGCTCAATATAGAGCAACCATCATGGGTGCCATTAGTATTATAGCCAGTAACAGCCCTAACTACAGTGCCAGAAAAAAGAGTTGGGACACTTGCAGTGAAATTGATATTTGAGCTCTCTTGTTTTTACATTTGCATACAGATAGCCATCCTATTGTCCATAAGTTCTATAAAACATGCCTTTACAATGTGTAAAAACAACTAATGTCATGTGTATCTATTGTCAGGAAAAAAATAGTTGAATTAGCATAGTCAAATTTGTACCGCGACAAGAGAGTTGGGACAGTGAACAAAATCTGTGAATACCTTTATTCCCCTCAATATATTCATTTTTAAAGGATCAAATGAATAGAATCACATCAACTAAGACCATTTAAGATTATTTTTGCACGATGCCTGGCAAGACAACGTCGTCTGAAATCAGAGACTTGATAGTTGAGCACCATCAAGAAAATCTGTCTTGTCGAGAGATAACCGATCGAGTCAATTGCCCGAATAACACTGTAAACTGCATTCTGAAGCAGTACAAGGAGAATGGAAACACAAAACCAAAAATGCGAATCGGAAGACTGCAAAAATGTGACAACAGAATGGATTGACTCAGATGTCGAAAATCCAGGGCCAATCGTTTCCTGACATCGACGGCCATTCGAGCCTCCCTGAGTGGAGTGAATGTCTCCAGTCTCACTATTCAATGTCATCTATGCGAGGGGAATCTCTTTGGACGAATCGCCCAGAAAAAGCCATTGATCAGCAACAAGGGCAGGTGCATCCGCATAGCATGGGCAAAAGCGCACAAAAACTGGACCAAAGTTCAATGGGCTAGAGTTCTCTTTTCCGACGAAACGATGAGCATGCACATTCACAGTGCTGGCCGAGTATATGTTCGACGTTACCATGGCGAAAAATACAATATAAAGTGCACTCGACCGACGGTACAGGCCGGAGGAGGATCATTGATGGTCTGGAGGTGTATGAGCGCAGCGGGACCAGGCACTCTCAAGTTGATCAGGGGCAGAGCGACTGCCCAGACCTACTGCAATTTACTGAGGGATGTCGTCATCGACTACATCGATGAGAACATGCCAATCACTGCCATCTTCCGGCACGACACTGCCCTGATCCACACCACCAGAGTCGTCACTTCCCTCACCACTCAACTAGGAATGGATGTCATGTGCTAGCTGCCCCAAAGTCCGGATCTCAACCCAGCTGAAGGCCAAGGTGGCCAAACACAAGAATCTCAACCAAAACAAATTCTGGCAGACCGTCGAGAAAAGATGGCAGGAAATGACCGATTCCGACTGCCTTCCTTTGGTTGAATCTATCATGTCCCATCATTGTCGAGAAGTGATCGAAAATCACGGATACGCAACCCACTACTAGTTAATTGATCATTTCCATGCCTTTGTTCAAATGTAATTTGGAATGCTGAAAAATATTTATGGTTCTGCTCACTGTCCCAACTCTTTTGTCGTGGTACAAATCGGACATTGCCGATTCAAATATTTTTCCCAGAGAATATGTAAACATATAGCGTGTTGCTTTTATACATTGTAAAGGCATGTTTTGTGCACATAATAAACAATGTGATGGGTATTTAAATGTGTTTGTTAAAACGAGGGAGTTCAAATATCAATTTCACAGCAATTGTCCCAACTCTTTTGTCTGGCACTGTACAACTGTAAATTGTCAACACACTAAAAGCTGCTCTTGAGCAACATGCACACTTCTTTGATGTCACCATTCTCTTTGGCTTCAGAAGTGATTTCAGGATACGCTACGACATCAAACACATGTTGTACCTCCAGTGTTGATGTCAATAAGGTCACATTAACACTAAACAAGCTCTTGATCTGAATGCTCATCATGATGCCATTGCTGGAATGGAAAAACAAACTGGAGGACTGAATGGCCTCCCACTTGGCATGGAAGGTATACTATAAGCAGACATTACTGACTTCTGCAAAAAGTTGGCCATCAAAGGTACAGAATGGCCATGCTACATCCTCATGGCTTTCTAGCTTGTAAACAAATACAACAGCTAGGAGGTCAACCTGTTGATCTTTGACAATCTTAGTGTAATCGATATCTACTGCTTCATCAACAGTGAGCGGCACCCACACATTGACCTCAGCCTGGAATTCACACAGCATACAAACTGTTGTTGTACTTCATGGATCTCAACCAAATTGTGAATATTGGGTTGCACATCTTAACTGTGGACTACAAATGTCTTCTACCCAATTAACCATTTCAACCTTCAAAAGCAGGCCGGTAAACTCAAGTACCTGGTCACCAAGGTATATATTCAAGCCTACTTCACATTCTTAGTCTTTGGGTTGTTCACAGAACCACAGGACTATTGATCTTATTGCCATCATCTCTTCTGTAGATAAACAGCAGTTTAAGAATAGCAACTTCAATGTGATGCACATATACAGCCTGACTAGCTAAGCCAACACAAATGATCTCCTTCCTAAACCACCTTTTGTCTTTGAGAATAAAAACCTCTACCAAGACTAGGAATTTCACACCAGTGCACCAGCACCTCGACAAGCTAAGTGGACTACTGGACAAACCCACCAACAATGATCTGCAAGCCAGTTAAAAATAAATGACTAACAGCCACATACATGAAAAAAAAAAAAACAGAACCAAGTGCACTCAAATAGCAGATCCGTCTACTCCTTCCACAGGACCCACATACTGTCTTCAAAAATAGATTCGAGAAAGAATTGATGGAAAAAATTAGATGGCCATTCATCCATGAACATAGTAGACAGCAAAGATGGCTGTCTGCCATTATCACTGCCCCCTCTGTGGTAGGGCTTGAAGTGACCACTTTGAGATGTAGGCTCACTGCTGTGCTTGGAAAATCTATTGCCCAGCACCTCGAGGAGAAAGTCAAAAAGCACAATGAGATCTGATTACTGGCCACCTCAAACAAAGTGGAGAAAAGAAGGATGCAACCCACTCTAAAACTCACACACACTGCTGTAGTCGTTTAAGAAAAAGAGAAAAAATTCACTGACCAAGCAGGGATAAAATGAAGCCTACGTCTTTCCTTATCGAAAAAGCAAGCAAATGACTGGAGGTTCAAAATAGGCTATGGCTTTCCCTCTGCTTATATCGCATACACTGGTGACATCTCAGAGCAAAACCATATGAACACATAGTGCCTTGGCAAGCCTGCTGACCCACCCTTGACCCCGTGTACCACTTGCACTAGTCTGGTGTGGTTTCTGGTTGCCACTATTCTAAGCGTAACACAGATGCATGCAAAAAACTTGTTAGTGCATTTTATGGCACTTTTTCCCCTTGTTTAGGCAGCGGCCCACTACAACATTTTTCTATTGTAATCCTCTCGCACCTCAAGCCTGTTCCTGCTCTGGAGGAAGGGGGAACTGTGATGGGGGTTAGGGTGGCCTGTTGAGACTTTGGCTCTAAGAGATCACTGGCCTTTATCAGTTAGGTGTGGTGAACTGGCCTGGGCAGCTGGGGCGGTTCTACCCAGAACCCAACCTTGTCCATACCACTCGTGTATGTACATATAGGTTCACATCACAACCATACTTCTTACTCAAATTACAGCGGCCAACATGTTTTCACCTTTTTTTTTCTGCTGACTGAGATCTGACACTTGTTTTTAACTAATTTTGGGGCGCTGATTTCAAAAATAAAACCGGTGTTTGCCTATCACATCATGTTTTTGTTCTACGGGATCTTAAAATGGTTAACTTTTTACTTGGTTAACAAGGAGGATACACGAAATATCCATGTTTCTTGTGCCTGTGGGATGGTAGAGCTAAGGACAAGAACTGAACTCAGAAGAACTGGCCGGTGAGAACCTGCTTAAATGTCGGAGAACCAAATATCAAAAACCAACCACTAGTAGATCAGGTAAAAATCATCTTTCCTCCTCTCCACATCAAACTGGGTCTAATGAAGCAGTATGAGCATGGAAGGTGACTGTTTTAAATACATATGCACAACATTTCCTAGCCTCAGTTATGAAAAACATAAAAGTTTGTACGGTATTCTAAATGAAATGATAAGAATATTCTGGATTAGTTTGTGGCCATTTTTAACTAAAATTCATTCAATTCTAGCATAGATTTATATTTTTCTATTTCAATATTTTGAACTGATGTCATAGTTAACCAATATATTTGTTAATCTCAAAATTGATTCATGGTATTGTTTGTTGGAACGGTATACTAAGTAAAATGATAAGAATAGGATTGAGGTGATTGTGGAAATCATTGTAATCAGGTACTTTTTTTATAGCGATTGATCAAAAATGGGGGTATGCTGAAGAGCAAAAACCAATGTGATATTTGAGGTCAGCGCCCCCAAATTAGTCAGAAACAAGTCTCAGATATGAGTCAGCAAAAATTGTGTTGGCCAGTGTTATCTAACCTGACTAATTCTCTAAGAATCTTAGATAGATCTGCATGTTTTAAGGAAAAGGCATTGAAGCATTATTTAAAGTCATTTTTGGACTATTAAAATTTTATTCATACACAGATCTCTATAAAGTGCAGAACAGTGTAGTGAGATTTTAGAAGGTTAGATGGACTAATACAGCAGTTATGTTGCTCCAGCATCACTAACCTAGGAATGATTATTTTACTGGTTTGTCAATTACAAACTACATCGATGAACTTCAGGTAGCCTGCTGTGTTCTTTACATGAGCAAAACTTGTGATAAAATTCGGAACTGACCATCATATTTTTTTTTAAAATTCTGAGCTAGAAACAAAAATTTTAAGCTCAGTAACTCAAATTCAGATTGTTAGAATTAGTTGTACAGATATTACAATCTACTGTACATTTAGGATATACAAGAGGAATTATAGCTGCCAATACAAGTTAGTTTTAATGTCAGAAGGGAACACATTAAGACTTACTTACACAAAGAGCCTGAATACTTACAGCAAGACCAAGGAAAGAGAATATGGCCACACACCATGACATTCCCTTGGAGAACAGGCTGCCTGTACTGCTGCTATCATCTATGATGCGATATTTTAACAGTAACTGATAGCCAAAAGCAAACAACATACCATAGAGTGTGCTCTGGAACAACAACAAATAAAAGACAAGTTTTCAATGGTTTTTTAAAGCAAATGTACAGAAAGAGAACTCATAAAACATGTAGGGTAGAGTGGAGATTGCTCAGTGAGACCTTGCCAACACACACCCACATCATTTAAGCAATTTAATGTTATCTATTTTACAGATATTTTTTTTTTACCTAGTAAATACGTAACATTGCACTTCATGGTAGAGATTTCCCACAGTCTTCCTCTTCCCATTCTCAAAACAAAACTCTTCACAAACTGTCTGCTGAACCCAGTCAGGATGGTGGTTTATTACCAATAGAACAAGCTTGTAATAAGTGGACTGGTGTCATTTTGGGACGGTCTTCATTGAGAAACATCAGCAAACAATGGATACAATAAGAAAATCCACAGCATACATCAACAGCATAAAGAGCTAAAACAAGAAGTCCTACTTACATATCGATCAAGCTGCCATCGAAATCGCCATTCTCGTATGGAATCATCCGATGTGACAAACAAGGCCTTGAATGGTCTAGTTAAGAAAACCTTTTCAAAAAATACCTGAAAAACCAAAATCACACTAGAAACTCGCCTTCTTTTTTTGTGCACAGAGTTAAAAATAGTCCTGGCCATCAACGTTCAGCAGATAATGTGGCACCCGTGATTACTCTTTAACTCCAAAAATTAAAGCCTGTCGCCAGACACACAGTAGTCCTTCATTTATCTATCTAATGAAAACTTGCTAAGTAAAACAAGGCATTTTGTTTTGTCATAATAGTACTGAAAACTGATTTGTATAAACAAATATTGCTGGTGACAAAGCATTCATATTTTGTAATTATGTTACTAAGCAAGCAACATGTGTACTGCAAAAAGTCAAGTGTTACTGGACAGATTTCATATGTAAAACAGACTAGTAAGAGTTGTCCCCTTAGAAATGGATGCTTCCATTCCTATATCTGCTGGAAGCATTTTTGCTAGTCCCTTCCCTAAATCTTTCAAAACAGCCACTGCCATATTTTCAACAATTTCCAGCATATCATTAAACAGTGGTAGATTGCATACATACACATTTTAAAACATTAATCAAAACTTCTGTTTGTTTATCAGGGATGAAGATCATGGGGCACCAGTAGTCCTTCAATGCCAAAAAAAAAGGTAATCACTTGCAATTTATGCTTGCAAGCTTTCTGACAATGGTGTATTCTTTTTAAATTTTGTTTTAGAATTGAACCTACACATTGACTTATGACCTGCTATGATCTCCTGAAGAAAATTTAGATTGTTTGTGGCTGCTTCAAAAAATCCCAATACATGCTAACATGTTTCTCTCTTTATTTGTGATAAGAAATGTAGCAGTTTGGCAGACAACATATATCCAAGTCCTATGCGATAATGCCAGATAAATGCCATATGCAATTCTAAGCTCACCAGCTACATCACAAATATAGACATGAAAACAAATTAACCACACCATATTTTGCTTGAACACATGGATTCAAATTTGAAGAATTTGTGCCTATTCTTCCTGAGGAGATAGCACAAGTTGTTTCAGATTTTGCTCAAGAGTCCTGTCTCCTTCTTTATCCCAGGTAGTCTCATGGATGTTCAATCAGGTTGAGATCTAGGCTTAATGCAGGCATTTCATTGGCTTTGAAGAATTGATAAAATGCTACTTCTCTGGGATGACACCATTCATGAATGAAACAAGGGTATAGTCTTCAAAATGAGTGAAAACAAACAGTAAGTTTTCTTAATAACGTGTTGCAATTAACATGCCTGGTACCACAACCAAATCCAATTTGCAATCATAGATGAAGCATAAGACCATTTTGGACCATCCACCAAAAGCAAGTGCTTAAGAAATGTTCAACTTGTTTCAACTTCTGTAAACCCTCATCCAACCATCAATACAACACAGCAAAAACTGGCTCTCATCTAACCAGCAAACTCTCCATCTCACTCCACCCAGTAGTGCAACAGACCATATAATAGTTTGATGTTTGCAGCATTCATTCATCTGTGAGATGGTTTACAGATTGTTGAGCATGATATACTTGTGTATAGCCAATTTTAGTGATGCTCTGGTCTGGATTGTCTAGGTGCATCTGAATTCATTTGTGTTAGCAAAAAGATGGTGTCACAGATCTCTCAGTAGGAAGATCCCTGCAATTCCATTTACTGGTCATCTTGGGATATTCAGATCAAGAATGATTGGCAACAGCACTAATTTTCCTGTATTTAAACCATAGACATTAATACCCAGTTAATGAAACAATATTTCAGCTAGAGTCTGGTTCTATTCAAGATAATAACTTGCTGCCTCTGTACCTCCTTAAAAGGTTTTCAAGCCTTGATGCAAAATACTGATCAAATTCATCATTTTTTATAGCAGACTAAAAAAGCATATAAAAGTCATGCTAAGACCCTCGAAAAGGAAAATTTGTGCCCTATGTACAAGCGGTGCACTATTAGCTAAACCTAATGTATAAATGTACCCTAAATAGCACAACATTTTGTACAAGTGTGTAACTGTACAGGGTGATCAGAAACTAATTATGCGATGAAAAATGTATTGTATTTTTATTTCAATATATTAACTCTTACAATAAACTATGTATTACAATGAATGCTGGAAATGAGCCTCACTCATGTTTAAACATTTTTCCACGTTTTTTCATATTCTCAAAAATGTTTTGCAATTCTTCAGATGCTATTCCTCAAATGAAATTGATGTTGTTTTGCTTCAGTTCATTGATGGAATGGGGATTATTTTCAAAGACCTTTGCTTTCACTGCTCCCCACAGGTAAAAGTCCAGGGGTGGAAGATCAGGAGAGCGTGCAGGCGAAATTCCTTTCCTTATCAGCCGATCACCGAACACTTCTTCCAGCAGTTTCATCGATTGAGAGATGTGTGAGCGGTGGCTCCATCCTGCTGGAAGTAGGAATCTTGGATTTCTTCTTTGTCTAATTCACCAATAAAAGGATACAGTATGTCATTACAGTAATCCTCTGAATGGATGTTTTTTTCAAAAAATATAGGCCCAATATTGTGTTTCCTTGATATAGCCACCCATACACCGATGTTTTTGCCATGAAGCATTTTTTCAAACAGTTCATGAAGGTTAGAAGTAGACCAAATAGACCAAATTCTGGTATTCTGGCTATCAACATATCCAGAGAGATGAATCCAGCATTCATCAGAAAAAAATGTTTTATCCAATGTCATTGCCATTTACATCAATAAAATTCTGAAACCAGTTGCAATATTCAACTCGCTTAACGTGGTCTGCAGCTCCCAATTCGTGCACAGCATTTCTGTTCGGAAGCTTTGCATCAGGAAATTCTTGTAAGAACTCATTTTGAACTCTTGTAGTGTATTTACCGTTATTTGCTTGCACTCTCTCTTGAGGAGGAGGATTTGTTTGGTGTTTGAAAGAACCATCACACGAAAATCACGTTTCACTTTTGCAAATTTACTGCCAACACCTGTTGGTCATTTTGGGAACTACAGTACAGAACAACAAGGCACAAGGAGAGGAATCAAAAATGATTACAAATATACTCCACTGCTTAGTTACTTTCTGATCAACCTGTACTACTGCATGATTTTACAATTTGCTCCTCAATAGTTGTACAGGACAAATGAATAAATTTAGTGGTGCTTGATTGAAAACATTTAACCACCACTTGATTACAGGAAGCCGATGGTAGACCTGAACTGAGAATTATCATTTATAGAGTCGTGATCAGTTCAAAGGAAGCCAAACAACTCAAACATTTGGAAAGAGTGTGTCCAATCTTCGTTTCAGTATGTCATGTTTCTGTAGCTATCTTAACTAGTATAAAACAAAATTTAATACACACTCACGGCTCTCTACACATGATATAACATGCAGCCATCACTAAGGATGGATGACATAATCACATGCCATCACATCTTGCAAATGGATGTAACAAGCAACCTCATAATAAAATCAGTTCAGGAACAGTGATCAAATTCTGTGCATTTATAAATGATCCAAAATGAAAATCTAATGTTACATGAAAAGTAATATGGTGCACTTTCACCTATCTACTTTCATTTTGATTAACATAATTGTGTAAACACAATAGTAATGTAATAGTCCACTAAGTCACATCTTTAGGATGGTTGGGCAAACCCCTCCTTGGAATGGGAAGTTGCATTCTAGAAATGCAATATGCAAAGAGCTACATTTGTTTAGATCCAACCAACTTAATTTTGTGTTACAGACACGAACAAGGAATAAACTTTATCAGAAGAAAATAATTACATCTAGTTAGGCGGGAGAGAAACAACGATTTTCAGAGCCAACCTGGTTTAATGGTGAATAATACATCACAAAACACCAGTGACCATATTAGAGTAAAGCATCACAAGAATACTAAAGAAACTTGAAAAAAAAAAAAACTGTTCTTCAGGTAGTACCGGAAAACAGTTCCACCAAACCTTAGCTTTTGCAGAATATGCATACATGGTAGCCTGAATCACTTGCTGCTTGCTCTGACTACAAAAAACAGAAGCAAACAACCAAGAAACATGTTCTTGTTGTGCCATATTTGATCACTTTTGGCCTGTTATATATAACTTTATTGGAGAGATTTTTCTTTTAGATGACAAACCTTATCAAAACACACTGCATGAGCTAAGAAACAGATCAGAATCTGCTGTAATTACTTACTTCAGATAAATAAAACAAAGTGATGACAGTTGCTAGCCCTACAAACTTCAGGATCATGTACAGGTAGTAGAGAAGGTTACCTGAAACAGATGAAGAATCTGATAGAATAAACATTAACACTACTTAGCTATGTATATGTATTATTTGCTCATAAAAATGTCATGAAAAATACAAAAATCTATAATCCAACAATGAAGGCCTATACAGGTATCTATCTGGCAGGTAAACATGTCAGAAGGTTAAAAAGTTAAATTAACAGAATCAAACACATGTATGGCTAACGAAAAAAAAAAGCTAATAATAAGAGAGAAAAAAGGTAGTTTATCAAGAGTTTCCAAATGTTATGAGAAACAAACTAAATTATTTAGTAGAAGACCCGAAAGTGTTAGTTCCATTATATGACTCATTCACACCTTAAAGATGCTTTGTTAGAATGTTTCAACCATTTAAAATAAGCTAAACTATTTTAATTCCCACAAAAATATAAATGAAATTTCCATAAATGCTTTCAGATCTGTCTTCTAACAATCTGTTTTAAAAACAGTTTGAGATCTGACCTGTACCTATTCAAATACTAATATATTCCAGTTGTGTAAAGACTGCCAGTTATGACACGTGTTTGGTTGTTTTTCTGTAGTAGAGGAATCTTTCAATTGCCAATGTAAAAAAAGATCAAATGAAAAAAATTAACAAACATTTGTTGAAAGCTACAAGTGAGAAAAAAAATGATAGGCTGATTTATATTAAGCATTAAATTTGTTTGTAATTTTTTCCAAATCATCTAAGTGATGTATAGAACTCAACTTATCAGCTAAGTTGTTTTGTTATTCTTTGATCCTTTCCTGTGCAAGCCACCCAACTGCCCCGTTTGTCTGATGTGCAAGCCACCCTGAACTAGTCAGGCATTAACAAGTCATTTAACTGTTTTGCTGCTAATTTCTTGATGTATAGCATATAATAGTAGTAGTTTTCTACATCATATGTAATAAAAAATTGCTATTAACAAATCAAAGTGGCCATTTTACATGCAGTAAGTTACTGGTCCATATTATCACTGCCTCCATCCATCTACATATAGAGCTTCCTTTTCTCCCATGAAAGTTACTCAAATAGTCAATGTATATTACAAGTTACTACATGGTGGAATCTGACATCAAATCTTTTCCTTCTGATAATGAGGTGGTCTTGAGTGTGCATACTTTGGATATTTCATCATTTAGCTGATCAGACAGTGATGGAGATACATTAAGAAATGTGTTGGAAATGGAGAGCAACAATAAAGGCAAGAGGAGCAAGTTTATCAAGTTGAGTTCAAGTCATCTGCAGTTGATCACCATGCCAGTTTTTTTTTCAGTTCATCAGCTCAAAGATTGATGTCCCTAATGACACAAGGCCAGTGGATTTCTTCAACTATGTGGCTGAGGAGTCTAAACACTATGCCACACAGAAACAAAAGAGAGACAGGCAGAGCTAACACCACCAGACAGACACACTAGGAGAGATAAAAACTTTTGTAGTGGTGAATATAACCATGGGTCTCCATTCTGCGCTTACCAATGAATAGTTTTGAAGCATAGATGACAGACAGAGCCACAGGGGTGTCAAAAGTAATAACTAATAAGATTCAAAAAATTTAATCAGTATTGACACCTATGTGACAACAGTTGGGGCACCTGCTTCTGATGACTCCAATATGTCTCTTCAAAGTTGGCTCTCTACTTGATTTGGTCACCAGAAACGTTCAGGCCAAGTACTATTCTAACAGTAGGTCAGCATTCACGAAGCTATGATGACCTTCAAGGGCAGGTGTCACATGAAGCAGATGTTCACAATGGCTACATGATGAACTTCAGTATTTACATGAGAAATACCCCATGTCAACTTCAACATGGATTAGGTGCATGTGTTGGACAGCCTTTCAGAAAACCTGCAGGAGAAAAAACACCCCCTCTACTTTGACAATACTTCAACTCTCAAAAATTGTTGGAAAGGTTGGAGGAGGAGTTTCATGTCTCGCCTGCCAACCTAACAGCAAACACCAGTTGTATCAAAGGGAGCAAGATGTTGCAGAAGGGTGATCTCCTGGTTGCCAATTGGCATGATAAGCAAAATGTGACACTGCTGAATACCAACTGCGGTCCTGAGGTAATCCTAAGGTACTGATTCACAAACCAAATATACCTATCTACTGTTTGTGAAACTGTACAACCAGTACATTGGCTAGGTGAACCTTGTGGAATCAGCACATGTCATACTATCCTCTAGGAAACATATGAAGTACTGGAAGTACTTGGCATGGCTTGTGTTCACAGTAGCACAGCCATCATCAATGTTTTCATACTGTACTCTGTGAATCTCCTCAAGGCCAGAAGCAGATCCAAACGAGAACAAACAAGCAGTACACCCATAAAGACTTCAGGCTGGCTGTGGATCTGAGGGTTGGCTTCTGCTTCAGAAAACAGACAGCCAGCCAAGTGCAACCCAACAACCCTGACCATCACATCATGGTGAAGACAGATGGGAGGAAAAAGATCTGTGCTCTCTCCAGAAAAAGTTGCAAAACCTCTTCAGGTTACAAAGTGAAGTCCACCTTTTACTGCCGGTTCTGCACCATTGTCCCATGCAGGGGGGGGGGGGGGAGATGTTTTACTATGTGAATGGACACTGAATGATCACTTCCTGGAAGTAATTAATTTTATCTTTCATTTTCTGCACATATATCATTAATATTTTTTTTCAATAATTTTAATCAGGTAGGTGCATTTTGTGCATATTAAATATTACCCTTTTTTTTTAAATCAAAAAACGGTTAAGGTGAGTATATGAAATCTGAAAAGTTTTCTAACTTTAACAACAACAACAACAACAACACTTCAGCAAACACGGCTGAGTCCACTTACTTACCTTCGGCAGTAGTTCTTGTCACCTGGGGCCAAGCTGCCATGGTGATGTAAACGATCATGTACCAAAATGAGACAAGTGGCACAAAATAGTAGAACTGGTAGGGGAGGTTCATTACAAAGCATAGCACCACAACAAACAGGTTCAGTCTGAAGAGCACCTGAAAAGATTCAATGTAACAGCAGTAGTGAAAACACAGTTTGTTTGTCAGCCATCATACTGTATTTCTTTGGTCTGAAAAAAATATGCTGGGTGATAGGTGCCCATTTCAGCACAACACAAAGGGCAGGGGAGAGGCTTTAGTTGCAAACTTCCTGTCCCTCAGTCTTACCAATGTTTAACATTTCTCAGGCTATTAACTTTACTACTTTATTTCCTCGGTTCTTTTATTGTTGGCAAAATAGACAACACTTTTGTGTCCTTTTTCTATCACCTGATCTGAAGTGTACTATGGCTGCCTATAAAATTACTTCAGTTCACAACAACCTTGGATGGGGGGGGGCATTGAATTTTGCAAGCGCTAAAACTACAATAGCTACTTTAATTCTTATTGTTTGAAAGCCAAGATTAGAGCAAGACACTAATTTTCCTACAGAAGGATTATATATGGCAAGTTCAAATTCCAAGAAGCATTGAATGGGGTCACCACACAAACAAAATCTATCCCTTGGTGATAGGAACGGGATCCACACCCACAAATGCTGAGCCAATTACCGTTTCTCAATCCATTCCAACAGGTTCTAGCTAAAAGCCACCTTAAGTCACTAACTTAAATAAAATCACACACATGGGTAGGTACCAGCAGCCAATTGATGTACAGACTTTTCATATTTTTCTCTGCATGTATATTTTAACAAAGTATAAAAACTGGAATCTTATTTACATATTTATTTATTTATTTATTTTACATCAGTCACAAAAATGTGGATCATTTGCAAATTCACTTGTTGTGTGATGGTAGCATTCAATGGGTTAATCAGTAGAGTACCACCCAACTGTGCTGGATTAACGATGCCACCCGGGGGAGGTGGAAGTCAGGTTAGCAACAAAGATTTTAATAAATAAAACAGCAGATATGCACATGAAGACTACTTATAGTAAAAACAAGTATAGTACCACTGTTAGTAAGCAACAGTAGTAAATCAGCTACTAAAATATTTTTTTTACTTAAAGTACAGAAAAGTGTTCTAAGCTGAAACCACCAAAACACACAAGACCCAAGCAGTTCAATGAACCCTCTTTTGTTGGTATATAAAATTCAACCTCAAACAATGCAAACCAACATATTTTTTTTAATATAATTGTAAACATCATCAAATGATATTCAGATATAGTAGTCTGTTCTTAACAACTGTTGTAGCAACTGGGAAATAGAGGCTGTTAAGGCAAAAAGTCAATTTAGAGCTAAAGTACAGCAAAAATACTAGCTAGTCTTTTTATTGGCTTCTTCCCCTCATTATTTTATGATAAAAACACTATACATGAATAAACTTATTTATGGTGCATTTATTCATAACTAAACAAGTCTTCTCAACTGTCATCACTGTTTCTCAAAACAACGATTTCACATAAATACTTTTCCATTAAAAGATGTGATTTATGGTAGATTAATTCCCAGCTGAAGTGTTTTATTATAGCAAACATGGCCTGAAATGTCACTGCATTGTAGCAGAAAACAGCAATAGATTTCCCTAAAGTAAAACTAATGTCAGGTCGCAATTCACTATATCTACTCATTAAAAACTATAAAATAAAAAAAAATATGCATCAAGATATTCTAAATGTATAATTTTTTTATTTGAGTATTCTCGAGACATGGACATTAGTGATCTTAAAGCTATTTGTCCTTTACAAAAAGAAATATTAATTAAAGAGGAGAACCAACAGAATGTAACTTTAGTCATTGTTATTTGTCAGACTTACAAAAATGAAAATGACAATCGCACAGTCATAGCACATCAGTGCAGGTGCTAGCAGTTGGTTAGGACATATTCCAGAAGTATGGAGAAGTGAGGCATCATTCAGCTACTGTTGAACGTTAATTACTGAATTCCCATTATTAAAGTAATGCACACAGAATTTAAGAGATTCAGTTACGTTGCTGTGCTTCAAAGAACGCAATATCGTGATATGCTGCCGCCTTACACAAATCTGGGAGTGTAAAGGCGGCACCTCTGAGCGGGTGGCCAAAAATTGGAAAACTCCCGAAAATTGTGAACATTTTTGACAATCTCAATGCTTGCTTCAGAGGATGTGCTGCTATTGGTGGTGGCTATATGCCTGGTGTAAGCTTTCAGAAATAAAGAAATTGAGCACGTGGACATCATCTCCCATCCATCCTGTACAGTAAACAGCAGCGTGGATGACGTACATGCGTAGACTTTTAAAATAAAATCTAGTTAGAGTGCCATGGCTTACTGGGTATCATGGATAGAAACTTGAGGAATTATATCATCTCAAACGTGCATTAGTGTCTCCCTTGTCAGTTTTTTTTTTTTATCACTTAACTGTTATAATTTTCTTAAAAAGTATATCAGTCAAATTGTAAAGTGTATCAACAACAAACAAACATTAGGAATGATCAAAGCATTTTTTAAAGTTTCCTCTTTATAAAGCGCATTAGTGTAGTACAGAAAGTACAACACTTTTCAGTGGACAAAATGTGACAGTGTCCTTGTAAAAAAAAAACACAAAGACAGGAATGTGTGCGCAGCTAGAAGTCGGCATGTTAGAAACTGGTCACATGTCCAGTAATTATACTGGCAAAACTTGTAAGTATTCCCCCCAAATTAGCTCTCCAATAATTACATAAACACACACATAAAACAGTCAATGCAAAATAAAGCTGAAGACAAAGTAAAGAAAACAGCAGCCACACTCCCTCTATGGCAAACTATCATGCGACAAGGTAAACTCAGGTGTAGGGTTATTTTTAATGAATAAGTATGTGTTAAAGGGCTGGTCAAACCTGTCAACCTGCATACGTGTGTAAAAACTGGCAACATGACGTGCATCTGGTCCATATAGTGTCATCCCTTGATTAAATCTTTCGGGTTTTGAATAAATGAAACAGATTTACATGAAAATTGGTCTTCAGTAAGCCAATTGGTGGGTGATCTTTCTGAGCGCCTTGTTTTAATGTAAACACAGTCAGTACACACTTACTGACAAAATTCTCCTCCTCTCTCAGAAAATTAATTATACCATGGTGAACTCTGAATGTCAGGCAGAGGCCTTAGACAGACATCATTCAAAGCAACAGTGAGTTAAAATGGCAGCTAGATAATGTAAATGTCACAACACTGGTTGTTAAATGTGCAAGACCCAGTGAATAGTTTTCAAGGTTGTTTTTTTCTTTCTAGACTGCAAAGTATCACCGAAGCCAAAAAAGTGCTGTAGTTTGAAGTGATACTACATACTTGTATGTAATTGAGGGTAAGGTCGAGCCATTTTGTCCAAAGGAAATGATCTTTCTCCTTACTTCTGGGTTTTTGACAGATAAAAATCTAAAACTTGTGCTTGAGATACAAAAAAAAACAACAATAATGAGATTATCTCCAGAGGTAAGAAGAGAGGAGAAGAGAGAGAGAGAGAGAGAGAGATATGTATGTATCTTACCATTTGTAGAAGTTCAACCAAAAATGTAAAAAATCTCAATCAGCATTTGTTTTATATTTTTTTAACTGTTGAGTATGCTCGTTCCTTTGGAGTGTATTGTTTTTGTTATCAAAGGCAAGAAGTCAGAAAATGACATTATTTGTTAAGCAGTAGATGTTTTACCTTGAGCGAGTGTCAGGAATAGAGGCTTCATTGCAAGGTTGACAGGTCTGGCTCGTACAGATGCTCACGTTAATGAAGGAATGGACACAGCCAATTTAAATACAAAAACCAAGGCTAGTGTTGTCTGTTTGTTTGTTTGTTTTTTTTTGGTCTCAGCATGCCAGGAAGAAGTTAGCCAAACTGAATGAGGGGAGCCCACTTACTTCCAGAAGACGGTGAAGGCTGTTCTTTCTTGTATGCCAATAGAGGGATAAGTGGCGACACCCACGCTGAAAAATAGGACGGGCACTCTTCAGTCTAGACATTGAAGACAACAGCAGCGACAGAAAGGGAGCATAACAGCAGATTAACAAAAAGGGAAGCATTGCTGTTTTTCTAGAAAGACTTTACTAGTGACACCTAGTGGCCATACTGTAACAGAAATCTAATGTACACTAGAGAACAAAGAAAGAGCCCTACATTTTATAAACACGTGGAGTAGAAAAATAACAACTTAAAACACTATACATAAGACTATTCTGAGAGAAACTCCGACTTCCTATCTCATGTAGACAAGACATCTTTAGCCAGAATTGTATAGTTAGATAGATACACTGATTTACCAAAATGATTGTTACTCTCTTCAGTTTTACAAAGAAAAAAAAAAATGGAGAGAAATAAATCACACCTATCTGTGCAAAAAAAAATACAACAAACAAACAAGTTTCTAAAAATCAACAAATTATAGATAACTAAAATTAGCATTTGTTGTTTTGGTTAGATTTTTCAAATGTAAACCAATCAGACAGACAAGAAAGTGTAATATTAAAACAAACAAAAACTGGAGCCATATTTTTTAAAGTTTCAAACTGTGAGATGTGCGTAATAATTTTAAACAATAATTAGTATAACCACTTTCTGACCAAATTCCCTGATTACTGCTAATCTGTAATAAGTAAAAAGAAAGAAAGAATAAAGTTTTTATTATTTTTATAATTATATAGTAAATAATGATCTAGTTTAGTCAGTACAAGGAAACCAATAGGGCTCACAAAAAGGGACACTCTCCAGAGACAGACATACAAAATGTTTATCAATTTGATTTTTAAACTGTTTTATATTAACACTACTGACATCTACTTTGGGTAATTTATTTATTTACAACTCTATTGCTAAACATATTTTTCAATATCAAGCCATGGTGATGCTCAGCCAATTTATGTAGCTCCTAGTATTTTTAAGAGAATGAAAGGAATTTCTGACTGTTTACACACTCAAAACCCTTAATCATTTTTAAAATATTTTTATCAAACCTTTCTATAAACATTTAATACTCAAACTAGGTAAGTAAAACATTTTTCATTGCTCAACATATTCTAAATACTTAAAACCTAGAAACATTCTAGTGAATTATGCTGAACTCTTTCTGTTTCAAAATCCTTTCTTAAATATGGACTCCATGCCTACACAGTATATTCAATGTGTACACTTATACAATGGAAGTACAATTTCTTTGAATTTATGCTTGATATTTTTATCATTCTATTAGCCCTGTCAGCAGCTGAAATGCATTGTTCTTCACATTCAAGCTTTTTGTTAATAATAATTTCTAGATATTTTTCCGAAACTAGTTTTCAATTTAGTATGTCTATTGAATTCTATTTTCCACTCCAGTGACCAATCTAATAAATTATTCATGTTTATACCTTTTACAGCATTAACTCTAAAATAAATTTTAGTACCATCTGCAAACTTCTTAATACTTATGTCTACTATATTATCAATATAATTTATATAGATCAGGAACAAGAGAAGACCCAAAGCTGCAGTCTAAAGCACACCACTAAAGATTTGCCAACATGCACTTATGCGAATAGAGTGTATTACCAAAATACGAACAAGCGGTATAAGGTCTTGTAGATATACATATTTTTGTAAATTATTCTCTGGACTCATCAGTCAAGTGTTTTTACAGTATATTATGATTCAGTCTGTTTTTGTCTGCCAGTATCAGTTTCCCAAGAAGGTAAACATCTTTGGCTTGGTTTAATCAATACAAGGAGGGGGCTAGGAAGAAGCTATTATGTTGTTTACTAACCACTCAGGTAAATTTTCAAAAATGGTTAGTAATACAAAAGCTGGCTTTCTCGCCATCGATACATACCCATCTACCATGCGATACAGTTTGAACTAGGCATAACTTTCATATTGTACCTATGTGTTGCTTAAACTGTAATTTATCTTTTTTACAGAGTCAAAATAAAGTCATGTTATCTTATTATAGAACCCAATTAAACTAAACCCAAACTAACCACAATAAGAAAATTCTAGAAGGTATCAAATGTCCAGACTACCATTACTGTTTACTGATTCTCACTCCAGTACTAATGATATGGCACCAGCTAGAACAACACAATATGTAGAGGCTGGTGAAAACTGTAATAATGTAGCACTGCCTACAAAGATTGAAAATGACATTTAAAATTAGTATAATCTCAAACTATTTCTGAAAAAGAATTACAGAAAGCAAAACAGCACTTACTTGACAATACTTAAATAGTCCATATTCTCCCTTCTTCCAGAAATATGTGAAGTGACCATAACCTGTGAGGAACAGGTAAGATGACACTAGCACTCTCACATGCACATAGATTGGAAGCACCTGAAAAAGCATATATTTTCTATCTTAAAAAAATTAATCTGTTGGCAAAAAAAAAAAAAAAAAATCACAGAACTTTTGGCATTTACTCGTGTGTGAGAATTTCCATTTTTTTTCTTTTTTTGTCAGTTTACATGAAGTACAATATGAAAATGCAAACAATCATTTTCAAAGTTACAAAAGAAATTGCTTAAACATGCAGACAAGATGTATTTTGTTGAAACAGAAATAGCAGAAATGTGTTGAACTACTGTAATTAGGACTGAAAACTAAGGAGAATCCATTTTCCTTTACTGAGTAATTAACATAACATCTTAAGAAATCTATGATTCAAAGTTGGATAAAAGCACCAGTGGAAATTCAGACTTTTTCTTTGAAAATATTCCACATGGTAAAAAACAGAGTTTTAGGATGACTCAATTCTATTTTGTTAAAACATACAAATTTACTTTATAGTAGTATTACTACTAATAAGGTGATTCCTGAAGTAAACCCCTGACTTCCCCAAACAACATGTCAACACTATCTTTTTGTTCATAAACTAACTTTAATTTTAAATTCTAAACAGAAGATAACTTCCCGGTATACTATCGTCAAAGAGAGCAAACAGAAACCTTTCAAGTGTGGAGAAATTGTTCACAACGTGCCATTACAGCTTTCTGAAATCCTCCGAGTACAAACCAAACAGAAATCTGTTGCTCAGACGTGTAATGCCACAGCTAAAAAGTAGCTTTCAAATGCAAAGAAATTAAAAAAAAACTTATCATTCATTTCTGCTTTTTATAAAAATCTCAATTGCGAGAACAACAAAATAGGCAAAGACTCACTGCCGCTTGTTCAGTTTGTCTCGAGTTTTTTTCAGCATCAGTCTGAACAGCACTCACCTTACTAGCCCCAGTCAGGTGGTAGATAAGAATGATAAGCTGCATCCAGCCTTTCCACTCATCTGTCTGATCTCGGTGGAGTAATGATGCCTGCGAGAGAAAACGGCAATGGAACTGTTTAATACTGCTAAAGAGAAATATCCAAAGTGTTTACAGCAACACGACAAAATAAAAACACAGACATACTTAACTTCTATTTTTGGTACATGTTTTACACCCATAATGCCAGGGGTGTTCATATTACTGGCAGGTCAAGCATTTTAATCCTGACAAAGGGCTCCTTTTTAGCAACAGTTCCCACTCTTCTGCCAATTTAACTTTTACAATTTTAGCTGTTAAATATAACAAACTTTAGATGATGTTGTGAATTATTATGTTAATAATAATATGCATTACAGTTTATTTCTGAATTAGCCATGATTCATATGGCCTCAGTAATCTTTATCTCAACTCTAAAGAAGAAACAAACAAAAATCCTTTTTTAAAAATTAGAAAAAGATAACGACATGGCAATTCACTGAAATTACGAGAGAGAGAGAGAGAGGCTGTTTGGGGTTAGCTTTCATGTCATACAAACCATATACATGATAAAAAACAGCTTCAACCTGATTGATAGTGGATTTGTACTATGGATATTCAAATGGAACCTGACCAAAATAGCACTGATGTAATGGTATATGGCCCCAGATTCCAACTTGAATGTCCCTTATGGCTTTCACATGGACATGAACCATGACAACACCCATAGTGATGTTACCATACCTGGTCAGTGTTTTCTGTGAAAAAAATCCCCACAATCATCATATATGCTATTGGAAGGAAGAAGTTGACATGGGTATAGTATTTGTTCTCTTTCATAAAGAAATTGGTTCTGAAAGACAAGAGTTTGTTACAGTAATACATAATTTTAAAATAAATAATTTATACATTTTACCTGTGACACCAAGAACAGCAAAAAAGTGGAAAGAACCCAAAGGAAACAGCAGTAATCTATGACACTCATGGAAACCTAGTAACAACAGATCTGATGAGGTCATTACAAACTTGCCCTCAAATATTTTGAAAATTCTTTCATTTAGTGAAAATGCACTAGAGTAGACTGTCAAAACTATTTTCCAAGTGTTCACTTTAAAATATAATATTCACCCAATACAGCAGACTTTTTCAATAGCATCTGTAAAATTACCTTATTAACCCTGTAACCATCAGCATAAACCTCACTTGAAGTTTAAATTCAAACTATTTCTGGGAGTTAAATTCTTTTCCTGATCATTAAGGAGAGTTATGGAGATTTAACCATCTGTATACCTGCAAATGTCTTTTCTAATATCACAGCAGATGTGGCCTAACTTATTTACCTGCTCTACTCCAAGAAATGAAATATAAAAAATAAGACTAAAACCTAGAAACCATTACATTTCAAGTACTGAGTCATGTATCAAATACAAAACTAAATCCATGCTGTAGACAAACATACTAGCTACCATTTAAAGAACCTTTGCAGTAAGAATACTATAAAATACAAGCTAATGTAAACAAAAGAAATTGTTTTCACCTGTCACAGAGATAGAAGTAAAACATAATTGCTCCAAGTTTTGCAAGGGAGGTCAAAACTTCATAACAAGAATCCATGTTATTGGTTTGTGCATTGTTCTGTCCATTCCTTGGTCCATTTTCTAAATAAAAACAAAACAAAAATACCTTAAGATGCTTCTGTCTTTTTCATTTCCTATGTCATATTTTTTTTTACTTTAGTTAAGTGAAAATGTATCTGAAATCCTAGATATTTTTATTTTACTTAGCTTTTAATACATATAAATGACAAATAAACGAATTGTCATAGTCCAAAGCAACCAATGATTGATAAAGAAATCAAACCTACACTCGCAGTTTGAACTTCTGTGTAACAGTTCTTACCTCAACTGGTGCTTGTTTAACTGATTACTCTCAGTAAATTTACATCAAGACTATCTATAATTATAAAACAAAGTAAATACTGTAACTGAGCCTACCTGCTCTAGCTTTAACCCCATTTCTCCTAGTTTTCTTTTTGTAGATAATCAGAGCAATGGCAGACACGATGCTGCAATGAAAACCCATCTGTTAAAATGTAATATATACTAAAGAAAGGAAAATTTTATAAAGTGTACAAGTTTTGTCAGAAGAGCCAAGCAGATAGAGCAACTTACCAGACTAAGAAGAATGCTGCTGTTATGATTTGTAAGGTGGACACCGGATCTGAACTCCGACAGCAAGTACCATCATTATAGTTCATATGGTCATTACAGTACATGTTCAGTAAGATCTGAGCATCCTGAGTTGGATACATGTAACATAAAAACTTTTTTAATTCAAAATGTAACACATGCAAGTTATGAGTGGCATATTTATAAAGTAGTTTATTACAAATATACAGAAAAGGCACATAGAAAAAATGCTACAGTAAATATATTGCCAAGTATTAATCTCATATTATGTAGCAGAAAAAACAGTTTATGCAGAAACATAAAGCAGCTTTGAAGGTAGTAAAGATTCTTTCAGTCTATGGTACCTTTCCTGTGAGCTAGAGATATGAAAATTAAAAAAAATAGAAAGTAGTCATTGAAGAGGACAAAAATGCATGTCATTTTTTATTCTCAATTCAACTTTGGATTGAAATACAATGTAAAGATATTATTAAAGTGAGCATCTCCAGTCAAATCAGTTCAATGAGCAATAAGCGAACCGGATTTGGTTCCAATTTAGATACTACTAGTTTTAAATGTTTTTCTTCAAGATGTTTTATTCATAAATAGATCTGACTTGGCTATCTTTGATGTAGTTGTATTCTAAAGAAGAGTTTTGTTAACCTGTCTAGAGACTGTAAACCTTGCCGCAAGGTCAAGATAAAAACTTGGTTGCAATTTAATAAAGAATGGCAGTGACTGGGTTCTACTATACACAAAAAACCAAGTCAGAAGCATTTAATATTCTGCTGTTCTAATCTAATGCTTTTAAATTATAAACAATCATACAGAAGGCATCTTAAATCAATTTACTCTTCCTGATTTATTCACAATGCTAATTTCAAAATTTAATTATCAGAATTATAAAAGAACATGCGAAAAATATTTTAAAAATTTATCAGCAAAAGCTGCATATTTCTAGAAATTTTATTCCCATTCATAAGAAATCTAAACCCTCTTAAGTGTGATCTCATCTACTTAAGGAAAAGTCAAATTTTTGTTTAATCTCTACAAACAGTACTTTAAACAATGCCAATATTCTCCTGAATGTTTTTGTTCACAGTATTTTTAGCTAAATAGGCCAATGGATGCAAGCTAGCATTGTATCAGTTATTATTGACCTTGAATTTATTTATATTAAAAAGCAAAATCAAAGAATACTAAAGAGTTAAGATTATGGAATGGATTTTGAATTCAGTATTGGAGTAATATATTTTGCGATTGTACTAATTTTTTGTTGTTTTCTATAAATGTAGTTCATATCATTTTGGATTCGCATTATTGAAATTCCATAATATTCTCTAAGCTTTAATGTATTCTTAGGGTAGATTTTCAGTCCTAAGAACCATTAACAAGACAGAGGCCCTAAACTGTACTCTAAATTTTGTTTTTTTTAAGTATTTTTAATGAGAAATTACCTTAAATACACATAAATAACCTAAATGATCCTTACTTTGCTTCTCAATTAAATACTAATCAGAAAGCCTAAAAATGCAATAGTACAGCAGCAGCCCTTATGTCTCACCAGTTCTAGTGCTGATTGTGGTATGTGTAAGCCATCAGGAGATTCTTTTTTCAGACCCTGTCCAACCAATCGTGAAGAACTCCACACCTTGGCAGCACTGTTCTCCCTGAAACATCATCAAGAGCCTTATTAAATACCAAGCTCACAATCATGATCTAGGAACCATTGTTCAAATGGAGCCAACAGCCCCTTTCAACCTTGGCTTCAAAACAAAAAAAGTGGTGTATGACACAACTGATAAGATTACCAAATTAAACTAAGGTTCACTTACAGGATCTGAATAGCCACTTTATTGTAATTGTCAATCTGCTCATTTGTAATCATTGATCGGTTTAAGGACAGCTTTTCCTCAAAAACAGGATCTGTAACAGAAAAAAAAAAAAATAGCATGACAGACTATGTAACAGTAAACATGATGTGGAAGAAACACACTGAATGCTATGTAAGCTTACAAATAAATGACTATTCAGTCTGATTTAAATCTACCTGCCTGTAAAATCTGTATTTTTTTATAAAAGAACAGGACTTACCTTGTAACATCCACAGTATTGTAGTTGTATCTTTCAGTTTGTTCAGGTAAGGCACAATCATTGTCAAATTTACTGACAAAAAATAAATAAAAAATACATATATAAATAATAAATAAGCAGAATTATAAAATTCATCTTTTTCTACCTGCAGGAACAGAAAGAAGAAAGAAAAAAAAACAATGGTAGTTCCAAGCAGAGATGTCAAAGCACAAAGATTTTTTTTTTGTTTTGGTGGAGGTTTACATCTTAAAACAAACTATTTTTTTAAATGTCATTATCTGCTGGGGAAACTTACCTTCAAAATTTTTCAGTGCCTGCTCACTGGCATTATTCAGTTTGATGGTCCACTAAAAAACATTTTAAAGTAAAATGGCTTGCTTTTAGAAATATACAAATTGTCATTGTCAAGTAGTTGTAGTGGTTTAAAGAATTTATCTTCCAGACCATGCTGCATGTTTTAGCCAAGCAGAAATGAAAAGCTTCAGAAACTTTCTAAACCAGTTAATTAGCCTTAGTTTGGAAGCTCAGTTTTATTTTTACATAAAACATTTTTAAAAAATATCATTAATATTTCATTGATATTTAAATTTCAGCAATATCAAGAATAGGCGGCTTCATGGAAATTGACAACACTACTCACTAAACATCTATAAGTTGGCCATGTACTGCATCTACTGATTGTTGACTATTTCTATATACTGAAAGCATAAAGCAGATACTTACAGTACCACTACTTGTCACTACCAAGTTAGGCCTTGCAGTAGGTCCATTCATCAACCATGATTTGTACACATAATACATAGAAGTATTTACCATTGGCTGCCACAAGAAATCCTGGAAAAGTGTTGAAAATTACATTTGTAACAAATTTAGAAACAAATTAACAAGAAGTAATTATCTTTCAAATTTAACTACGATATGACAAAAAAAAGAGTTAAAACTATAATATAAATGCAGCTAAACCTAAAATATGTTGAATCCTCTATCTCTCATTGTATCGAAGGTAACAACACATGCATAACTGTCCTGGTAGAAAGAGGTTAAAGAATCTTTCAAACTTACCACTCTAGCACTAATCTGATCATCCTGGAAGTGAAGGTTTTTGTGAAGTTTTCCCTGCTTTACTTCCTGCGTGCTAATCAGGTTCATAAATTCATAATACAACTGCCGAATCCTAGAGTCTCCAACAAAGGCAATATGGTTGCGGCCACCCCAGTAAGAAATATAATGCATGCACATCCGTACATCGCTGAAATTTTAAAGAAATATATATATCACAACAAGATACCAGGTGTCTGACAACTTCAGCTCACTAAGTACAGCTTTTGCATCAGTTTGGCTGGGTAACTGCAGTTAGTGGCTATCAGTCTGAAGTCACTGGGCTCACTATTGACCAAGTTGTCATTAAGGGGAGAGAGGAGAGAGAGAGAGATGGAGATAGAGAGAGAGAGAGATGGAGATGGAGAGAGAGAGAGAGAGAGAGAGAGAGAGAGATGGAGATGGAGAAGAGAGAGAGAGAGAGATGGAGATGGAGAGAGAGAGAGAGAGGAGATGGAGATGAGAGAGAGAGAGAGAGAGATGGAGAGATGGAGAAAGAGAGTGATGGAGATGGAGGAGAGAGAGTGATGGAGATGGAGAGAGAGAGAGAGATGGAGAGAGAGAGTGATGGAGAGAGAGAGTGGATGGAGAGAGAGAGAGATGAGAGAGAGAGTGATGGAGAGAGAGAGTGATGGAGATGGAGAGAGCGAGAGAGATGGAGAGAGAGAGAGATGGAGGAGAGAGAGTGATGGAGATGGAGAGAAGAGAGATGGAGATGGAGGAGAGTGATGGAGAGAGCGAGAGATGGAGAGTGATGGAGATGGAGAGGAGATGGAGAGGATGGAGATGGAGAGAGCGAGAGATGGAGAGTGATGGAGATGGAGAGAAGAGAGAGATGGAGATGGAGAAAGAGAGTGATGGAGATGGAGAGAGCGAGAGAGAGAGAGAGGAGAGATGGGGATGGAGAGAGAGAGAAAGAGAGAGAGAGGGAGAGATGGGGATGGAGAGAGAGAGAAAGAGAGAGAGAGGGAGATGGGGATGGAGAGAGAGAGAGATGGAGAGATGGAGAGAGGAGAGTGATGGAGAGAGAGATGGAGAGTGATGGAGATGGAGAGAGAGAGATGGAGAGATGGAGATGGAGATGGAGAGAGAGAGAAGAGAGAGAGAGGGAGAGATGGGGATGGAGAGAGAGAGAAGAGAGAGAGAGGGAGAGATGGGGATGGAGAGAGAGAGAGAGAGAATTATTTGCTTCTATTTAACTTATGCAGGCTATGAACACCTAAGGGGTGGGGTGGGGGTAGATGTAGAAACACACAGCTTACGATTTCGAGTACTTGTGTGTCATACAACCATATGGCTGCCAGATACTGTATCCTGGAAACCTGCCATCCCTGAGAAGCCACTTGCAAGAATCATTACCTGGCAAAACAGAGGAAAACGAAACATAATTACTAAAATCGACCGCAGGACCGACTCTGGTTTATCGTAGGTTACATTTACATAAAATCGCAGTGGCGGATGTAATTACGAGAGAGGAGCCGAGTGCACGTCTCGGCTCGGATCAGACGATCTCACCAGAGAATGGAAAGGGCAAAATGCGTCCAAATCATGAGTCTAAGCTATAGAGAGAGAGAGACCCCTCAAAAACAACATTAAGCCCTTGTCTTGGACTGTGAAGGGGACAGAAATGAATAAATAAATACATTTTATTTGCTTGAAGCAGACGAAGGCTGGCCACGGGAAACCTGAAAATAAGCTAAACAGTTAACTATTTAACTTCTGAATAGGTGGGGGTTCTTCTTCCCCGCGAGCAGGGATGCTACTTCCACCGGTCCTGGTGTCACGTTGGCCCGGATTCTCAAATCAAATCGCCAGAGTATTCGGGAATAGTCCCGGTAAACGACGGGCAGGGGACACAGGGTTAACGCCCCGTGTACCCGGGGGGGGGGGAGGTGATGTAGCAGGCAGACTGGAGGAGGGACCCTCACCACTGCAATTGAAGGTACATACCGTACTTCAGGTGGATTATCCCGTGGTAAGCTATGAACCCCACAACCATGACGAAGGCTATGATTTTGGCATTCTCGATGTTCAGGTAGTGAGCTATCTCGTGGGTCGCCGAGGGGACGTGGGGCCTGCTCTCCGCCGCCATTCCTAGAGCCTCTGCTGCGGGGGGAGGAGGGAGGACAGCGGAAGAGCCCTGGGACCAGGGAACGGTCCCATCTACCGACTGCTGCACCTCGGCGGATCCCCTAAACACGGAGCGAACAGCGAGGCGAGAACCCCGACCGCCATTTCGGTGGGGGGGGGGGAGGGGAGGGGAGGAAGAGACCCCAGGCCCCTGACACCCGAGAGGTTGTTTTTGTGTTGTCTTGTTGTCGTCGTCTTTTTTATGGTTAAAAAAAACAAACAAACAAACAAAAAACAAAAAAAAACAACAACAACCACCCCTGAAAAACAACAACAACAAACAACAACGTTTTGTGATTGTCGTAATCGGGCCTCGTGACGAGGGCGGGAAAGGGTTAGGTTCGCGGAATACATCCTTTAAACGCTTGGAAAATTCCAACTCGGAACCTTTGTTTTGTTTTTATTTGTGTTTATTCTGAGGCAGCGATAAGGGAAAAAAAAAACAAGAAAGTTGGGGGGGTAGGTTTTTTTTTTACTGCAACCGGTGTCGGACTCTGATGAGGAGGGCAGGTAGGCCGTTCGTCCCTTCCTCCCTTCCTTCCTTCCCTCCCTGTCTCACATTAAAACTGAATTTCTCTTTGTTTTCACTCCGCCTCATCCCGTCCCCTCCCCTCCCCGCCCCGCGACGAGCTGTTTGTTCCACTCGGAGACGGCTGAGGGCCGCCCCCGTGAGTCGGGGGGGGGGGGGACACATTGGGAAAACTACTGTTTGGGCTAACTAACCCCCCCCCCCTCTGTTCTTCTTCTTCTTCTTTCCATCGTGAAAATTGCACTCGTTTATGCCGACTCCTCTGGATTTCCAAACTCTATTCTGCGAGGGGAAAACCCGACGACAATGACTAATATCAGGCGTTAACCCTCCCCCCACCACCACCACTGATCGTACCTGACCAGGTAAACTACAGCAGCCACACACACATTTGCCATCCTAAAACATTTTTTTAAAAGAAAAAAAAATATATATATATATTTATATTTATATTTCCAAGACTTTAAGCCTGTGGCCCACTGTAGTCCGGCGCTTAGGTGATTAGCAGCTAATACCTGATGTCTCAGATACCTGTAAGACTCGGTGGTAATTTACTGTGTCACCCGAGTCTACAGAAATTTCAGAGTTGGATGGAGATTCTGAACAGTCAAAGACTTTGTTTATTAAAATTAATAAGCCTGAATAATCTCTTCTCTCTCTCTCTCTCTCTCTCTCTCTCTCTAATATATATATATGTATATGTATATATGCTCTTGAAATAGCATCAATCAATGTTAATGGCTTAAAAAACCCCCCTGTATCATTTGACAACAGTTACCATGGACGATATCCTAGAACAGTTAGAAAAACAAAGTCTTTGACTGTTCAGAATCTCCATCCAACTCTGAAATTCCTGTAGACTCGGGTGACACAGTAAAGTACCACCGAGTCTTACAGGTATCTGAGTATTTTAAAGTAACTGTTCTAGGATATCGTCCATGGTCACTTTCTGAACTGTTGTCAAATGATACAGGGTTTTTTTTTTTTAAGCCATTAACATTGATTGATGCTAATTGAAGAGCATATATACATATATATATATATAGAGAGAGAGAGAGAGAGATTCTGCAGGCTTATTAATTTTAATAAACATAATACCTATTCATTTTTGGTCTTTTTTTGATGTTCATGTAATTGCTGTGTAATTACCTTGCCAGAGATTCACTGTACTTATGCTGCTCAGTTACTTTGCACTGAGTTTATTCTATGGCATTGAAACATTTGTGCCGCTGTTGTTTTTATGTCTTTATACCCATCAATAAAGACAGGAGTTTTGGCTCTGGAATGTTTACACTCTCTTTGATGTGATATTGTGTGTCGTCAAGGTAACAGCTGGACTGTTTTTGAGATGAAACTGATGGCTAATCTATTAGTGCAAGCCATCTGTATTGATATTTGTATACGCGGGTAACTGGAATATTTACTTGAACCAGGAAAGAAAGAGGTGAGTGTGTAGCTTAGAAATTGATGCAGGATGTTTTTTTTAAAAAAAAAAAAAAAGAATTTAATCAGTTTTTCTGAAATATAAACTTTGGAAAATGCACTGTTTATTTATGGATGATGCTTAGACAGTTTATATTATGATCCACAAGTTCAAACAGATGTAGATGCCTTTTTAACAGTAGCATTTTCATCATTTATTTTCTGTTATTCAAAAACTTGCCTTTGGTTTTTTTAGACGTCGCTGGTTACTTCTGGTCTACAATATCTGTGCAGTCAAAATTAAAAAAAATAACTAAATTTTTGCAATTTTCTTCTGGTCTGAAATGTAATTCATTCTCGCCGTGTAATGTTTATCTTGTTGCCTATTCATAAACTCTTCTAAGAAATCGGTTTTAGGGCTATCAGAGATTGACGCTTTGTACATATGTTGCACTGGACTGGGGCTGCCTGTTATTATGTGCAGACAGGGCTGTTATTTTTAGCAGCTGGATTTTAAAATTATTTTTTTTTTAAGTTTGATTAGAGCAGAACTAATTTGCTAGTTACCCATTCTCCTAAAGTTTGGGAACTCTGGGTGATTGTTGTGACGATAAGGAAAGTAATGTTTGTGTGTAGTTTTTGGTTTATTTGATGCTTTTTCAGAAACTTCTTTAGACATTGGTATTTGAAAAATGTTCGCTATGTTTAGCTTTATTGGTCAGTGTGTTTCCAGAAAAATTTTTTTTGTTTTTTAATTACAGAAATTATTCTGGGTGCTGTCATTTTTAAAATAACTTAGGGAATAAATTTTTTCATCAGTGTCATAACATCTGGTTTGGTGTTGTGAAAAATTTTGTTTACCAAGAAAGTTCTAACTCTGCTAGATCGGTTCCATGTTTGGCCATCATAGCTGTTAATAACTGGGGGCACCTGGCCATCCATGTCCTTCCCATGAGCAGGAGAAGTATGATTTACCCAAATGCTAGCCCCAGAAACAGTTTACTGTATGGTCCAAACTTTGCTAAAATAAAGATTGTAAGTGTGTGTGTGATGTAGCTAGATCGGCTCCATGTTTGGCCATCATAGCTGTTAATAACTGGGGGCACCTGGCCATCCATGTCCTTCCCATGAGCAGGAGAAGTATGATTTACCAAAATGCTAGCCCCAGAAACAGTTTACTGTATGGTCCAAACTTTGCCAAAATAAAGATTGTAAGTGTGTGTGTGATGTAGCTAGATCGGTTCCATGTTTGGCCATCATAGCTGTTAATAACTGGGGGCACCTGGCCATCCATGTCCTTCCCATGAGCAGGAGAAGTATGATTTACCCAAATGCTAGCCCCAGAAACAGTTTACTGTATGGTCCAAACTTTGCTAAAATAAAGATTGTAAGTGTGTGTGTGATGTAGCTAGATCGGCTCCATGTTTGGCCATCATAGCTGTTAATAACTGGGGGCACCTGGCCATCCATGTCCTTCCCATGAGCAGGAGAAGTATGATTTACCCAAATGCTAGCCCCAGAAACAGTTTACTGTATGGTCCAAACTTTGCTAAAATAAAGATTGTAAGTGTGTGTGTGATGTAGCTAGATCGGCTCCATGTTTGGCCATCATAGCTGTTAATAACTGGGGGCACCTGGCCATCCATGTCCTTCCCATGAGCAGGAGAAGTATGATTTACCAAAATGCTAGCCCCAGAAACAGTTTACTGTATGGTCCAAACTTTGCCAAAATAAAGATTGTAAGTGGTGTGTGTGATGTAGCTAGATCGGTTCCATGTTTGGCCATCATAGCTGTTAATAACTGGGGGCACCTGGCCATCCATGTCCTTCCCATGAGCAGGAGAAGTATGATTTACCCAAATGCTAGCCCCAGAAACAGTTTACTGTATGGTCCAAACTTTGCTAAAATAAAGATTGTAAGTGTGGTGTGATGTAGCTAGATCGGCTCCATGTTTGGCCATCATAGCTGTTAATAACTGGGGGCACCTGGCCATCCATGTCCTTCCCATGAGCAGGAGAAGTATGATTTACCCAAATGCTAGCCCTAGAAACAGTTTACTGTATGGTCCAAACTTTGCTAAAATAAAGATTGTAAGTGTGTGTGTTGATGTAGCTAGATCGGCTCCATGTTTGGCCATCATAGCTGTTAATAACTGGGGGCACCTGGCCATCCATGTCCTTCCCATGAGCAGGAGAAGTATGATTTACCAAAATGCTAGCCCCAGAAACAGTTTACTGTATGGTCCAAACTTTGCCAAAATAAAGATTGTAAGTGTGTGTGTGATGTAGCTAGATCGGCTCCATGTTTGGCCATCATAGCTGTTAATAACTGGGGGCACCTGGCCATCCATGTCCTTCCCATGAGCAGGAGAAGTATGATTTACCCAAATGCTAGCCCCAGAAACAGTTTACTGTATGGTCCAAACTTTGCTAAAATAAAGATTGTAAGTGTGTGTGTGATGTAGCTAGATCGGCTCCATGTTTGGCCATCATAGCTGTTAATAACTGGGGGCACCTGGCCATCCATGTCCTTCCCATGAGCAGGAGAAGTATGATTTACCCAAATGCTAGCCCTAGAAACAGTTTACTGTATGGTCCAAACTTTGCTAAAATAAAGATTGTAAGTGTGTGTGTGATGTAGCTAGATCGGCTCCATGTTTGGCCATCATAGCTGTTAATAACTGGGGGCACCTGGCCATCCATGTCCTTCCCATGAGCAGGAGAAGTATGATTTACCAAAATGCTAGCCCCAGAAACAGTTTACTGTATGGTCCAAACTTTGCCAAAATAAAGATTGTAAGTGTGTGTGTGATGTAGCTAGATCGGCTCCATGTTTGGCCATCATAGCTGTTAATAACTGGGGGCACCTGGCCATCCATGTCCTTCCCATGAGCAGGAGAAGTATGATTTACCCAAATGCTAGCCCCAGAAACAGTTTACTGTATGGTCCAAACTTTGCTAAAATAAAGATTGTAAGTGTGTGTGTGATGTAGCTAGATCGGCTCCATGTTTGGCCATCATAGCTGTTAATAACTGGGGGCACCTGGCCATCCATGTCCTTCCCATGAGCAGGAGAAATATGATTTACCCAAATGCTAGCCCTAGAAACAGTTTACTGTATGGTCCAAACTTTGCTAAAATAAAGATTGTAATTTTCTTTCTGCCAAGCTCTGCATACATTAATAAAAAATCAAGAATCACTAAAGATTCTTACAAAAATTTTGAAAATAAAAGAACCCATGCTGTTCTGTACAAAAATAAGGAAAATCAGATGTTCTGTTTTGAAAGAGAAAATTAGATTAGTAATTGGAATTCCAACCTCAAATTCATGCTAATGCACACATTAAATATGCAAAACCAATTTAATTTTGTTGTCAATGTAGCATAAACCATTGTTAATTAACAAACAGTCAGAAGAAGACTTTGATTTATGAAACTGGATGAGCTGAGTGTGTACTAACATTTCAATTCTTTTCTACTGTAAATTGCATTAAACTAAGTCAGTTTTAAAATTGTGATGCAGTTGAAAGCCAAGAGAATGATCATGATTATATCTGTGCTAATGCACTATATAATATTATTAATTGAATTCAATGGAGATAGCACAGAAAGTCAGTTATGTATTAAGGTAATTAGATAGCCATGATTAACTCTTTTGAAATAATTATTTTGAAATGAAATCCTTTTGTAACTTTGATTGAGAATTGTTCATAGATAATGAGACAGACAACAGATTAACAACAATTGGAATTCTTTATGCACACAATCTGTCTCTTGATTGATAATCCACCTATGCAAAGCTTTTAACAAGAATCAGAGACCACAAGTAAATATAAAATTGCAGAAAAATTCTAAACTTTTGGCAGTATACATACAGGATGTTTATAAAACTTCTGAGAGGTTTCACATTTTAACCTTTTAACTGCATAAGAGAGTAAAAATAGACAACAAACTTATAGTACAAAGCCGGTTTTTTTTAAAAGTTTTTGAGTGATGTAGCAGTTAATCCTTAGGCTCCTACATAGCCACCATTCTTAGTGATAGAGTATTCAGTTTTGTTTGCCTCAAACGCATCCTTCAGTTGTTTGGTTGAGATGTGACTGATAACAGTGTGCAACCTTAAGAGGCTTGGTGGAACAATTTCTACAGACTTGAATTTTTTTTTTTTTTTTGTAGCTGCATTGATGTCTTGACTGTTGAGCAATTTATCATTAATTTAACCTGTTTCTTTGATTCTTCATCTAGCTTCTAATGGATTTGTTGGTGGGTTCCAACCTTTGATTTCATGTAGTAGTTGACTTCAACTCAGTAAGCTACAAGATGTAGTTAACCTTTTCAATTGTCATCATTTTGCTTTCCCAACAGTCTGATCAACAAGACAAAAAAAATTAATAAAAATTTTTAATATATGGCTTTGATATGATTTAGTGTTTGTTCTACCCTATGTAGTCAAGCATTTATTAAATATTTAAACCACTTCTCAAAGAAGTTATGACCACCTCTTTTGGGCACTAAATGAGTGAAAATCTGTTTACTGGTGAAAGATTGGAATCTTTTAGAAATTTTATCTTTAGTTCTGGTGTACGACTTTTTTTTTTTTAAATTAGCATCAATTTCTGGAAATGTTCTGGATTCAATCAAAACTGAGCAGTTGGTTTTCGGACTATTGTTTATAGAATGGCTAATTGTAGGTTAAATTTCCATGGTAAATAATGTTCATTGTACTAGGATAGTTCAAATGATACTCGGGTAAAACAGCATTGCCTTATGGGTAATCTCCCAATCCCTTATCCCCTCTCCTGGGTTTTATATGAATGCCCCTAATAAATTTGACTAAAGTTTTTTCCTGCTAATCAAGTTATTAAGTATACAAAAAAGTTTTTCTACAGAAGGAATGTTTGATTTGATTTCAGTTAATTGGTCAATTATTTCTTCTCTCATGTTATGTACGTAGAACATATGATAAAGCTAGTCCATTTAATAATTCATAATCTTTATGCACTTTCTGTTTTGGAAGGAAGGGTAGCAAACAATTTAGAATTGTGCTTATATCTGGAAAACTGGTTTTATCATAATGTGCAATCGAATCAGCTGTATTATTTGGAATTATCTCTATGCATTTTTTCATTCCACCATAACTTCATTTCTCCTATCAGCGTGCCTGCCATATTACCACATGGTACTATTTCAGAATACCGGTACATGCTTCTCATTTCTTTTGTGACTACTTTTACTATTTTACAGCCGTGAATAAAGTTGGGGATTAAAATAGAATAATTTGTTTGAAAAGCTTACATTTTGGTCATTTAGTATATTATCAAAAATATGAACATAAATGGTACTTCTGTAATGCTATTTGTTTGTCTCTGCAGGTGTTTGCTCTGGTTTATTTTCTATTAATAAAGGGCATAGAAATTTGTATTTTTAACTGTCTACACATTTCAGAAATTGTTTTGAATAATTAACATTCCTTTCAGCATTTTTTTTTCAAAGTTTCTGGAGAATCAAACATCTGTCATATTTTTAACCAAAAAAAAAAAAAATGCTTGATTCAAAACTATGCAAAAGTTATGGAAAATACTTCAAACAAACAATGTATTAATATAATGAATTTGCACTTCTTACAACTGATAGTAAATTAAATGCTTTACTAGATGTGTCTTTGTCATCTTAAGCCAGTCTCTTCATGACTTTGAATAATACTGGATAAAGCATTTGAAGTAGCATTACAAAGTCAGTGTTTCTCAATCCATCAAGTTGCCCAAAGTAGAATAAGCTGGTGATGCAAATGATTTTTCAGTATAAAGTTATAATTAGCAGATAAATTGAAAAAAACTGCACATTTGTTCAATATTATTACAGCATTTCTCTCTGACTGTTCTTCTTTACTTTTAAACAAGCTTGAGTTCAAAGCATATTGACAGAACTAGAGTTTTAGAAATGCTGTTTGTCACCAGTAGAAACACACAATGAAGTACCCTAAAACTAACTTCCTTACAAGACCAGCTTGTGTATTGAGAAATTCATCATCACAGTAGCAACCAAAATTTATATTTCTATTCATTTATTTAAAATGCACATGATGCTTTCAGATGGCTTATTTAGAAATTGAATGAGCTGTATTTTCAGTATATAGATAAAGTGAATGCAACACTTTTATTGAAACAGGAACGAGACAAATGAAACAAACATTTTTGAGCAATTAAGCTTCAGCGTTATTTTTTTAAATAAAATAAATTCTAATAAGTTAATATTTTGCTTTATTATGAGGAATTCAAATTAGGGAAGAGCTTGATTGACACTCACATCAGCTAAGAACATGAGTAAATATAATTTTGATAGGACAAATACTTTTTTTGTCATTCATATTTTTAGCCCCTCGCTAATTTTAAATATCTGGAAAAAGTAAACAGTTTTCCCCCCCCTAATAAAAAAATGAGAATCTTTTGTGCAGAAATTAGTAACTAACTGAAGTATAATCTACTCTCTTTTACTGCTTGTTTAACATATGTTTTTACATAATTGCTGAGTAACTGCCACAACACTGATACCTGTGTCTGGCTGATATTATAAGTGAACTTTGGCGAAATAAAAATAGAACAGAGTTTTAGAGATTTAACAGTATTATCATTATAAATACAATACCAGCATGGTGATTAGTGGTGTTGGTTCTTGCTGATTTCTTGAATAATTGTTTTGCACTATGTCATCATCCTTTTGAGATTGTGGATGTGAATGATGGTGTTTCTGTGCTGGTCCTCTTTCTCCACTCCCAGTTTTATTTGCCCTGGTGCTCTTCCACTCTACATCTATCAAACTAACAAACACCTACAAGGGGCTGCGATGGTCAGGCACCGATTGAAAACTCGACTGATGTGCAATTACTTGCTGGGTTACTGCGACCAGGTTCTTGCCAACTTGTGGCAGAGATGTTACATCTCCACAATAATTTAGCTAAAAAAAATGTGTCCAATGATAATGTTCATTAGAAAGGTTGGCTTGTACACTCGATGTTTGTTGACTGCTACTAGAAATGTTTAAATTGTATAGTGGGGCCCTTTAATTTTAATGCCTTATTTTAAACATAGTGATTACTATATAACAGGCATATGAAATGATGCAACATTAATTTGTGACTATATTATACATACTATTACGGCTGTCACAAAATTTTCAGATTTTCACTTTTTTACAAATTTTGTGATCTCTAATTTGGAGGTAATACATAATTATGTGGTTTTTATTTTATAGTCACACTCATCAATATATCATTGATACACTTATTTAATATTTATTTTTGGTTTCTTCTAAACAGGAATGAGGCCCCTAACAATCTATGGACTGATAATTTACATATGATACTTTGCTGTGGTGTCCAGAGCCCTGAATGTAATCATTTTAATTAAGTTTTTTGTAATTTGTTTTACTGTTAATCAGTAATAAATAATTATGTATTTTTGGAGACCCTTAGCATTAATTATGTGGGACTCATATGACTGCACCAGTTATTTGTGTATATGCAGTTTTTGAATCAAATTAGAACATACTTTCAAGGGCTCCAGAGTTATTTGATATAATCTTTCTCCACTGTTATAAGAGGCTCCGAAGAATAGTGATATCAGGCACATGAGGTGAGGGCAAGGAAAATAAACTGTTGGTCATGGTACATTTCACTACAGAGTTTGGACATTCAAATACAAGCATTTAAAATAGAATTTAAATACTCTTTCCAAAGTAATTTTTTATTATTACTGATATGAATTAATATTATTTTGTAGGTTTAATATCTTTGAATATGAAGCATCCATAAACCGCATTATTTGCATAATGATACACATACACTGTAACGTGTAAATTTAGATGTCTGCTGGGGGATCTTCAACTGCATCTATCGAAGCTAGAAAGAAAGTGAAAATCAGGAATTTGGCCAACCTAGGAGGTCCAATGAAGAATGACTTTGTTTGCCACATGAAATAGCCAATTCAAAATGTTTACCACTGAAAATACCGCAGCAGTTGTGGAGTATACAGAAAAAAACACCAGTTATTTCAAATAGTTCAATAGACGTGGGAATTTAACCCTGTAGGAGTAGCTGGTTAGAGAGTCTGAACCAGCTCATTGAGGCATCTGTTGCATATGCATTCAAACATGGCATAGATGCAATTGTAGAATATATCAAATTTGGTTACCCTCGCAAAGTACCTAAGTAATAGATGAACATCCTAATACAGCAATGCAATCAACAATTGATTCATTCTATGAAAAGAAATTCACTTCTGTCTTAGGTTCTCTTCTGGTAGAAACCTGTAGCAAGATGGCAAACATCAAAACTGCGTGTAAGTCATTTCTAGATGCACTAAACCCCAACAAGATGCCAACCAAAGTTCAGATCGAGGGGTTGAGTGAGCAGTATCCAACTGAACTTCCATCACTCTCATTGCTTCATGGAAATGTCCACACACCATATCAAAACAAACCGAGATGTGACAGAAAGCAACATTTCGTATAAATGCGCTGATGATTTTGAAAATTGTGAAAATCAGTATTGCTTATTACCAATGGCTACAGACTACTACTGACAGCTGCCCCCAGTGTGTACAAAGTTGAATGGAGCTTTAGCAAACTGAAGATTGTTAGATCCTTCTGCTGATGCTGTATGATCAATGAACAACTTGATGCCCTAATGTTACGAGAATCTGAGAAAGATTTAATTGATATCATTTGTCTTGATCACAGTTAAAATATTGGATAAAGTCAAGCAAAGCTGTATTGAAGTACTGCTTTAGTGTCGAACATCTCATGACTTACTCTAGAACAATGTACTTCTATTTTGCACTAATCAAGTTTTCCCAGTTTTAGTTTGGTTGACCGGCTTTGTCTGTTACAAGTGCAGGAGTATCACTCTTATGTAATGACCAATTTTTATCTTATGAGAAAACCATTTCAAGAATATCAACATTTTATTTCTGGAGAAAAAAGTGCTGGCCTACTTCTGGTCTTGTTTTAGTTAAAAAATCTATTACATGTATGTTACCGTCACGTAACTGTGTGTGTGTGTGTATATATATATATAGTCTTAGAACGAGATGTATAACATTACGTGATATTTGTCCTTGTTTTTGTCTTGTAGCAGTTATTATCATGATCCGCAATTACCAAAAATGTTACGTTTCGTGCTTCATTGTCTGAGAATAGATTGAAATTAGTGTCGTGTTTATGTTTTTCAATATTCTAATAAAGCATTTTCAAAATATCTTATTTATACATATATAATATGTGATATAGTAGCTCACAAATGTTTTACACCCCTAATAATTTACTTTTTAGAATGTGACCAAGTGGATTGGCTATATTATTATAACATTGAATAGAAGTGCATTCAAAAAATAATGATAGCTCCTGTGTTTGCTTAGTTGGTCATAATTATTTGTCCATGTGTGTACATCTGTGTATATGCACATGTTTGTATGTAAAAAAGATTTTAAAAGCCTAAAATATTGATATATAAAATAAAAAGGAAAGAAACAACAAGTATAAACATGTATACATACAGAAAAAATAACACTGGTCAACAAAATTAAATGTATTATACTCATTATGAATGCAAACCAACTTTTTTAGACTAATTTTTCATGCTGATTTCAAAATTTCACTCCATTTGTATGCAGCACGTATCAGTTTTTCAGTATATACATGCAAATATTTACATATTTGTATATATGAAATCATTAACGTAATAAATAAGGACATATTATTTTTAGAAAGTAAATGAGTTTATTGAGTTAAAAACCATCACTATCATTCTACAAAGAATGAATACACAAAAAATGGGTCAGACAAAACAGACAAAGTTAGAACAACAGAGTTAGAAACATTGTAATTTGGATTTCCTGCGGTGTTCCTGATCTGGTTGATCACGGTAAAATGTCCAGCAGTAGTCAGCCAGCATACTGTCATTCCAGAAGCCCTGGTACCATTTCTCCATAGCACTAATGTCCTGGTGAAATCTTTCACCATGTTCATCAGACACTGCTCCAAGGTTATCTGCGAATAAATCCAGATGGGAGTCCGAGAAGTGAACTTTCAGTGACATGTGACAACCCATTGCTGAGTAACATTTCAGAAGATTCATGATGTCATCCTTGTAGTCCATTGCCTTCTTGTTGCCCAAGAAATTCTCACAGATCCAATTGAAAGCATTCCAGGCAGGCAGTTCCAGTTCATCCAGTGTTGTCTTGAAGTTGACATCTTTGAGTACTTCTCTAATTTGGGGTCCGACAAAGATACCCTCTTTCAACTTCGCCTGTGTGATTTTGGGAAACTTTTCTACAATATACTCAAACCCTCTGGTATTTCTCTTCCCTTGTGTCTTTACAAACTGTTTCATCAGTTCAAGTTTTATGTGCAACGGAGGCAATAGGATATTACATGGATCTACAAGAGGTGTATTCTTGACGCTAGACAGTCCTGGCTGGTATGATGTTCTTGTCTGCCAGTTTGATTCCGAATAATGTCTGTCAGTTGCCCGACTATCCCATAGACACAAGAAACAACAGTATTTTGTGAAACCTGACTGCATTCCCATTAACATTCCAATGACTTTTAAATCTCCACATATTTTCCATGAGTATCTTTCATAGGCAATGGCATGAAGTAAAAGTTCCATATTCTCATATGATTCATGAAGATGAATGGAGTGTGCAATAGGAATGGAGGGCTTCAAATTACCATTATGGAGAAGTACAGCTTTTTAAAAAAAACATCTATAGCTTATAAATCTTCTTGATCTCTGGTGTTATTGTACGCTTTTGAGCTTTCACAATAAATTGTCCGCAGACATAACAAAACACATCAGGAGGATTTCTACACTGTCTTGACATTGTTAACTCTATAAAACAAGTAAGGAAATAGATACAAATGGTTATACTTACATTGAATTTGAGATGATGAAATATTTCATCAGACCAATTATGACTGGACAATTTGAGATGTTGAAATACCTATTTCATCAGACAAAACTTGATTGGTTAATTTAAGATAATGAAATAGTGCATCTGAACTATGCAGCAATGAATAATGTAGTTTATTTTAAAGGTATGTTTCCATGATGTAAATGAAATACATGCATACACGTCATTAATTGGAATTTCTATATAATGCATGAGCTAAAACCAAAAAACTTTCTCATCTTGAAAACTGTACGTGATGTCAAAAAACTAATTGTATATTTGAAATCAGCATTAAAAACTACACTAAGTACACCTTGACATGTGCTTGATGAAAAATACTTGTTGACCAGTGTAATGAGAAAAACAATTTTTTAAATTCAATAGAGAGGTTAGATAAAATAGTTTATGTACTATTTTATATTTATATATTTGCCTGCATATGATTTATATTTGTTTTTAATGACAACAGTACAGCATTCAAACATTGGGAGTTTATTTACTTTAAAACAAGGGTCTTTGAAACTATTTGTGGGGTGGCAATTGCACCCCACTCTTGGATTCAGTAACGTGTATCACCATATTTCTACAAATTTAAAATAAAAAATTTTTTTTTTGTTTTCGGGAATGCATTTTCTCATCTAAAATTGTTTGTGTTTTCCGACCTCTTACCAATATGGTCGGAGTTTTGCTTTACTTAGAGCACTCTCAGGATTTTTAAATGTAACACTTCTATCACAGTCTATTCACCTCATCACTGCCATGTTCACATTGCAGGACTAAAACATTTTTTAAGCACCATGGCGAGTTGCAGACCAGTTGTCATCAGTGGTCCCTCAGGATCTGGTAAGGGCACACTCCTAGAAAGGCTGATAGAGGAATTTAAAAACACATTTGCATTTTGTATTTCACGTAAGTAAAACAAAAATGTTTCATTTACTAATGAAAATTGCAATTAGCATTAAAAGTTGATCTTGCTGTTGGTAATAAAATTAAAGGGAAACCAAGGGTTTTCAGTAAGCTGACTTAATTCAGTAATCAAGTTGAAGAAAATTCTTGGTTATTTGGTGGTTTTCTGGACCAAAATTAAAGTGAAGGAATGTCTACAATAGTTTTTATCAAAAGCGTAAACTCTGAGGCATAAACCTGATAACAGTTATAATATTGGGTCCTGCAAAAGTCATACTGAAACTTCACATTTGCATATCTTTTCATAGATTTTGAAGAAATAACTTTTTTCTTGCATTGACTAAACACTGAAGGCCTCCTGTGGAGTATATGCTGATTTCTGTAGCTACATTTAATGTAATCATTTTGGCAATAATGACATAGTAATTTCATTAGAGGTATGATATACCAGATTATTATCAGTCTCCTGAATAGGTCTTAACCAGCACCCAACATGCTTTCATTTACAAGCACTACCTGTTGGATCTGCCTCACAGATGTGCATGAGCTAGTTAGTGGTACGGCACCCCGAATCTCACAAACCTTGTGCTGTACAAGTCTCTAAACTTTTTCAAAGTCATGATGTCTCAGGAGATACCTAGTGGGTCCTGGCCTCTGTTAAGATCCTATGGCCAGTGAGTCCTGGAATTTTAGTCTATATCAAATTAATTTGTTATACATTATATAACTAATACAGTACAAACTTTGTTGTAGTGGAAAACAGAAAATTTTAAATAATTGGAGACTGTCTATTTAAATTGTATTTAATTAGAATGTACACATGAGTAGTTTATAGTAGGGAGCTTGGAAAATGAAAAAAAAATTTGAGTGAATAATAACTAATGGAGAGAAGTATCACAAAACTTTAGAGGAAACCTTAACTTAGCTAGTATGATTGGCCCTGAAATGCATGGCAGGTCTGCTGATTTGTGTGGGTGGCTGAATTTTTAGAATGAGTCTTTAACTGCAAACATTTTTTTTTCTGTTGTAGATACAACAAGAAAACCACGACCAGGAGAAGTGCATGGTACACGTAAGTTCTGTACAACTATTCGTTAAACCTCTTTATTCCAAGCCTACAAGCATTCTTTATATCTCTTTATTATTTCATGTATTCTCGGGATTACAGTAGAGGATTTGCAATAGGATTTATAATGTTACCGTAATTCCTGCATAACTGGTTCCATCATGGACCCACTTGAAGATGAAACGTTGGAAGACATTGAAGCGGACACTTTCTGTAAAACTCTGCTTATTTAAGTTAACAGTTTTCAGGAATTTTTAGGTTCTCTTTAGCTCTCAAAATATTCACATTCATCTATTGAGGAACAAGTCATGAGTGTTTTAAAGAATAGATTATATACCTATTTTTCTGCAAAAGGAGGCCCCATTTAAATTTTAAAACTTATTGCTTGACTTTCTGTATCTGCTCAAATGTAGATTAATTTACCAATATAAGGATGTAAACTGTTTATGGTATTCTTTAGTAAACTTATGACATGTTAGGCAGTTATCACCACAACCAATTTGGGAAAAGTTTTTCCGGGAGAATTTGAAAACTAAACATTCTTGTATCTTTAATGATCTATTCACAGATATCTCCAGACACCAGAAAACATGGCTTTGCATCATTATAACCTTTCAGAAAGATTTTGTTTTGCTGAAGATTAAAATTACTGAAAATAGGAAAGTTTTTTTTTTTTTTTTAAGCTTAAACAAAGAATTGGGCAAAATAATCTGATTTCCAGTCTTTGGTCAATTTCTGACTTTTCTCAAGGCTGATGTACATTGTGTATCTTAAAATGATGCCTACTTATTAAATAAAGTGCTTTTCAGCGAGACAATGAATTCACACCTAATATCTGAATCAAAGAAAATTTAAGTGAACAAAATAATTATAAAATGAAAATGCTATTTTACTCAATATACTGTTCATTATGTCTATTGCTGGACTTATTAGCATAAAGTGCATGATTCCTGATTGAAGAAACTTTGAACTCCAGAAAAAATTAGTAATGTGGAATCTGAATTTATTATAAATGACTTGGAAACAGCAGAACAAAATCTTTTGACAAAAATAATGTCTGATGATGGGCATAATTGAAATAATGATATACAATTAGCTGATTTAGTGATAGACAGTTCGAAATGTTCAGTTGAAGTAACTGTCAGGCATCTGATATTATGAACACTGTTCAATGTCTGCTGATAAATAACTGATCTAACCTCATTATTTTGGTTATATCTATCATGAGACCATACACTAGCACAGTTAAAAGATTGTAGATTTTGTCCAGATTGCACTTCACAAGAAACTCATAGACAAATACCTTAAAATATGTAATCAGAAGATTGGGAGATTCACAGGAGAAGCTACCAAATGAGAAGACCATTCTCTAGCCTTAATTAAAACATTCCACCTCATTGAGCTTTTCTTGAGTGTGAAATGTGCCTCAGACTCAGAATCAATTGGAAATCTTTAGATTTATCCATCCAGCATTGATATGTGTGGTACTGAAATTTAGAGCAGCAAGCAGAATGTACAGGTGCATCTCAAAAAATTAGAATATCGTGGAAGAGTTCATTTTTTTCCATAATTTAATTCAAAAAGTGAAACTTTCATATATTCTAGATTCATTACACACACAGTGAAATATTTCAAGCCTTTTTTTGTTTTAATTTTGATGATTACGGCTTACAGCTCATGAAAATCAAAAATCCACTATCTCAAATATTAGAATATTTCATAAGATCAATAAAAAAAAAAGGATTTATAATATTGAAATGTCGAACTTCTGAAAAGTATGTTCATTTATGCACTCAATACTCGGTCGGGGCTCCTTTTGCACGAATCACTGCATCAGTGCGGTGTGGCATGGAGGCGATCAGCCTGTGGCACTGCTGAGGTGTTATGGAAGCCCAGGTTGCTTTGATAGCAGCCTTCAGCTCATCTGTATTGTTGGGTCTGGTGTCTCTTATCTTCCTCTTGACAATACCCAATAGATTCTCTATGGGGTTTAGGTCAGGTGAGTTGGTTGGCCAATCAAGCACAGTAATACCTTGGTCAGCAAACCAGTTACTAGTAGTTTTGGCACTGGGGGCAGGTGCCAAGTCCTGCTGGAAAAGGAAATCAGCATCTCCATAAAGCTTGTCAGCAGACGGAAGCATGAAGTGCTCTAAAATCTCCTGGCAGACAGCTACGTTGACTTTGGATTTGATAAAACATAGTGGACCAACACCAGTAGATGACATGGCACCCCAAACCATCACTGACTATGGAAACTTCACACTGGACTTCAAGCAACTTGGATTCTGTGCCTCTCCACTCTTCCTCCAGACCATACGACCTTGATTTCCAAATGAAATGCAAAATTTACTTTCATCTGAAAAGAGGACTTTGGACCACTGAACAACGGTCCAGTTCTTTTTCTCCTTAGCCCAGGTAAGACGCTTCTGATGTTGTCTCTGGTTCAGGAGTGGCTTGACACTAGGAATGCAACACTTGTAGCCCATTTCCCTGACACGTCTGTGTGTGGTGGCTCTTGATGCACTGACTCCAGCCTCAGTTCACTCCTTGTGAAGCTCCCCCATGTTCTTGAATTGGCTTTGCTTGACAATCCTCTCAAGGCTGCAGTCATCCCTCTTGCTTGTGCACCTTTTCCTACCACACTTTTCCCTTCCAGTCAACTTTCCATGAATATGCTTTGATACAGCACTCTGCGAACAGCCAGCCCTCCTTGCGGAGGCTGTCAGTGAATGTCTTCTGGACAACTGTCAAGTCAACAGTCTTCCCCATGATTGTGATTGTGTACTGAACCAGACTGAGAGATTCATGGTATTTATACTGCATAAATAGTGATTTACTCAAACTCGAAATGGAATATTCTAATATTCTGAGATACGTTTTTTTCTATTTTTTTTAGCTGTAGGCTGTAATTATCAAAATTAAAATTAAAAAATGCTTGAAACATTTTAGTTTACATGTAATGAGTCTAGAATATATACCATTTTCACTTTCTGAAATAACTGACAAAAAATATTGAACTCTTCCACAATATTCCAATTTTTTGAGATGCACCTGTATGTATGAGTTAGACAGAATAGCTGAAAATTAAGATCCACAGTGCTGTACTCTGTTGAAAGACTCAATAATTGCTCATACTCAGATCACCTTTAACAATTGGATCTGGTCAGTTTGTTAGGAGGGAGATAACTTGAATGCTTTGTCCTGTCTTATGTAGAAAAATAGTTAGTCACATTAGTGTAACCCCAAAGTAAGAAGTTTAAGGTGCAGTTTAAAAAAGAATTTTTTAAGTAAGAAAATAGCTAATATTTAAAAATAAGCTTTCTCCCTGGGTTCAAAGAATGGCTGGGTAAGGGCTCAGTAAAAAGCAATGGCTTTCCTGTTTCTTTTTACTAGACAATAAAATGAAGGGATGGTGATTTATTTTCAAAACTGTGTCTGATGTGCACTAAAAAAATAAAAGATCTGATTCATTTAATCTACTTTTGCAACAAAGTTTAATTATTTTTTTTTTTTTGCAGACTATTATTTTGTAGAGCAGGAAAAATTTGACGAAATGCGAAGAAACAATGAGTTTTTGGAGCATGCAGAATTCTCAAATAACCTGTATGGAACAAGGTTAGCTATAATGGTCTCAATCCTTTATAATTTAACCCGATCAGGAGGAAATCTTTTATTAAAAAAAAAACAAATGTTAAGAGATAAATAATTATAATAACCAAAAGTCATTCTCTGATACAATGCTATGAAGTAATTTCTTTACTGACCTGAATATACAGGAAGTCCTAAAAAGAGGTATACACTTCATTTCTGTACTTAGTAAACAAAGACATTTTGCTAGATAGAATTTTTTTTGCTGTAAACATCAGACACCTCAAACACAATACACAAATTAGGTGTTCAAAATATCTACCATCAGCATCAACACAGACATTGCATCATCAGAAAACAGAGTGGCACAGCAGCAGCAGATGTTTTCACAAGAATAGCTATTGAAGCATAAAATATTCTCTTTTGGAGTTCATGGATGGTAGTTGGTTTTGTGGCCTACACATGTCTTTCAACACCCGAGATCTGGAAAGAGTGGCTTTACCCTTTCCTAATTGGAGCATTGTCTCTGGACCCCAGCAGAGTTTAGAGGAGAGAATCTCCCACTATCTGGCCATTGAGAGTTCACAAAATTCAGTTTAAACTGATTATTCAATTTCTAAAGTAAATATTTGTGAAAACATCTTTGGTCTTTTTTTTTTTTAAGTCAGATCAGTAAGGTGTTGATTACTTTGAGAGCAGTTGGCTGCTGACTACATTCAGTATATTCAGGACTTTTAAAAAAAATTTTTTTTAAGTCTAGTGTTATAAACTATTTTTTTTAAAATACAAACCCTATAAAGGAACATTGCCAACTTGGTGTTTTACATTTGCCTTTTGTTTGTGTTTTAATCTGTTTAACTTCAGTAAGAAAGCTGTGACGAGTGTACAGCAGACTGGTTGTATCTGCATCTTAGAGGTGGATATTAATGGAGTGAAAAATCTTAAAAAATGTACTCTTGATGCAAGGTATCTGTTTATCAAACCCCCCAGTCTGGAATCTCTGGTAAGTACACACACTACAATAGTATTTATACTATGCACTCCTTAAAATCTGCCTTAAATGATTCATTTCTTTAGGTAAACTTAGTAAATTAGGTGAAAATGTGGGGTAGGGATTTCTTTACATTATGTGGTTCTGAGCATATTTTTTATTTCTGGATGTTAATCATTAAACTGACTAGTTATTCCAGTGTGGACACTTTGATTCAATATAAACAAAGAGTTAAACTTTATTTTATTACTGTCTTACAGTAATTTAAATAAATCAGCATATATTTTAAACATAGCTGCTTAGTTTTTGTGCTCTGATCATATTAGAGCATGGTACCAGATTGCCTTATATGGAGCAGTTTCTGGTCTTGAGATCAACCTAGGCAGATTTTAATTTTCAAAAATGTGCTAAAAATGTTGATGCCACTGTAATTTAGTTGGTTAGATTTCTCCATTATCTCATAGCTGGATGTAGCATAATATAATCACATGGGTTTAATATATGACTACATGGGAAAATATTTTGAAAAAGAACAGGAGTCGTCCCCCAGCTAAGAAATCTGGTGAGTATTGTACAGCATCAGGCATAGAATTAAACATACAGTCCTTGTAATAATTTTTGTTGTTGTTGTTGTTGAGCGAGTTTGACTTCTGAAAAAGGCTCTTTCAATGGCATTGCATCCCGTAAAGACAAGTGGCCTGTTCTCTGTCGAGTCCTCGTGATTGAGAGATGTTCGTCGAGCCGACAAGCAGCCCGGTCCACCCAACACTGGGGGCCCCAAGGACCCAGGAGGTCGCTCTCGCGTTGGGCTGTTGTTGTTGTTGGGGAATTAGTTCTGAATAGAGGTTTGATTTTGCTTCATTTTTTATCAATCATATTATTCGAGTTATGGGTACATGGTCAAAGTGCCTTGAAATTCTCCATTTGTTAATTATGTTTTTTTTATCCAAATAACTAAAAATATGAGTTGCCTAATGTATTTTCTACATTAATGTGTGCCAAGAAAGTGAGTTCACCAACTTTTTATGGGAGATTTTCTGAACCATAACCCCACATTCTACCCAGTGAGTTGAATTTCCTTTTGGACTCTTTCGCTCTTGATTATGGTAATTGTTGTTGAAATACTATGTAAGGGTAATCATTTCTCAAAATATGCAGACAGTCTTGACTTTAAAGAGAATAGCTACAAGTGGCTGCAGACATTGGAAACAGCTAACATAGAGTTCTCATCAGATCAATGAGTTTGTGCTTACAACTCTTCTGTTTCTAGAGACAGAGATTACAAGATCGTGGAACAGAAACAGAGGAGAGCCTTAGTGAGAGATTGGCTACAGCAAAAGAAGCCATAGACTTTGGTAAGGCAATGTGCTTGCTGATTTAAGTGTTTAAAAATGGCTGCATATTCTAATAGATTTATATCTAGACATCATTTACATTGCTAGATTATGATTAATACAGAGATAGAGAGATATAAATTGTTATCTAATTTTATAGGTTCAATATCCGATAGTGATAACATGACCTGAATATTGTCAATTCATATTATCCTTTACTTATCATCAGTTTGGATTATTTTTGTCTGAGTCATGCATACATACCTATATAGCTGCCAAGTAGTTTGCTCAAAACATTCATTATGCTCTAAATTTCTACCCTTATCCCCAGTATTTGAGATATTATTCCTTTATCAAATTTTTGTTAATTATCTTTAGTAGCTAAAAGGAGATGGGTAGTATCATGGCTTACGCAAGGTTCTCCAGATAAGAGAAATGGCCACTGATTTCATTTCTAAATTGATTAATACTATCACCCCCTCATTAACATTTCTACTGCTAAACAGTTTTCTTTTGATGTCTAACTATACATGAATTAGAGCTAATTTGTAGTTATGACCCCTAATTATTTTGAAAATCACTATTAGGTCTCTTCTTAAACATGTACAATTCAGACTTGGTAAATATTTTAAATCATTCAGTAACTCTAATAAATCAGTATCTTTTCTCAAATAAGGAATGCGCATGCACAGAAAATTTCAGGTGTAGACACAAAATATATATGCAGTGGAACTAAAACTTTTTTTATGTTTTATATTCCGGTTAATTACCCTTGAGGTTCTATTTATTTTGCTTGTAGCTGAAAATCACTGCTCTTCACATTTGAGATTAAAATTTTTTAAATTATTATTATTATTATTATTATTGAAAATCCATCTAGTAGATTACTTTAGTACACAAACATAGTTTGTATTTTCTTTACATTTTTAATCCCTAACCATATACTGTCTTTGTCATTTTTCATTTTTCCTGACTTTAGTAAAGTTCAGCATCTGCAATAACTTTAATTCTTGCTTCTTTGCTTCTTTGCACTTCACACAACATTACATGGTAAAATTAGTTATAAAATCTATGGCACTACATAATTGACAGTGGCATCAAGTTTGTAAAAATAAGTGCTTTGCCTATGGCCTGGATAACACTGTAATGATGACAAAATATTGACTCTATAGCAGAGGTCTCCAAACTACGGCCCGTGGGCCAACATCTAATTTTTATTTGCTCAAATGGGGTTTATAGACATAGATGGCTAGACGCATGCGTGCAGATCTTGTCTAGACATGCTTTGTTGAGAATCGATGACCCTTTCACGCACCGATGTAAACTTAACCGCTTTGATGCAGTTAACATGGTCGTTATTCAGTGGCTAGTTTATAAACTGCGTCTGCAGCTCAGTCAATCGTTATCAGCACGTTGAAACACTCGCAACATCTGGAAACTAACCGGCGAAAGAAAGCAACTTTTGTTTAATTCTGTGAGTGACTCTATTTTGTCTTTGCACCAATTACTTATTCTATGTTTGAATTAGTTTCGGCTGTGCTATTGCATGTAGTACGATATAGAAGTCTTGCTGATTTATCTGAATGTTACCTACTTAAATATTTAATATAGTTCGCGTCCAAAGCCGTTGTGAATCTTAAATTGCAAGGTGAAACAAATCTGATTTGTGATCTCTTAACGCACATCCAGGCTTTCCAAAAAAAATTGAAACTCTTTGAAGGACGGCTTCTTGTTAAGAACTTGGCTCATTTCCCATGCTCTGACAAGTTGCAGAACGAAGGAGAGGTGGAATTTCCTTTTGGTTTTGCTATAGAAGTCATTACAGACTTATTAGCACAATTTCTGCAACGATTTTCTGATCTTGATCGGAAAACAGAGGAAATTAAGTTGTTTCAAAACCCATTCGATTGCAATGTTGAAACTCTCCCAAACCGGCTTCAGTCAGATGCAATGCTCCAAAGCAAGTATAAGGAGGGAGATCTTATCAAGTTTTATAAATCATTGCATTCTGAACATTTTCCGAATTTGAGGCGATTCGCCATGGGATTACTGTCGATCTTTGGCACTACCTATCTCTGTGAACAAACCTTCTCAGAGATGAAGTATATCAAATCGAAATATCGATCAAATTTATCCGATGAACACTTGGCGTCCATCCTAATAATTGGCTCATCAAACCTAAAACCTAAGTACGGGGATATTTTGAAATCAAAGACTCAGTTCCATCATTATTAAATTTGTTCTGATCTTTCTGTTCATTTATGTTAGTGTGTCTCAATATTCTTACTTACTTTGATTAAATTTGTAATCTTAAAGAAAATACAATTGAACAAAAATGGCCTTCTTTTCCTATCTGCAGTTGAGTATTTGCTGATTCTGGCAGAACCCTTTCTTTGGTTTGAGATTATTAATCATTCATAAGTTTGATTGACATTTTTTTCTTTGTAATTATCCAATCCGGCCAGCAGTCTGAAAAGTTTGGAGACCTCTACTCTATAGGGTTTTGCATGGCATTTATTATGTTTTAACTATAAAAATCCCCTTCAGTAAAGTGGCGATAAATTTCTGAAACACTTATTTATCTTTTTACTTGTAGCAGAGCAGCCAAATGTTTATGATCACATTATTGTGAACGATGACATTGACAAAGCTTATACCCAGCTGCGAAAAATCCTAATAAAGGTAAAGAGACTTATGGCTGACACATACAACAAACAATGTTTCTTTTCTGCTCCTACACAGTGTTATATTTAATTATCTGTGCAGTGGATTATCAAGTAACTCTTTCATTTGTAGATTTTTGTACAGGCACCAATAAAATATTAACTAATAGTGTATGTTAACAGTGACACACCTGGAAAATAAATATTCATTACTTGTAGTCATCTATCTTTTTTTAGCCAAGCTGTTCTTGTTTAGCTTTTTACATTTTTTAAGTTGTCCTCATGAGAACCTCCCCATAAAATTATTGTTTGAATTTGACTACAATTATACTAAATACAAAAAACTTTAATGTGTATTTTTGCACGTCAAAAAGTTTATTTTAGATCAATGCCTGTTTGATAAAGATATCAAGGATTATATTTTACCTATCGTTATTTAATATTTCTGATAATTATTTTAAAATGCTGCTTGAATTTTACTTAAAGCTACCATGAAAGTACTTTTTTTAAAATGCAGGGAATTTTTTAGAAAAAAGTGCACCAGAAAATCCAATGACATTTTACATTTATAACGTATTTTGTTTTAGTTTTTGGGAGGTGCTGTACACAGCTTTTGATTTAAATTCTGTGAGTAGTAAATAAAATGTCACTATAATGTAATGTTACTGTTTCATTGTAGCATTGAGCATTAATATTGATATCATCCAAACTCAAATTAAAACCAATGCTACTCTCCTGTGTACTTCTGAGCTTTACTGAATATTATCTCCTTAAATAGATGCTGTATAAAACAGTGTAGGGTAATTTTGTATGAGACTTCTCGTATGACTTTAACTCAGCTGTTGAAACCTTCAATACTTTGTCATCACAAGGTTTGAGTCAAATAACAGCTCTATTGCTTTTCTTGCTTCACCTGCTGTGTTACATGTAAAACTTTGCCTCTGGTGGCGTGGGTTTACACACAAGTCACATATCTATCAGGTGGTTTCAAATTTGCGTAATAACAGTGGTCAAAATGAACGTAAAACCTGTCGTGCTTACCAAACATTAGAGTATGACATCAGTGATTGCTTACTGATGGACAGCAATATCTACCCATATCTAGGCTGAAAACCAGGAGTAGACAGACAGACATGTGGCTGCTAACTTCGGCAGAGGTACAGACACTGATTCAGTTAACAAAAAACCAGGATGATAATGCAAAAGACCATTATGCAAGGGTGCAAGAATAGTTATAACCAACTTTCATGTCCTCCATGGCTGCTTGTTCTTCTGTCCTAAATCCCATAGAACATATCTGGAATGAGATTTTTAGTCACACTGGATGCTCTTAGGACCATTCCTGAACTGAATCAATCCTTGACAGAAGAGTGCACTGCTATGGTATAGGCTAGGGGTGGCTGTATATGCTGCAAAAGATCATGACTTGAGGATGTGTAGGTAGTGACTATTCATCATCATCATGACACTGAATGCATCAAACAAATGTTTAGATATTGCACAAAATAAATTTTATATCTCAAACTTTATGGTCAATTTTGAAATGTGTGCAAATATTTTATCTTTGATAAATTCTATTATGATACTATTATGATACAATAAACTCTGGATATAACAGCACTCTATCTAATGGCATATGTCACAGCTCTGCCGGCAGACATGGCAACCAACTTAAATTTGTTTACAGTTGCCATCTTGGAAGTGCGTATAGCTCATTTCTCTCATCTTCTATCATACGATAACTTTTGTACCCTTCAACAATGGCTCCTAAATTTGACAAAGCAAGTACTATGCTTAACATTACCAATAAAAATGAAATAGTCAAGAAATTAGAAAAAAGGTGTAAGCAGGAATGTTTTGATGCATGACTACAATCTTTGTTTGTCAATCATTCTCCTGATGTAGCAATTGAAACAACAATGCCAGAGGAGGAGCAGGTAACAGAAGAGAAGTAAACAGTGTTGTGTAGTGTATACTTATGCTTTTTAATGCATATGTAACATATTGTGCATACACTTAAAAAGTATAATTATGTTTTATTCACGCATATGTTCCATATGCAACTTGATGTAAATGCATTTTTTGAATATTTTGATTAAATTGGCAGCACATACATGACCGTTTTATATTTACACCTCCCTTATACCTTACTTATCTGGACGCTCCATATGACAGAATATTCGATATAACGGCATCCCTGATTCCCCAATGGTGCTGTTATTTACAGAGTTTACTGTATCTTTATGTTGTTTTGATCAGCGTGTGAGTATGTGTGCGCGCGCGCGCACATGTGTAAAGTTTGTTTTTACTCTGTTGACTCATTTTAATGATCTTTGTAAAAAGGATTTGTTGTTGTTTGTTTACATTTTGACACTAGATTTCAAATTTGGGTAGGAGTCAAGCAAGCTTACTCAACCAATTTGCCAAAATGCTTTTTAGGGGTGGACAAGTGATGTATTTTTATTATCTTTGTAATGAAATTAATGAAGTACTTTATAAATTCTTTTAATTGTTATTGTTTCTTCAGTCTATATTGAAAATGAAACCTTGTCTTTAGTTTATGACTATAATTCTTGGCAATTAATATTTGGCTCATTAAAATTAATTTGAAATGTTTATGTATTATTTTATTTTTTCATATGCTTGCATGTTACCTTTTGAGAAAAAGCAATAAGAACAATTTTGTACAATTAAACTACAATATAGTGTATTCATTTGTATTTTAGGATATAGAAGCTCTGAAGAAAGACCCAGTGTAAAATGCTACTGTCCATATACAGCAAGGAACCTCTGCTGCTCAAAAACAATGGATGAATCTTGTCATTAGGAAAAAGTGGATTGGGCACAAAGTATTTATGATAGATGTTATTACTGTCACAAAGACTATGTATGGTTACTATTGAATTAAAGCTAAATAGGTTTATATCTTGGGGACAAAACCTATGGGTAACTTTTAGCAATTTTTAGGCCACTTTCAGAATTAGAATTAGACTTCTTAAATGTGTTTAGGTAATAAATATGAGGTCGTGATTTTTGTTGTTTTTTAATGTTCCCAAGGTACTTGAAATTTCTTACATTGTATTAGGGTTTTGAACAAATCTGTGGTATGATCTTTCTGCATATAATCTAGACATACCTATCCAACCAGGCATGAATCTATATTCTAGCTTTCTGAAATAGAACCGCTTTGGGCTCTGTTAATCAAATCATGGAAATGCAGGATTGTAAGGATTTCATAGAACTCTGCAATGTATAACAAGATTAATAGTGAGTAAAAATTAAACCTTAAATCAACTGAAAAAAGCAGATTTCCTTTTATAGTTGCAATCAGCAGTATTTTTGTTTTTTAAATTTTGTTTGTACAGAAAGTGGAGTTGTATGGAACAAGTTTCTCTCTGACAACAATTTAAAAAATGCACCCACATAGCAATGGCATAATACTAGTCTGACATGGATCCTTGACATTATAACCACAATAAATATTTAAATTTAAGAGGCAGAGAAAGAGATTTGTTCTTACGTTTAGTGCAGGGGAAGTTTTTTCACATTTATCCAATGGGAATACTTTAATATTCAATAACTGGGATGGAAAATTATTGCTAATTTATGCTTCTGTGTTGATGTAAATTTTAAGAAAAGGTGGGTACATGGACTGACATGAATATTATCACTAGTATTTTTTAAGTAATGTCTGTCATTAGCTGGCTAGTTGATTTATAATAGAATGAGCTTATTTTGGTAAGAGTCACTTTATACAGCATTGTGACCTTATGAACATTGTCATCTCTTAAGGGAAGCTACATTATATCTTCCTCCTAGTTTTTTGCTGGTGTTTTCAATATTTATACTTAAAATCAAATTTTTTTTTCTTTAGTTTTTGGCTATATTCTGATGAAGTTTCTTCTATCTGCATTATTCTGAAAGTGTAGATTATATTTTTTTTAAAAAATCTGTAAATCAACTCTATCTGATGGTACAGCCATATGATTTGAATCTGCTCTTTAGTGGCTGATGTAACAATTTTGGATAGTCAACTTTTTTGGCACTAGAGCAGTGGCCATGTTTGTAAGGTTTCTTGGAATAAATTTCATAGGGTTTTCTCATCTCAGAAATCTGTGGCCAAGAAGAAATCAGGTAAAAAGGGACCACTGGTAGATACAGTAAAGATATCTATCCATCAGCATTTCAACCAGGCTAAATTCTATATGAAGTGAAGTAATACTAAGAACCAAATGTGGATCATCTGCTTTCTAATTGTGATTTTAATGGTTATACAGCATTTTTCTTTTTCTGTGTACATTGAATTACTAATGGTGTGGCAAAATGGTAATTTACAGTCCATTGTGTGATAAGACTTCAAGGATTTCTTTATAGTGATGTTCAATCTTGCTACTTCAATGTATCTGGATAAACTCCTGTTTGATAGTAGCTTTAGTTCTTATTTGTGTTTTTTTTTGGAGTATTTCTTATTTCTTAATAAATTTTCAGATATGAAAACTAATCGGTGGCTACTAAATGTGCTAGCTGATGACATCTCCCTGATATATGGTTTAGAATTTCATGACTTGTGAATGCTGGTCACAGAAAAACCAGCATGAGTTCTTCCTCAACCATGGGATTAAAACCAATTAGCCAATGTGACCTGACACCATGTTGTAATACTGAGATTGTGAGTGAAAGCCTATATGAGGATGAAGAACTTTCTGATGCTTTGGATTCAAATTTATTACCTTGCTCTCCTTACTAATGAATTAGTTTTGTAAAGCCAGTCACCCATTTTTTAATGTGTGCAGAAGGATTATTAATTTATTCAACCATACTGAATATTTCATGTGAAATACTTATACCAGTATGCAAGGTCATCTGGGTGCTTGTAAAAAAACTTTTCTTTTTCTTTTTTTCCCAGCATGACTACAAGACTGAATACCAAAAAGAACAATTATTAAGAAATAATTTCACTTAAACAAGTTATAGGTTTTGCAGCAGCTTGATGGTTTTTTTTTTACACTTCCTTCAAAGCGTATGAGTTTATAATGCTGTCAAAAATTAATTTGTATGCAAGATCATTTTCCCATGGCAATGTTATTAAAGCATATAAATGATGATGATCCATGGTGGACCACAAACTGTTCTTTACAAAAGTAAGCTTATTAGATGTTCGCTCTTCCACTGCAACTGACACAGATAGTGATGAAAGTTTTTTATTCGATGTGTCTGTGGAAAGGGATTTTTTAGCCAGCTTGCTTTAAATTTATTTACCATTTTTAACAGGTGCTACTCTTTTGAACAATGAATTCTTTATTTTCCATAGCAGGTGAGTTTTTTTCCACAAGCTTATCTGATAAATCTTTAAGATACAATTTGGAAAATTCTTCTGCCTTTAAGATGCAACCTTCATTGTTGATATCAGGTGTGTCCCAAAGAAATGAAAATGTTTCATTGATTTTTTTTCAACTACATCTGATCTCTATTTTACCCTCTTCAAGAAGCCTCTCTAGAGCTGTGTGAAAAGCATTAACTATGAATTTTTGTTCTTGACTTTCCTGAAATTCATAGGCAGTTCTATCTTCATGAAACATTTTAATCTTTTGCTATCTTTTTCCTTAAATTCTTGCTGAAGTCTCAAACCAGCAGCTGCAAGTTGTGCTTTTTTTTTTTTTTTAAGAATTGAAGCCCATGATTCTGTAAATACAGTGTAGATCATCTATAAGTGACTTGATTAACCTTGGATCTTCATTTAGCATCAGCTGTGGTTCTTGTGGTACATAGTTTACATCACTCATGGTTCAAATTTCTGTGCCAAAATACAATCAAAAAGAGACAAGTCGGGTGATTCCAGCTCTGTTTTATTCATAATGTCTGAAGCAATAATTCCTCAGTCTTTTTGCTAAGAGTTTCACTACTTGAATTCTGGAGCTCTATTGTGTCTTTGATCAGCCATGTAAAAAAAAAAAAAAAATTAGGGCTTTTTCTTGTAAAACTTTCTGTCATGCAGGATTGGAACTGAATTAGTTATGCAGCTTTTGAACATTACCCCACAAAAATTTTCATTTTTAAAATTTTTGTATACTTTTAAAATCTAAAGGAATGTACACGATGTATTGTTAAAAAAAAAAAATTTTTAAAATCCAGAAAATGTTCCCCTCTAGTAACTTGTATTGTATCTACCTGGATGCGCGCTTACAGGTATTTTGACTTTATATAAAAGAAGCATTAAGACTCTGGTTAATTGTAAACCACATTGTAACTAGATTGTTTTTAAAACAATTCTGTAATTCAGATGAGATCTTAATTTTTTTTCAAAAAAGGAAGTTGTAATTTAAATAAAAGGTTTTTTGGTTCCAATCTTTGCCTTGCCTGTGAACTTTGACCCTCAACAATCAGTGTTGTTCTTTGATGCAAAGAAACACCAGATAATTACTGTGTAGTCTGACTTATGTTTATTGCTGTTTTTATGATTTATATTACTATACATTTGTGTGTCTATTTTACATAATGTTTGTCTTTATTTTCCTTCTAGTTATAGCTATGCACTGTAACGTCTATCGGTGATAAAAAATATTCTGTGGCTTGTTGTTTGCTCGAAGTTTTATAGGCTGAGTGTTCACGGACTAATGCTTCAGCAGAACCTCAAGACAGACTTCTTTTCATTCCACATTTTTAAAACCTGACTGACAATACATCTTGCAGAGTGGGCAATCTCCCATGACAAATTCTACAAATTTGTTGGTCTTTGCACAAGAGTTAGTAACTCCACTAATTAACTCCCTGCCTCCACACTGTTTCTGAAGAATATTTTTTGCTCTTACTATTTTCAATAAAAAGGAGTTTAAAATTAAAGAAAAACAGTAAACAGTAATTTTCTCAAATTTTATTCTTTTCTTAGATCAGGTTGTTTGTCCTCTCTTAAGGGTCAGATTGCCATTGATTTAATGTTGGCAGGTCATCCTGCATATATTGGAGAAGCTAACAAGAATGAATGATTTCATATCTGTAGGAGCATGAAGACTTGGCTAAAATCAGTTTGTAGATTGGTTTAAAATTTATGACTCTAGAAAACTGGTCTTCATCAACCCTTTCCCATTCAGGAAATGCAATATTTTACATGCGCAAATCTTCAGACGATTTCCAAGATGGCTACTCAAAATGCACCTACCTGATTAGAATTCTTTAAAAGCATATTAAGAAGTAATGGAATGACTCAAATTAAAGGCAACACTGTAACTCTAACTTATTTTATAGTTAGTTAAAAGCAACCACTTTTTTTTTTGTTTTACAGTAATTTATGCTCACTTCTGTGTGTAGAAGGGACCTCTGACATTTATAAAACAATTCTTCATTGTCAGATAACCAAAGAAAATCAAAACTTAATTGACAAAAACAATTTTACTGCTGTAGTTATTGTGGGGATTTAGGATAATATCTAGAATAAATCTTTGACATTCACTCCTAACTACATTCAATTGTGATTGTCAGTAAAGAATCTGCTGTTTTGTTTGTTTATTTTTTGTTTTCTTAATCTGTTGTTTACGGACTGCTCCATTAAAAGCGATTGGAAAGTCATACTGAGTATTCAATAGATTGTATTTGTTGGTTCAAATTATTAGCTAAAAGCATTCTTGGAAATGTGCCACTCCCCACAGCCTGCAAAGAAAGAGGTTAAACACTCCCAGTTATGGTTCATGTCACATATCTCTTAGTAGGTACAGGAAGACAAAAGGCTGCCATCCATCTCTTATGGAAGGGCAGATGGCCAAAAAGGAGAGTTTGTCAGGAAAAAATGGCACCAGCAGCACCTTTTCCCTACAGACTTCTCCCCAAAACATAACCAATAGACTGGTACAAGCGAGAAGCTTATCCTAAACAAACCCTGCCCTGAAACAGCAGTGGTCCTTTCTCATAACTGTCCTTTGGGGAAGGAGGAGGAAACTGAATGTACAAAATAGAAACAAATTTAAATCTAACTTTACTGTTTCACTTTTCATCTGCTCAATGAAAAATAAATAGCCTCTAAATTCAGACAGTGACATAGTAAAGGTCTATTTTTGACATCACTGAATCTAAGGTTAGAGTAAGAATACGTATACATCTTGAATATGCTGCTGCCCATATTGAGGACAGAAATCTTTAGTATAAAGTTTCCAGATAAATCATAAGTGCTTGTCAAATCTGTCTAAGCTATAACAGACTGGGAAAGCAGATCATAGAAGATGAGATAGAATTGTACCCCACAATTAACATCCTGTTACTGGGATATGTAACTGTCTCCAGTCATGATCTAGATAGGCGAGGCTCAGTGACTAACCCCATGAGTTGAATGTTTTATGTGCTACTTAGCATTCAACCTCACAGAATCATTCCATCTAAGTATCCCAATGTACACATCTACTTTGGTATGATGTAGCTGCTAGTATAGACACAGTGTACTTACAATACCAAAAACAACCCTGCTGTTTGTCCCAGGATGTAATCTATGAGATTGTTTTCAGGATTTATTCTTGGCAAGTTAGAATAACTATTAGGTAAGGTTAGGTCAGTCTTCAAGAGGAGCAGGCAGTTGGAAATTGAACAATGAAGTTCTGACAGTCAAATTTTGTTGATATGATCCACAACTTTTGAAATATTGGTATTGGAGAAAGAAAAAATTAGATTTAGGAATAACCTTGTATGGTGTATGTAGGAAAACAAAAGGATATCAGCATAGATTACTGCCAAATTTTCAATTCATTTAGGCAGGTTAAAGAGTAAACCTTAGTTCATGACTTTAAACAGAGTTCCTGAATCTGTTAAGTTCCCCAAATGTGGATAGGATTGATTAAACAGGAAACAGAAGCTAGAGAAGTAATAAAAGATGTAGAAGGTGCTAGAGTTAGGGCCAAAGTACAGGTTGTGTGTAGTTAAATCTTTTGTAGATTGGGAAAAGTTAGGTTTGGTGTGATAAAATTATGCATAGCTGAAAACAAAAATTCCATGAATGTTTCAGATAGTGAAAGATCTGACAGCAATTGGTAATTATGTATTCAAAACAGGAGCTCTTTCTATTACTTGGCACAGTCACACTTTTTAATTGGGGGTTCTGTTAATTTACTAAATAATAATTAAGACATTAGCAAAGTGATAGACAAGGCAAACTTAAACTAGATCTGTTTAGTTGGAGGGCAATCTACTTAAGGCAACTTCAACTCAAAAAAAGAAAATCTTGCATAAAACAGGGTTAGATAACTCCTTGGCTTTCCCAGACTTAGTTTAAAGCTCTGGTTTCTAGCAGAGACACTGCCCTGCATGATACAGAAAGGGGATAAAATCTTAGAAGGTAAATTGATAGATAACTTAGACAAAAAAAATATACTGTATGCTGGTGAAACTGATCACACTAAGAAAATCAAGTAGTACTGATACTTTTTTTTCTATACTGAGTGTATGAAGCTGCATCTAGTGCCCAATTGACTTTCCCTGGAGAGTTAGAAACATCTGGCAAATCTGGCCTATCTCATTATTTTTTGTCTACAGCTTGCATGGCATCTTATTCCAAGATATTGCCTAAGACATTAAATGACCCAAGTAGACTTAATCTACACAGGTGCATATTTAGATTTACAGCTAAAACAAACATGGATAGCCTATTAAATAATCCTAATTTTTTCTGCATGGCAAATAATATAAAGAAGCTGCAGTGTTTTAAAGGTCCACTCCTAAGAAGATAGTATATCAGAATTATATTCAAGAGAAATTTCAAACTGAGTACATTGTCAGTAATTCTGGTGCTATCATCAACTGAGATACTTTTTGACTGATATTTGGTTACTAACGTCCTCAGACACAGTGGTCAAAGAAATTCTGCTCATTTAAGAACACTTAATCAATTCTCCTTTCATAGGCAGAGCAGAACAGCAAGTACAAACTAATCATTTATCTTTTCTTTTTCAGGATGCATTCACATGATTTTCCACATGTATAAATAGCAGTCATTCTCTCTCTTTTTGACTTTTGTAAAGAATCATACTGTCGAGTTTTTTTTTAAATCCTTTTGAATAATAGATAACTACAGCAGCCAAACACAGGAATAACCTAGCCAAGCCTCACACATTTTAACGTGCACATCAAAACAGAAAATAAAAGCTTTGCCACATTTGCACCTGGCTTCTGCCCTAACAGACAAAAAAAAAAAAACAGGGGCACTATTTGTATCTTTGATTTATTGAGAAAACTTTTCTCTAATGATAATTAAACGAAATGGTTCAGTTGGTAGGGCTCAATCCCACCAACAACATGCAAATACTATCCTCGCTGAATACTAAAAATATGGCAAGATAATAAACTTACCAAAATGTAACAATAGAAATTGCATTGAAGTGGATAATAGTCTATCATTAACTAAAATAACTAAACATTTACAAATTAACTGAGCAATTTCTAGTATTCTTATAAATACATTATCAGGCTATAAAACGCCAGATTTTTTCTGGCAACTTCAATTTATTGAAAACCACATTTTCTACAATGATTTTTTTGTACTAATGTTTTTCATCAGATTCCTTTTCTGATAAATTATCTAGGGTAAAACTACTGCAAAGAAACAATAGGAATTTAGAATTAAAACCTGTCTTATTATTGAGTAGGGTAATCCAGTCAGACACCACTACCATAATCCCTGATCAACGCCATTTATTGCATGATGTCAACACTAAGCCGGTTTGGATTGGGATTTGCAGGGAAGATTAGCAGACATTTTTAAGACTGCGCGCAATAGCCATCAGATGATATAGATGCGCATAGGGACACGAAAAAAATATGTTGTTGTAAATTAATGCCCTGTTTATATGAATACTTAGATACACTAAGTGTGGTTTCTCGAGCTACACTTGTTGTAGTAATTGAGATGTAAATAGTAATAATTGCTGTATATTTAAAAAAATTGATAATGAGGAGGAGGAGGAGGAGGAGTTGTTAATTGTCTACCAGGTAACTCGGTTGGGTTACCCGGGGGGGGGTCTTGATGCTCTCTCTAAACACCTGGGAAAGCCTTCACCACACGCAGTTCTGCAGCTTGTTATATTTAATTCATCGTGCCTAAATATAGTCGCAGCTAAGGCCTAAAATCCATCCCCCGGGGGGACCCCAAGCCTCCATTGTCTGTTGTTCCATTTAAATATGGCTAAAAAGGCGCAAGGGTTAATCAGATAGACACGGAAGGGGGGGATTTCCGGAACACCACCACCACCAGAGCTATTTCTAGACTTCCGAGAACGTTTTCCTCTTTACCCAGGTAAAAAATCCCAACCAGTGAAGAAGCCCTTTAACTGTTAAAGGGGCGGGGGGGGGGGTCTCCGGCGATAAGCCCAGTAAGTAAGACGATCTGCCGGTCCTTTAATAAATAAACAATGGGGATGGCTATTTTTAGACCTCGCCGCGCGCGCCCACGTACTTCCTGTTATCGATTTTCCCGTTCGGTTCGCCGATCGAGTGAAGGCCCGGAGTGTCGGGGGGGGGCCTGCTGCTGCTGCTGCTGCTATCTCGAAGTAAGCCATCATACTTTCTCTCTCTCTCTTGTTGTTGTTGTGTTTTCTTTCTTTCGGCGGGCGGAAGATGGGTCGCCAATAGCAACCGGTGGTGGTGGGGTGGTGAGCCGGCGGAACACCCCGAACCAGTTCACGAGCGAACGCTTTCTCTTCCTCCGCGCCAGCGTCTGTCTCTTCTTCTCCCTCCAGCCCGCCGCCGCCGCCGTCTCGGATGTGTAGAGGAATAAAAAGGTAGTTTTATTTACACACACACACACACGATTAACAATGGAAAATTGTTGTTATCCTACATTTCGGCGCTGTAGCTTCAAACGTAAACGGTGTCGTTCGACTGGCAGCCAGCGTTCATGTCGGTGGTCGTCTGCGGCTTTGGTCATGGCGGCTCCTCTCTACTGCCAGCCACAAAATCCCAAAAGGATCCCGACCTGAAGACCAGTAATCGTCCCCTCCCCTCCCCTCCCCTCCCCTCCCCCCCCCTCCCCCCCCTCTCTCTCTCTCTCTCTCTGTGCTAGACATGAAGTCGGCACAGGTTTACCAATATTATCGCCATGTCGGCTCCGGCCTCTGACGGGGGAGAGAGAGAGAGAGAGAGACGACCCCCTCCATCTCCTCCCCAACTTTCTTTTAATTTAATGCATTATAAACCCCCTCTTGTTGTTGTTGTTGTTGTTGTTGTTCTAAACCCAATTCTGTAGTTTTAATAAATGAATTTTCCAACCTATAATACCTGTAGAAGCCAGTTATGGCTCAGCACGAAATCCAGCGGACCAACTGCTGGTTCAGAATGTAATAAAAATATTAACTAACGCCGCGGAATTCAATCTCATTAAATAAACTGATCTTTTCTGTGTTTTTGTGTTGCTTTTTTTAAAAAAAAAAAGGTTTATTCTTTAATAACAACTAGCATTAAGGTGGTCACCCACCTTTCTATTAGCGTATTAAGGTGGCGCGCGTGTTGTTTGACAGTGGATTTTCCTTTCTATTTTTTTTTTTAAATATTTGTACTGCAGATTTTAACCGTCTTTCCCTTTTCAAATTCAAACAGCCCCTCTTTTATAACTTGTTAGGGTAAGGAATAAATGTATCACAGAATAATGCACTGAAACGGGGAACAACAATAAACTGAACTGCCAGGGACTACCTAATTAATAGCATATTCTACAGCAATAATTGTAGCCAAGTCTTCAGCTAGGTGTTGTAGACCAGTGTTTGGTTGTTAATGGCTTCTTCATTCGGCACATTTTTTGAGGATGCTGAAAGTGAACAGAATCACTGGCTAAAGATCTTCATGAAATGAAGTGTCTTGTTTGTGTTTAGCTCTCAACTGATGACCAAATTTCAAATAGGGTAATTTATAGCTTTGTTGAACTCAAGAATTGCATCCTGAATAGTGTAATTTTCAAGCATCTGTGTAACATGATGCATATAGATGGTTTTATTGTCATTGTGGTTTAGGGGCTAAGTCTGATTAGATTAATGAGAACCTAACTTGCTAGTGTCCTCATCAGGCTAAAAGTTGGGTTTACCTGGAGTAGGACAGTATCACAGTGATCCCTGCTGTCTTTGACATTCTTTTCAGAATTTTTCTTGATGTGTATTCTTTGCACCATGCATTTTACCATTAATGACCTTGCTATCTCTACTGTTGTTGCTTTGTATGGTTTTAAGCAAGCCTACTTGATTGCTGTGGAGTTTTTGTTGCTTTTGCATATGTTGTCTTTCACAATTTTGTTCTTAGTTACAAATTGAAATGCTTATTGAGTACGAATTATGAATGATTTTGAAAGTATCTACAATATAACCTCTAATTTGAAATTCTAAGATAGGTCATAATATGCTAATCATAATATCAATTTCTCTATCTAATCAGTGTATTTTTCTAGAAATGGTGAGGTGTAGCACCACATTTAAAAGTAGAATTTCTCATTATTTCTTGTACATGGTGTTGCGTAAACTGAAGCTGCACAGTTATGGAAAAAAAGAGTGAATGAGATTGTTGTCATCAAATGGCATTTTTGTCCTTGGTAAAATTTCTTGTTATATTTTAATCAAGCTTTCACTTTCTGATGTTTGTTTTTGTATATACTTTGAATTTATTTAGTTGTCATGACTGTTTTAGCTGCAGTTCTCATCTTTTATTGATAGTGAGTCTGTTCAACTCTCCCTGTCAAAGAGATCTCTGAAAGATGATCATATCCCACTGATTGCCAAAGTTAGACATCAAATGTAGCTTCTGTGACACTTGATAGATGGCTGGTCAGTAGCACTAGATATTGTTAGTTTAAGCATTGGCAAATGCCCTTGGGGAATTTCGAATCATCTGTCAATGGAGGAGTGAAACTGTTAATGGAAATAATGTCATATCCTGGTTAAAAATGGCTGCACCCATGAGAAGAAGAGATCAATTTTCTGTGCAACAAGTTGGCAAAATTATTGCTTATTCAGTGAGAATGACTTGTTTAGCAGTGGTTATGTTCAGGATATAGACTTTGATCCACATGACAGAAATAATAGTTTGAACAGTAATAGTGATGATGAGTCTGATAAAAGTGATCATCATAGTGATTTTGATTCAAATGACTCAGTCACAATGGCAGCAGTAGTAGTAGCCATGTAATGGCAGACAACCACAGCTCGTGGTAGACATGTTAATCCAATCCAGTATGGTCAGAACTGGGGTCCTGTTGGCCAACTCCTAAATAAATATCACCCCTTGTGCAACAGCAAACCTTGGTCCAAGGAATAATGCTCAGAATGTTGGTGATAATGTCTTGAGATATTTTCAGTTATTTTTACTGATCTATTAAAACAGTTACTCCAACTAATCTCTATGCTAAACAATATTTTGCCAACTTCCCTAGATCACTCTCCCCTCATTTAAGGTTTAGGAGGTGGAAGATGCAACAGTACCAGAAATGAAAACCTGTTTTAGATGGATGTTACTAATGCCTTATAAGGAAGCCAGAACTTGCCCAGTACTGGTCAAATGAAGCTCTACTGACACCCTTCTTTGGAAACATCATAAGCAGTAACAGATTCCAGATTATCTTGAATTTTTTTACACTTCAATGACAAAAACAACTGCCAAGATAGTCTACAAATTCTGTGACAGTGTAGTGGAAAAATTCAAGGATAATTATACCCATCATCCTCACATTTCCATAGTTGAGGGGATGCTGAAGTGGAATAGAAAGCTAGCCTTCAGATGTTATAATCCCAAAAACCATTAAAATATGGAATCAAAGGATACTGACAGACTCTGAGAATTCTTACTGTTGGAATATTCTCATGAAAATATTCTTTATAAATGGATGACTTTTATAATTCAGTCAAGCCTAGTTTTTCACTTCTTGACACTGATACATATACTGAGAGAATTGTGGGGAACTACCCAAGATAAGGAATGATGGGACAAATCCCTATTTGAAAGGGGGAAGACGATTTCTCATGAGAGTGGGAAAGTGATGGTGATTACGGACAATAGGACTATCAGGCCCACCAGTAAACACAATGCTGTGATGGGAAGAGAGGTGGTGGCTTCACTGAAGTCTAAACCAACATGCATAATGGAGTACAACCAGTTCATGTCAGACAGGTATGATAGGATAGATCAAATGATTTCGTACTATCCTGTAGTCAGAAAAACATGGCCCAATAAATAGTTTTATACCTTGTGGAATTGGCCATACATAAGATGCACATTGTGTAAAATGACAATAATAAACTAAAACTGAATTTCAACTGAAATCTGTGAAAGAGCTGTGTTCAAGGTTTCATGATTTTGACTGGCTCTAATGATGAAATTCCTACACTTCGACCTCACAGGTTGGCCCCACTCAAGGACCTAGCTGATACTAATTGGTGGATTCAAAATACATATCAAGGAAAAATATCCAGGAAGACACTGCAGAGTATGCAAAAGATGAGAATTTTGCCGTGATTCTCTAGTGTTCTGTAAATTCTACAATGTGTCTCTTTTTGACATGAAATACTTTGACATTTACCATTCTTTGAAGAAGTATTGCTGAAATATTGTAAACTGGCAAAATCAAAGATGAATAAAAACTGTGTCATCAAAGGTTGCTTATTTCTGCTAATAAAAGGTGTAAAAATATTGAAAAGGACATTTTATGGATATAAACTAAAAAAAACTTTGAAAGGCAAAGAGTTAATGCAATTTTTAAAAGAGATTTTCCATCTTAGAATTATCAATTTTTAGTTTTTTTAAATATTCTTCTATCTATGACATGCTATAGCCCATTAGTCATGATTTGCCAGTACATACAGAAAATTTCTTAATGCATATTTCTCCCCTATAGTAAGCTGCCTCCTTTCCAATATGAAATTAGAAAGAGATGTAGGTGAAGTCCTCTTCCATGTGACCTAATTCAGGCTAAAAAAGGTGTCTGCTTTAGCAGGGAAGTCCTTATATGAGCTCTTCATTTTCAGATGTGGAAGAAAACAAGAGCACCATGAAAACCCACTAGGTCAACTGGGGAATAAGAGTGAGATAAAACCATGCTAGTGAGGTACACCAAGCCCATTTTCTACAGGAACTGAGCCCAGGCCCTGCTCTCTAGCAGCCTAACCAGAAGATTACTGTAATATCCAGTATAAGGTGGTTATTTCCAAAGGACAAGTGACATGCCCTTCCACAAATTTTATGTTTGAAATACAATAAGATTGCTTAGTTTTATAGCAATATTCCTGAATAGTTTACAATTTTATCAAATTGCAATAAAAATAGATCTCTTCAGTTATGACAGCTATTAAGATTGTTTTTTTTTTATTGTTTTGTTTTTATTAATATTTCATTTATCTGTCATTTTGATAAAAAATTTTGTAGGTATTTCCAGTCTAGCATAAGGTAATCATAAACCAGTAGTAATGTCTACACCCTATCTTGGTAGATCAGTGGATATGGAACTGTTGACTAGCATTAATAACTGCCTTAATTCTTACATTCCTGAGGATATATGGAACTGCTTGTAATGGGTTTAATTTTATAATTTTCTGACAGTATTTTAAGTTTTTAAATACAAAACAACTTTTTCCAGATGTCTACACCATTCTTACCTTTCAGTACAACAATTTCAATAAATTTCTAAAAATAAGCAGTTTATTCCCACTTTCTGTCACTGGTAATCAGGTATTGTTTAAATCTGCAAGTTTTGTATTTTTTAAAAAATTCTATTAGACTACTGTTCTTATTGCATTTTTTATTAAATCACTTAATTTTTTTTTGTAATTCGCTTACTGTACTGTAGTTAAGGTAAAATATATATCAAGCTGTAACTTAAGAACTTGTACTGTGGACCAATACATCTATTTCTATAATACACTAGACTGAGGGAATGTTTTGATGCGATATCCTTCATTAGTAGAATGTTGTCTTGGTCATTACTAGTGCTAAAAAAAAACAAGGGTGGGTTAGCAGGCTGTATTTCATACATAAAGAAATAACTTTTCATGTTTTTATTCCTTGGTTTCTCTGGTGGTGTCATTCAATAGTTAGAATTTAAAATATTTTATATTTCCTTTGTTATTAATCTGGTTATCAGTTGAAATATTTACTGCCAAAAAAAAAAAATTCCTCAGTAATTTGGAACATTGGTCTAAAAGTTCATTGTGAATTTACTTGCCTATTTGAATAGGCAACAAAATGTCATCTGTTTTTATCCTAAAGCACTAATGTATCCTAGTTTTGTTCATAATCTACACTTGATGAAATAAATTTGTCAATATTGGCAGTGCACCAATATGGAGCATAACATGTAGCAACTTGCTTGACAGTTTTATGGTATACTATATTATATATACATGCCATCAGTATTTTATGTTCAAAGGTTTTAAAGTTTACTTTAGTTTTAGAAGTAAACATGCACTAATAAATACTATGACTGCATTTGCAGTATTATATGTTCGCATGGCTGACTTTTGTGTATTTTAGTTATTGCTCTTAAGCAACTGTAGAAATGAAAATATCTGTGCACTATTAGCCTAGAACTCTGTATTATTGAAGATGTTTTTACCCTTCAGGTTGATTTAAAGATATTTTTTTAAAAAAATGAATGTATTTATACCATTGGCTCTACACATGATGAATGTTGTGCAATTTATAATTATTCAATAATTATACACAAAATTTTTAGAATCAACATATTGAACCAGGCATTACAGGATATGAAAAAGATAGTATGTAGAACACTATACCTTTTCACTTTACTTAAAATGTTTTATCAGTATCCTCCCACCTCCTCTGCATATAAGAGGCAGTGATTATTTTAGGTCATTTCCTGAGTTTTAATTTGCATTTGTTGTGAAACATTTTAAATTGTATAAGTTAGAGTAACCTGAAGTATCTGGTTTGGCTGTCACCTAACAATAACTACTAGAAATGTCAGAGGCTAAAAAAAGAAAGTTTTAATATCAAAATATACTATTCCTGACATTATGCATACTTGTCATTCACAGAATTTTTGCTGGCTAATAAGATTATGAGCATTATAGTAAATACAGCTTATTCAATAAGCTCATTAGATTTCAGTGACCATATTAAATCAATGCATTTTGAGGATGGTGCATTAATCACTTATCTACTTTGTTTAATTTTTCTTCAACTTTTAACATAACAACAACAAAGAATCATGAGCAAGCAAGTTTAGTTTCTTCTGACAGTAATGGCTAACTTACTTCCCTTGTAACGTTATCTAGGTGCTCAGTTAAAGTTCCTCCTAGTTTAATTTTTTGTAATATCCACACTATATTGGCTTTTAATGACCAGCAGCATCATCTAATCTAAACTTAAGCTCGATATCTACTAGTGACTTTATTTTTTTCTTTCTTTTGTTGCAGGTGCTCTGTAGTTTAAAACGACAGTGAATGAGAATGTGGCTATATATTTTGTTAAGGGTTAAACAAAAAGATGACGATATTTGCATTTTATAAAACTGATGACTGTTTTTAAAACCAAGACAATTTTACTTTATTACTGAGATGAAGAATGTACAGCAGCAAAAAGAGAATGTGTCAAACAAAATGCACATATATCCATCAGGTCACCAGTCTAGTAGTAGTAGCAGCAACCTCTCAGACTCTCAGGTCCCATCACAAAGACTGAAGGCTATTTTAGATAATGACCTGTTTAGAAAGTATCTGGCCAAGGTTTCTGCTCATTTGAAAGGACACCAATTTACAAGTAATTTTAGTGTTTTACAAAACTCTGCTGCTGGAATGAAGAAACTGCATTCTTCTGATCAGTTTAACAATTCTCTTCACATTGGTGAGTTGAAAAGCAAGAACCCATGCAATGAATCTACTGAAGATAGTATTACTTTTTCATTGTATGATTCATTTAAATCTTATCAATCATCTTTGTTAATGTCAGCAGGTACCAGAACAGAACCCAATAGAGGAGAGCACACCTCTCTCTATGACATGCATCCTTCTGATCATCAGTACAGAATGAAAGGTGTGCATATACCAAGTTTTCAAGAGTTTAAAAGGATCAAGGAATTTATTAAAAACCAGGATGTTTGTATACCAGGAAGTTATGAGAACTCTCAGGCTACATCTGAATCAACTTTGGAAGAACTTAATTCACTAAAAGATGAAATTGTTTCCCTGAATGAAAGCTGGAATAAAAATGCAGAAAGACATAGTGGCAGTAGAACAAATTTAGTAGAAAGTTTGCATTTAAATAGTAGCAATTTTGTCAAAAGCCCAATGAAATATGCTTTAAAACGAAGTATTTCTGATTTAAAAATAAATTACCACAACAATCCAGTTTATACACAAAGTAACTTCAGAGCTGAAAACATGAAGCAAGATGAAAGAAAAAAACATCTTTTCAATAGTAGGCCTCAGATTAAAACTAAATGTCTTGTACAGATCTTGACAAAAGAAGGAAAACTTGCTGAGAAAAATGATTATTTGCTTGGAGAGGCAGGACATAAGGTAAGCAAACTTTTACAGAAAAATTATTATTATTGAATTTTTTGTTTACATTTTAGAGTCAGTAAATGAAAAACAATATGTATAAATTCAAGCTGGAACGCTGCTGGAGTGTGATACCCTTCAGGGGATTAATTGTAAATTTAAACTAACTTTATGAAAAATTGAATCTTATTGATAATTTGGATTTCAAGACCAACTGTAGGTCAGTAATTCTTATTTTGCTTTAGAGTGTGATTAGCAGAAATTAAAAGTTATAACACATTCTAGCAGTCATTAATTTTCTCTAATTCATACAGTTAATAATACAATTCAATAACGATCAGTTCTCTTTTTTTCTCAATAATCCTAACAGCTAATACCAATGGAAGCAGTAGAATGTATGCAGTCTCTGAAACAGAAGGCAAAAGTTCTCTCCCTTTATCTACATTAACATTTTTAAAAAATGTGATAGAAAGCTTTCATCTATTTTTTGATTCTTGACACGGAGTTTGTGGTGCTAACTGTTATAGTTAAACTGGAAATGAGCTTAAAGAAGCTTTGCAACTTTTGCCTTTGGTTAATACAATAACTAAAATCCAACAATTGAGTCATGTGAAAATACTTATTTGTAGAAAACTTTAACATGATGTTGGTGATTTTTTTGAATATTATGTACAGTAAATCAAAATGTTAACTACCTCAAAATAATTAGTCTTTTGACAAAGCTGGTTGCTTAACTGTATTTACATGCTTATAAAAGTTATGTCATCTTTTGACAAAGCTGGTTGCTTAACTGTATTTACATGCTTATAAAAGTTATGTCACCTGATGTTTTCAGCATAACAAATAAAATAAGAAAAGAAATGTTGTGAATATCTCTATTGCTATATGCTAATTTTGTATATGAAAATTGCTGCCAAATAAATATTCAGTCATTTTAGTTTGCAGAATATTGATATTATGCTCTTATGTTCAAACTTTCAATGTTAACATTTAGTATGGCCAGCCTTGGTCTTAAAAGCAGCTTTCAAATTTCTGGCAAAGATGAAACAGAACATTTGCAATAAAAAATTAGAGTTTGACTTCCATTCTTTGACAGTGATAGTTTTCTTTGCTTCATATCTTCCCACAGCCATTCAATAGAGTTAGGATGGGGAGACTGGAAGGCCATTCCAGTATGTGTAATCTTTTCTTTGTGAAAAACCCTTTTATATAGCCTGAGCTTTGTTTGCAATCATTGTCCTGGTGGTAAATATTTCTGTTTCTCAGTTTTCTTGCGTTTGCAAACATTTGTTTTGCACTGTTTTTGTCTACATATCTGTCCATGATTCCCTCTATGAATTCTAATTGACTAACTCCTTTTGGGGTCATACAGCCTCAGAGCAGAACCTTTTAATTACCACTTTTAAAAGTGGGCATCACATATTTCTTATCAAGCAGGCTGCCTCCAGATCCATGTTATACCATCTGATGAAAAGAGAAGGTTAATTTTATTTATTCATTCAATAGCACTTTATTTCAAAAGTTAGGAATTTTTTTTACACTTTTACAAACTATCAAACTGTGGTCATTTTGCTATTCTGCTTACCATTGAATGACTTTTTGGTAGCAACTCTTCCATATGATCCACTATCATGCCATTAGTTTTTTACTGACTCGGTACAATAATGGTTTCTCCACTTGAAAACCTACAGTGCCGAACAAAAGAGTTGGAACACTTGCTGTGAAATTAATATTTGAGCTCCCTCGTTTTAACAAACGCATTTAAATACCCATCACATTGTTTATTATGTGCACAAAACATGCCTTTACAACGTATAAAAGCAACACACGCTATATGTTTACATATTCTCTGGGAAAAATATTTGAATCGGCAATGTCCGATTTGTACCACGACAAAAGAGTTGGGACAGTGAGCAGAACCATAAATATTTTTCAACATTCCAAATTACATTTGAACAAAGGCATGGAAATGATCAATTAACTAGTAGTGGGTGGTGTATCCGTGATTTTCGATCACTTCTCGACAATGATGGGACATGATAGATTCAACCAAAGGAAGGCAGTCGGAATCGGTCATTTCCTGCCAGCTTTTCTCGCGGTCTGCCAGAATTTGTTTTGGTTGAGATTCTTGTGTTTGGCCGCCTTGGCCTTCAGCTGGGTTGAGATCCGGACTTTGGGGCAGCTAGCACATGACATCCATTCCTAGTTGAGTGGTGAGAGAAGTGACGACTCTGGTGGTATGGATCAGGGCATTGTCGTGCTGGAAGATGGTGGTGACTGGCATGTTCTCGTCGATGTAGTCGACGACGACATCCCTCAGTAAATTGCAGTAGGTCTGGGCAGTCGCTCTGCCCCTGATCAACTTGAGAGTGCCTGGTCCCGCTGTGCTCATACACCCCCAGACCACCAACGATCCTCCTCCTCCGGCCTGTACCGTCGGTCGGGTGCATTTTATATTGTATTTTTTGCCATGGTAACGTTGAACATATACCCAGTCAGCACTGTGAATGCGCATGATCAACGTTTCATCAGAAAAGAGAACTCTAGCCCATTGAACTTTGGTCCAGTTTTTGTGCACTTTAGCCCATGCTATGCGGATGTGCCTGTTCTTGTTGCTGATCAATGGCTTTTTCTGGGTGATTTGTCCAAAGAAATTCCCCTCGCATAGACAACGTTGAATGGTGTGACTGGAGACATTCACTCCACTCAAGGAGGCTCGAATGGCCGTCGATGTCAGGAAATGATTGGCCCTGGATTTGCGACAAATGAATCCATCCATTTTGTTGTCACATTTTCGCAGTCTTCCGATTCGCATTTTTGGTTTCGTTTTTCCAGTCTCCTTGTACTGCTTCAGAATGCAGTTTACAGTGTTATTCGGGCAATTGACTCGATCGGTTATCTCCCGACAAGATGCATTTTCTTGATGGTGCTCAACTATCAAGTCTCAGATTTCAGAAGACATTGTCTTGCCAGGCATGATGCAAAAATAATCTTAAATGGTCTTAGATGATGTGATTCTATTCATTTGATCCTTTAAAAATGAATATATTGAGGGGAATAAATGTATGCACAGATTTTTTTCACACTCCCAACTCTTTTGTCGCGGTACAAATTTGACTATGCTAATTTAAATATTTTTTCCAGACAATAGATACACATGACACCAGCACTGCATGTAGCAGTTTTTCTTCTATCTTCATTTGCCTTTCTCCTTATCTCTTTGTCTGTTCTCTCACTACCCTTCTTTGACAATAATTTCTAGGCTTATTAATTCCATCTGCTTTGGATTTTATGTTGCACACCAAAACATTTTATTGACATGCATTTATTTAATCAAAATACTGGTGCATGCATTTTTTTTTCAAATTTAAACTAATGGTTGAGTAATAAACAGAACATAATTAGCATAAAAAGTGGAGATATTTACAGCATTACTTTTTTTATTGTATTTGTTTTGCATGAAAACATTAGGTGACATCAACTTCACAGCATATAAACATAATTCAGCAATCAACTTTGTCAAAAGACCGGTTTCTCTGAGACATTTAAATATTGTTTTGATTCATTATATACTGTATGTTGAACATTTATAATGAATCTCATTTTTTACTAGATAATGTTATAGCCATGTATGTACAATATGTGTAATTTTGGTTTTTATGATTTGTAGATTTTGTTTGAAGATAAAATTGTTATAATTAAAATTAGGCATTGCACTGTGAAAAAAAACAACATAGACTAACCATGGTGTTTAACGTTTTAACTGACTTTTGGAATTATGGCATTGTAACTTTTAAGTCGTGATAAAGATATGAGCAAAGCTATACTGACAATTACTTAAAGAAATACAAAAGTCAGTTCTTCACAATTTCAATTTTAACTTTCATCACTTGTCAAATATGAATGCATGATATTACAATTCTCCTGTCATGAAAACCATTAAAAACCCTGTGTACCTCATGGGTATGTTTAGTGCTATCTGACATGTATTCGGTTGTGCAGTGCTGAATGGCTTTCATATAAGTCTTGACAACACTAGCTTTTCTAGTCTATTCTTCTGAAGAGAGCTAAGGATCACAGGATAGTGATCTCTGAATTTTTGCTTTAGGTAATATATTTGGTTTTTGTTTCATGTATAGAGTGTTAATTTTTTTACTGGCTTTTATCATTAAGAAACAAATTTTTTTTACATTCACAAAAGTTGAGCTATCTTGATAACTAAGCATTTAACAAAATAATTGCAAGGTAAATCTAAGAAATAGTTGGGTGGTTGGTGGTAGAGTATTGTATGCAATCTAAATAGAATAACAAGTTATTTTTAGTTCTGAAAATGTACAGTTTATTTTTTAATAAAATTAAAAATATTGTGTACAATATCAAAATATTTAAATTCTGATAAAACATTTCTAGTATTTTGCATTTATAATCATGATTCTTTTATTTTGAATTTAATGATATAATGCCAAAGTCATTAAAAATATTTTTACTATGACAAAAGTCTATAATCTGGCATTAAGTTAATAGTTTTATGTGAAGTTTAAGTGGTTTGGTGACTAAGAGATATTTAAATCACCTTATGTATTACATTGCTAAATCTGTCTCCCCATTTATACCATTATTTGGTGTTGTGTACAGTAAATGGAATTTAAATGATCTAATCTAGTAACAAGTAAGAGAATTATATTATTTTTTACATAAAGGCAAGGCAAGAACAAATGCATGGTCCTAAAAGGGCTGGATATTTAGTTGTTTGCACATTTACATTTTTAATTTATGTTATTTATAAGTAATTAAAAAAATTATGTTTTTAAATATTGTTGCAATAATTGAAATCTCACCTCAATAAATGTAGTTTATATAGTCTTGTTAGCATCAATTATTCTTTTGCAGAAAGTTGTGTTTTTGTGTGACTGGGTCGATTACTTGTTAATAATATGTACTTTTTAAAAAATGTCATCTAAAAAAATAAGTTGAGTGTTCTGTTTTCCCTCCACGTCTGAAAATGAAGAGTTCTAGTGGAGAATTTGTCAGCAGATGATCCCTAATTTCATAATCAAGATCTGCAGTTCCTATAACTGGGGAAGCATAAGACAACAATTAAAGAAAAATGCATTACTTTAAAAAAACAGATTATACTGTATTTTTCATTTATATGAAATGATGCAACTTCAGAATCTTAGTTATGTTGAGTTGGCTGAGTAACTGTCAGTATAAGTTTATCTATAGGTTTTGCATTGAGTGTATTCTGTATACTAGAGCAAATTTGCATAGAATCGTGTGGTGCTGCCTTTCAATGCTAACATTGACTTTGGAGCAATAGCTGACAATTTTTTTTATCTCAGATTACTTTTGTCGAATAAATTTATGTTAATCTGAGCTTGAAACATTTTATCATTATTGAGTGATTTAATCTTATTACAGAAAATTTCTGGAATATAGTAGACAGATTTGTTTCATGGAGAGAGGAGAATTTTTTGTTTTCTTTTTTTTTTTATGTCTTTACACATTTAATCAGTTTTAAAAAATAAAGACATCAGTTTAAATCTGTAAATTATACATTTTAAAGAACCAATCAGTTCCTTTGTTGAATTATACCTTGTTAAATTGTCCACTTGGAGAGACATCTAAATTGGTCATTTCAGAAGGGGATTTCTTAAATCAGGTAAAATATGATTAACAAACAATGCTTAGAACTCAAATTTCTATATCTTCAAATCAGTAAAGTAGTTTTACAGTTATCTTATTAATATTTTAATAATGCATGTATTTTTGTGTAGATTAATAAATAATAGATATATCTACAGTGGGATATGGTGGCATAAATATTGAAATGTTTATGTAGACCTAATTAACAAATGCACACACTGTATATAGTTTGGTCGGCAGTGCTGATAATAGTGAAAGTTTTTCATGCTATGAAAATATTAACTTGTGAAAGTGAATAGTAATGTAATTGTTTTATATATATATGTGTGTGTCACACAGCATTTAAAAAATAACAGTGCATTGAAGGAAATGCTTGTATTTCATTCATTTTTGAACTATTGGCTATAGCCTGTATAATAATTGGGAAGCATGTTGTGCTGAAATGATCATTGCCTTTAAGGTTAGAACTGATTGTAAGGCTGACCTAAATTGTTGTCTGTTACAGTAATATTCCTAAAGCAACCCATAAAGAATGGTCCTTGAATTGGGAGAAAGAGTGTTTTTGGTGCAGCATGTGTATTTTTTTATAATGGAAAGTACCTACTGATGTGCAAGATTTGTTTTGGGAGAAATTTGGTGAAGGATGATTGCCTCATTGAAGTTGTGTAAAAGTATTAATTGAAAAGTTTCTGGCAGGATATTGGTAACCATTCACAAAGAAGCCAAAGAAAATTACTTAGATGCTTGTAACAGGAAGCCAGTGTCTCACTAACCTCTACATACAGAGCTGTATGGAAATTGAAGTTTTTTTCCCTATAAAGTGGATGTTGTTCATGAGCTTGCACCTTAGACACAGAAAAGCAAGTAAACTTTTGCTAATGATTCCAAAATTTTACAGAAACAGAAACACAAAAGGGGGGGGGAGTTTTAGATTGTACCTTCTTTACAGATGGGAACATGGTTCCACTTATCTGGCTATATGAATAGCCAGAACACCAGGATTTGGACCACAGAAAATCCTCATACAATATTTGAAAACCATTACATGATCAAAAAAATTGGTGTATTATTATGTGCTCTTTCCAGAAGATGTGCCATTCATTGGACCAATATTTTTTTGAAAATACTGTAAATTCCAAATGGTACATTTATTATATTCTTCACCACTTTTTCAACAAACTAACTAGAAGAGAAGCAAGATAGATGGTTCCAGCAAAACAAAGCAGCTGCACACAGTACATGTAAGTATGCATGCAATCAATACAGTCTTTGAAGATCGCATTATTTTTCATGGTTTATAGTCACCGCATTTTTCTAATTTAACTTAACCCCTCCAGTCTTTTATCTTTGGGGAAAACTCAAAAACACGGTCTATGCAAACAATCCCCAAACTGAAGGATAACAGTTCAGAGGTTATTCATGGCATCCAGGCTGATGAATTGCAGCGAGTGTTTCAAAACGTGTAGATGCATCCAACTTTGCCTACAAACAAGAGGCACACTTTCAGCAATTGCTTTAAATTTGCTGCAAACGCTCAAGAACTTTCAAAATTAAAACAAATCTGTTACCTCTTATATGTTTTTTATATAGTAATAAATACTTTTCTTTAAAAGACTGAAAATACTTATCTTTTTGCATAACAGCTTTGCTTTGCAGCACTGTTACTTATATGTGTGTGTGTGTGTGTGTGTGTGTGTGTGTGTGTGTTTGCAAGTGTGTAAATCTTAAAATGTTCTGTTTAAATTTAAAAATCTGCACTAGCAAAATATTTTTAGAAAAATATCAAATAGGATAAATTATTGTAAATTTTCTTTTAAAAATCAAATAAATGATGGCTTATTAATGTAAAATGCATTCACTTGATTCAGCATTGTTTTGTATTTTGGTCTTTCTCCTGTTCTGAAATGTTATGTTATTTCTAAGAACTAAACTTGATGATCATTACAGGCTTTGAATGCTGTAATGCATTGCCAATAAATTATCCTTAATTCACCAACAGGAAATACTTTTGAGATCCAATGAGGGAATGAAGTCTGGGTAAAGACCAATAAAATTTGTAGTTTGTTTATGATAATGTTCATTTATGATAAACATCTCAATTTTACAGACATGCATTGTTTTTGTTTTGCATTTATTATAAATAATTAATCTTTATGTAACAAAGAATTAATCACAATCACAAAGAAGATGACAGTATTTGAGGGTTATTTGCAAATTGTATTAGCTTTATTTTATAGAAAATGAGATAAGTGTAATTATACCATTCAGTGAAATGTAATTTGAAAACATTTTTTCAGGGAGAAAAATATTTGATTTTATCTGCTTGTATTATCATTTTATAAAATATTTCTTCATTTTTTAGGATTATAAGGTGAAATTTTAAATTCAAAAATAGATTGTAGTCAGATAAATTTTACTGAATAAATAACCTTTGATGTTATTTTCTTGAACATTATTCTTGCTTTAATTGAGCCAGAAAATTATTAGTTTTGTTATACTAGTTATTAGATAACATTTTGGTAATGAAAAAGATATTGCTGCTAGAAACCATTTTTACAAATTCTTTTATTTTTCAGAAAAGAATGAAATTTGAAATATATATATTTATCAATTTTTAAAAAAATGTTTCTATTGATCATTTATTTTTAGAACATATTTGTCATAAATGGTTTTATATTTTAACAACAGTCTGGTAACACTTCAAATTGTGAGTCTTGTATAAATTACCTATGTATTATTGACCAAGAAAATTGTTAATGTAATCTTTTCAGAAAATTGCATAAGATACTGTTTCAGTTTTTCTAATGGCAATATTCTAAAGTAACTTTGTTTTAGAATGAGGTTCTTGATGAAACGCTTTTTTATTGGTTAAGAAATGGATCAGTTGTCCACAAGTAATCTTGGGTTACATCTGTCACATGGTATGAAGCCCTACTTCAACAGCATCTATACTGTTAATAAGAAATATTTAGGGATGGCTTTTTATAGTAAACAAAACAGTTGGAAGTATTCAATCTATAAAATAGTGATAGATAATAATTACTATTAAGCCTCTGAAGGAATTTCAGAATATTCCAAGTTACAACTCTAAAATTTCTAACACAATTATGATTTTCACAGTTCTATTTGTAATCAGCTGAATGTTGTTGAATGCAGATTTGTTTAGTGATGTGATTTTGCAACTAACTCATGTTGACCATTTTTAGTACTTTTACTATGTGCTTTTCCAGAACTGGAAATTTTCTAAGTGTTGAAATTAATTTTTTATGTCGGCATTGTACATAATTGCTACATTACATTACTGCAATTTCAAAAATAATTAAATAATATTAAAATTGAGAATATATTTATATGAAATCAGAAAGAAAGAAAAAAGGTAATTGATTAAAGCTGCTATTCATAAAAAATACATAAGAATTTTTTCCTTTTACCAAACAAAGCTAGTGCTTTGGCATAGGATTTAATGGTTGGATACCCTTTTTGCCTCAACCCTCCCCATTTATGTGGGCTTGGGGCCCAACACTGGCATTTCTGCACTAGTGGCTGGGTTAACAAACAAAGCTAGTGTACTTTTCAATAATTACTATTTACTGATTTGCTTCTTACATTTTCTCTCTCCCTACCAGTACAGAAGATGTATCATTATGAATGTCCTTGTTTATTTACCAGAAAAATTTTATTTACAGAACAAAGCTTTTTGATGCAGGAAGCTTCCAATGCCAACTTTAAAAGCCTGCAAATTTTCAAATTTTAAAAAACAGTCAAAGCACAAAATGAATGAGAAAACCAATACTGCTTGCATAAAAAGCTAATTCACCCCAGAAGCTTTGGTACTCACTCTTGTCTCTTCAACCACTGTGCACCTGCATCCTGAAATTAAGGAATATTATCTTGCATAATTATAGCTTACCATGTCAGTGGTCTGTTGAAACTAATCTTAATGAGTCTTGAAAGCATTTTTTACCTCTCATTGAATAATTTATGGGATTTTACAGGAAAACACAAATAGAAAGTATTTAAAACACACAATATTCATGAAGCATTATTAAAACTATCATATTCTGATGACAGAAAATAGGGATATTTTTTAATGGGTACTAAGTTTCTTAAATAACATGTTAGACTATATATATAATATGAAAAAGAAAAAGGAATGGGAAGATTTTATCCTAAGTTGCCATTTCAACTATGTATTAACAATTTGTTTTCTATAATTTCATTTCTGCTGTAGACACATCTGTAATTTAATGAAAATAAGTTAATAAAGATTTTTGTTTCATGTACAGGTTTTAAAAAACATGAAAAAATGTAGCAAATGATAACTGAGAGGAGCTAGAATACTTTGTTACAAGTCAAATAAACTGAGTTTGAGTAAGAAAAATAACTAGTACAAAGCATTAACATGTAATAAACAGTACTATGTTATGTTGTGTCGGACTATTTTGTGTGTTGTGATATACAGATAAGCCCTTCTATCCTTATGAAGTACATACTATATCATCTGATTATAGAAGCGTGGGCTTCCCTTAATTTTTTCTTTGGTAAAAAGTTATGTAGAAATTAGAGAGAAACAAAATTATTTTGATTGATTACAAAAACTGACATTCTTAGGTCATGCTGATCTAATAGAGCCACATTTTGGGAGTATGTACAGTTCTATCCCTATACAGTGTGTTTTCCTTAAGCTGTTGTTATCTGCATATAATTTCTCATGAGATGTTACAAAGTAAATATTTTGAATTAATTCTGTTTTATTTCAACAACAAGCATTTCACTTTATATTATGTTCTCCGCCTAGTTGGAGCCTTCCTGTGCAAGACTGTAATGTATCAATTATTTTTGTTGCCAGAGCTTTTATCAGATTTATCAAACCACTTTACAAATATAAAGTGTTTTCAAGGCTTCTGCTTCATAGTCTCTTTAACACTCACGCATGCATCACACACATGCATCACACGCACACAAATTTTGTATATTCTTTGATGCTCTGTTCAACTGTAAATATTACTCTGATCTTTTTTATAAAGAGTAATACAGTAGAGGTGTTTATTCTTTAATATAGCACTTTGTTGACTGCTCTGGTCTTTGTTCAGGAAATCAACTGTCACCTTTGTGAGGAATAATTTATTGTTGTTGATTCTAAGTCTTCTTAGTAATGTCAAGTCATTAAACTATGAGCAGGGGTCATTGCACCTCTAGAACTGCTTAGTGTATGGTACAGCAACTCTTATATTGGCCATCACACTTTTCGTATTCACATCTACTCTTCTAATAAATATTGTTCAGGTAATTTTTTTCCTTTAAAAATTTATGTCCCGATCAATATATCAATATTTTTAACATGAAAACTACTCTACTTGTAAAATATCTTAAAAGTGTGCAGAAAAGGCATATTTTCAGAAAAATGAATAAATATACATTATCTTAATTAGAATTTTTATTTAGTTTTCCTAAGACAACAAAAAAGAGACAAATGAAAACTGTTTTCTTTTATCTTCATTTTTTTTTTTTTTGATATAAAGATATAATTTAAAATTAGTTGTGTTTTTAAATTTTTGTAATCTTGTGAAGTTTATTAAATATTCTTGTAGCATATGTGTAGAACATTAAAAATTGTTTTTATCCTATTTAGCAATGATTTTTACTTATCCAAGATCATCATCAGATCAAGGACTCAACATTCAAAATTAACCCTGAGTCTTATTAGGTACTGACCAACTGACTGATGTGATGATTGAATAATGAAACTATCCTTCATCTTCTGAATTTTACTATATAAGATACTTGGTGCTTTTGCTGCTGTTTTTTATTATAATAATAATTATATTATATGCACATATTTAATCTTTCCATAAAACAAAATAGATTTCTGAAAAGTGTGGCTCAAGATGATTTTGTAAATAAATTCTCTGATACTTTGATTACTAGTTGATCATGTACTTCAGCTTTGACAGGTTAAGAGCCTACAAGAGGTTTTCTGTTTTTAGGTGCCCAGAGAAATTGAAATACATGCTGGTAAAACTACATGCCATCCTCCAAAATGGTCTGAACCACCAACACTCAATCCCCAGTTGCCATTATGAGAAGCATTGTGTGATATTGTACTATTCACCATTTCTGTAAAAATAATGAAGCTATTTTATTTTTTAAAAAAAGAAAACAGCACAGCTGCGCTATATTTGGAATGATTTATTATACTATTTATCAAAATACCTGAGTTTTTAAATAGCTGCTCATTGGTACTTAGGTTGGAAAAAAATTTTTTCTGCTAAATTATACTATTGTTGTATTACCTCACTATCTTTACTACATAACCACACACCTGGTATGTTAGTTTTTATTATTGTTTCTTTTCCTCTTGGAGATTTATTATTGTTGCTGAATGCTATGTACATGTTACAATGACTGTCTGAATTAATGCATTTTGCAGAAAAAATATTCATTTTTACTATATCTCTGTTTACACAAAGTAGATTAATTCCTAAAAGAATGAATTCCCAAGATAGTTGTATATCTGAAATTTATCATATGCCTTTTTGTCATAGGAATATTGTGTTGGCTCAGATTTCACAAGCAAACAGACTTGTTCCTGAAAACTATAAATTGATACAACATATTACTGTTGTTAGGGGAGAAACAACAACAGCAGGTATCCTTTTGTGATGTAAGCAGTGTGATGACCAATAGCATTCAATCTAAATTGGGTCATTTCTTGACCTTGCTACAATTTTATGGATTTCTTATCTAGTAGTATCATTTTGCACTGATTTCTACTGGGGAAGGAGGTTGAAAAGAAAGAAAACGTGATAGACAGCTCATTGATTTTTATTTCTTTATGGTTGTTAAATATTAAATCCAAAATGGTTTAATTCTGCACTGGCCTGTGATAATAATTTGGCAATCTATTATTATTATTATTACAGCATTTTACTTTGCTTTGGAAAACATCAAATAAAGGCAAGCAGTAAAGTGAAAATCTTTATGTTAATATTTGGTCAGGCCATCTTTTGCAGGATGAAATAACTTATTTAACATTGAACTAATGAAATTTTGTATTACAGTTTGGTCACTTTCAGCTGACTGTCCAGATGCACCCACATATTTGATCAGATTTATATCAGGACTTTAAGTATCTAGGGAAGAAGTTGAATGCTTTTGATTCTTCTTCCAAGTTGGTAACTAAGGCATTGAATCTCTATATATCTTATTGATACAGTGGTAGATGTCCATAAATGAAAATATACCTGGCAGAATTGAAACATCCTTCAAAAAAACACCATTCTTGTCTTTATACTTGACCATAGGACGAAGGCATTTGGGTTTGAAGTTCTTCATTAGATCTTCTCTGAACTTGGGTTGACTTCCAGACATTAATTGCTAAATACTGGATTCATTGGAAAAGAGTATACACTGCTAATACTCAAGGGTCTTCCTAGACATGTTCTCTCATATTCTTTGACTACAACTTTTGATACTTTTTATTTCTATAGGACAAAAGTTTCTTATATGCTACATACCCTCTGTAGCCAAGTCAATTGAGATGTTATCAAAACCATTGTTTGGCTGATTTCTTTGAGGGTGATGTCAGCAAGAGAATCTTGATAATGGCAGCAGATGTGATGAGTGATGGCCAGTTCTTGTCATGGTGTCACTTTCAAGGTTTTCTATTGCTATGCCACAGCAGTGGAATTTATCTTGGTGAATCTCATGATAGTGTTGGCCACAGCTCTCCACAAGAAATGTTGAGATCTTCAGCAATCTGACATTTACTCTGGCTGCAATTTCAGGTGAGATCTACCTGTTTTTTTTTTTTTTTTTTTGGTATGGTTATCTGTGCACTTAGATATCTTGTATATTGGCTAGACCCTAAAGATACCACTCACATTAAGATAAGTTTTAAATAATCACACTTTTTAAACAAGGAAGCTCTTCTGATCATCAGATAAAATAAAGTTTTATTTACAACATAAGAATCCATTTACATTCTGCTTTGATATAATTAAAGGAAACTGAGGATAAAAAAGGTATGAATCCTCTAGAGAGTCAATTTTGATCAAATACACCATAGTATAAGAAAACAAATTAGGAAAAAATTGTTTTAAAAAATTAAATTAAACATTGGTCATCAGTATAGTTTTTTCCACCATTTTACTTAGCATTAAAACTGATTACATTTACATAGCCACGATCTATTTTTTTTAATAGAAAGAGTATTTGCTCATTTGAAAATAAATATCAGAGGATTTTCGTGATATTTAGAATTGTTAAGTGTTTGAGAATTAGAACTATTTATTTAAATAAATAATAGGTGTAATGCACAAAAATAAAGTAAAAAAAAACAACTTTATAATAAAATTTGTAGTATAAAAAAAAATAAAAAACTTTTAACTACAGAAACGATTTTTTCCCTAAAACCCAGAAAAATTACAAAAATTTATTTATATAGGCATTTGCTAATCAGTGGCACAGAATGTGTGTGTGGGGGGGGTGGTGGGTTCTCCCTTAGTATGCAATTAGGAGGGTGTTATATAATTCCCACCTCACCAAGAAATATTGAAAAAAATTTTCATGTCAGAATGCCACAAACATGTTTCTCAGTTATACATTGTCCTGTATTCTTAAAATTTTTAGTTAGATGTCATAGTTGTAAGTCAAAGTTAAGAAACAAGATTCTGGCTTTTGGAAGGACTACAGTTGGCTAAAAAACTAGGAAGCCAAATTTGTGCACAGAAGTATTTTTAATTTTACTTTAAATTAAATTGCTGAAGAATTCATGAAAAAGATAAGATGCAATCTACATACTTATATAAAATAGTTTATAAAGATATTTTTAATTTTAATTAAAATTGCATTGAATTTATGATGATCTTTTATCTCTATATATTGATATTAAAAATTCTTTGTAAAATTCTGAAATAGAAAATATTTATACTCATCTTGGCTATAAACAAAGAATAAACCCAATGTTCCAAACACTGAAATATCGTCATTTTATATTTTGAATTGATTATATAATAATGATCTATTAAACCCAGTATTATTATCAAGTGTTACCTAAAACTTATTTGAAACTTGAAATTAATAAGATATTCAGTGCAATTGATAATAGATCAAAAGCATTTACAAAAAAATGGTCAACAGTGGAAAAAAGCATCATACAAATTTTCACAACTAAAACTCTTTGTGATTCATTTCACCAATTGCTGATGAAGAATGGAAATGCTTTGTGCTTTGTTTCCGTGTGGAAATGGTAGTGTTTCTCGATGGGTTACTAAAGCAAACTATCTATATCCCATGGCAATAGCATAAGAGAAATATAGCTAGAACTAGATTTTCTGATTTCTGTATAGTTTGAGAAACTAAATAGAGTAAAATTGTGTATTAGTGAAACAAATTTTAGATGTAAAATTGAAGAGAGAGTGTTACATACAAAACCATAAACTGTTTTGACGATAGTAATGATATCATCTATTTTATTTTTTTAGAATTGCTGTGTATTTCATTTGTATTTTCTTAAATGTTTTTTTATGAGATTATTATATATGGACAAACTTTTATCAGTTAATGACAGAAAATACATAAACACCAATGAACAAAAATTGATTAACTTTTCTTTGAAACTAGGATAAAAAACAACAAAAATGAAATCCTCTGATTGGCTTGCTGTTATCCAATTGCATTTAAGTAAGTCAGTGAAGGTACATGTGCAATGAATTATTGACACCACTAAACCATGGTAAAATGATCACAATTGTGTATTCATTGATTAATCTTTTGTGGACATATTTCATTATCAGTAAACTCACCTATTATTTTAGCATCATTTGATGAAAGAATCACGTTGGCAAGGGGCAGCTCTTAATTCATCTTGCAAAAAAATAAAGTCTAATTTTTTTTTTAAAATAAATTTCATTTTTTAAATCTTTACAAGAAAACCAAGTGAAGAAAATAGAATACAAATAGTTTGAAATAAGAGTTGAAAGTTGTTTGGATACTTCCTGGAAAAACAGCATTAAGTCAATAAAGGAACTGTAAACATTTCTCCAAAAAACCAGCTATTACAAAATACTGAAGAAATTATTCTCTGTACTGTATTGTTATTATATTTTCAGCAAAATTTTATGAAAAATTTTTGGTCTTTAGCAAATAAAACTTGTTTAGATTATGTTAATTCTTGCTGTTATAAAAGTATACACTGTGTAGTGAAATATCCAAAAAAAAAAAAAGAAAGAAAATTTTTAAGTAATTAAAATTTTATAGAAAAATTTTGTAGATGCTGTTGAGTTTATAGTCACTTTATAACTTGTGATGATATGCAAATCTTTATACTATTTTACTTGAAATATATGTGTACTCCGAATTGTCAATGTCTATCTTCATCTAGTTGTCAGTGACTGGTAGACATGAATATATAAAATGTTGAGAAGTTTACTGGAAATGTTTATAGCTTTGATAGCTTCGTCAACTGACAATTTTTAAAAAAATCTTTAATTTTTATTGATAATCCTATTTTTGCCTGTATTTTAAATCTAAAATATTTTTATTATTTTTTTTTTTTTTTACTTTAGAATTGATTGCTGGCATTCCAATTTTTCACGTATCACATAATCACGCTCTGTAAACAACAAATAAATTCAGTGTACTGTAAATTTGCTTTTCCCTTTTGCAAATGCTACTGCCTCAAGTTCATATGGATTTATTTGCATCTAAAGAAGACGTGTGTTAGTGGAGCAAGGTTAAATGAAAATTATGTAAAAAAAAATTTTTCACTATAAAAATCTAGTAAGGATGCTGATATTTTCTTTACTTTTTGAAATTAAACAAATATTTTTCAAAGTTGAGCAAGTATGCAGCGAAGTATTTTTTTTCATAAGGTTTGTTACATGGAGAAGTAGATGAGATGTGTATGTATGTAATAGTGAATAATGCTTGTACTTAATACCACTTATAAAAACAATAAATTCAGTATCTTCGTAAAATATTGCATTCCCTCTGAGATGAAAGAAAATTTTCAGTTTTCTACATTAATGATGATAACTAGTGTCAGTTATCTGAGAAAAAATCTGGTATGCAATAATTAAATTAAACTGCACTGAATATGCAGTCTAAATCCTAAATATGTAAAAAAAAACTTTTTCTATTTTGATAATCATCATTTCCTTTTAAAGTTACTGTATAGCATGTCAAAAGCTTCGCAAACAGCAAAGTTGATTAGAAGTTAGTATATGGTGTCTTGATTTTTAAAAAAATTTGCTAGATGCTCGTTAATTAATACATATTTTTCTTTTATTGTATCTGAAATAAAATGGAACTTTGTTATTCTAACTCTGGTAATTTGAACTGTATACAATATCATTGGCTGGCAAAGTCCATTAATGTCACTAATAACTAAAATTAGGTAATGATAACCAGGAGTGGATCCAGGATTTTTGGAATGGGGGGTGTGGCATAGTCCATACCAAGCGCCGAATTCCAAATAACTAGATCAGAAGTGAGCAAACTATTGCCCGTAGCATCATTTGAAAAAGGACAAAAATGGGATGTTTACACCTGGTTCATTTACATCGAAAGGCATGTGTCAGATTGATGCCGCCCATTCAGAAATTTGTAGGCCTACTTTTGCAGTTTCCGGTTTCATATAAAATGGGAAATTCTTATGAAGTTGGCCCGAATTTTAGAAATACAAGCGTCCAAACAAGACACCGGGTTTCTGCAGTTTTATGAGGAATGCGGCCTCCATAAACAATGTTCTCCCAACCCTGGACCACTAAATACAGAACATGCAATTTATTTCAGACAACATCTAGCATCTGTTGTATCAAGTCTTCACAAGAATATTGAACTAACAATAGCATATTTATTTTGTAATAAAATCCATAATATATTTTTATTTCAAGGAAATATAGTCCAGTTCAGCAAATTCATCAAACTGAATAATGTGTTCAGATCCCAGATAAAACCAAAATATATTTGTGAAATGACAGACATGGAATATCGTTGATGTTATACACTGTCAAGTGTCATGTATTAACACACCGATTTTGTAATATTTATTCTGTCAGTGGGTTGTTGAAAAACATGCGCCTTGGGTACCTGCGTGCATACATGTCTATGATCTTGTCATAGTCCAGGCAAATGCCCCATGTGGACGAAAAGTAGAAGCAAGGCATTGAATTGCTCTTCTGTCATTGTTGAATGATAATCTTCATCTTGAATCACTCTGATCACTCAGACTGGGCACTGGTCAGCAGATTCCACCCTGGTATTCAGGTCACCACAAAATTTGGGAGTGTAAATCTTAGTTGTTTCTTCAGCAGCTCAGTTTTATGAAGAAAATACAACTTTAAGTTTCTGTGTCTTCTGCTAGATATAGAAAAATAAAAATTCGTCACCCAAAAAATAGGTGGGGCTTGCAGTGGGTGCGCCCCCACCTGGATCCGTGCCTGATAACTATGTAATTCTATCATGCTACTTTTACATTTATCTTTAAACTTTCTTTATAGTATCCCATTGCTATGACCATGGAAAATTTAAAATACAGTAAAAAAAATCGCTATAGCAAACCTCCATGACAACTTGGCAAAAGGTTTGCTATATCAGGGTATTAATTATGAGCAATTTTCCACATCAAAACAATGAAAAACTTGCATTGACAAGAACATTAAATATATGTATTTTATGATAAATTAGAGACATTATGTACATTAGAAAAATATATGGTAAAATAATTTTGAAAATGAATAATATAATAATTACATACTTTTTTCAATGCATATGATTTAAATCTTATTGATTAGATTGGAATCACTTAATGTTTTTCAATAAAGGGATTGATCACTAGTTCAGTAGTTACATCACCATCAAAAGTTTCATCCATTTTTCATTGTTGCTAGCCACTATGGAGTTATGATGTCATCATCATCTGTTACTTCCAGTGTTGGCATCTGAGTTTCTTCTCTAGTTCTTTTACATTAATCACTTATGACAACATCTCATCTGAATCTTTACCACTAATATAGGTCCATTTGGTATGTTTGAAACAGTTTGCCATTCACTTTTCCATCACTTTCCCACATGCTCTTTTTGTGAAGTGCAAGATTTGCAGTTAAAATACAGGATTATGCCTTTTCCATTGGCTGCAGTATGCCAGACTAATTAGGGGGCAAAATGTGCACTGTCACAACCTTCAAATTGGTCATTTTGGTTATGCTGAGCAGTTGTCAATGAAAAATAGAACCTTTTGATGCTGTGACTACATATTTTTGTTTAAAGCTCTAAGCCTTACCTTTTTTGTTTGTTGTTAAATAACAGGCAGTGTTTTCACATGTTTAAAGCATCTAGGATTCATTGCTTTTTGGAAGAATAGAGAGGGAAGAGAGTATGATACATCTATGTTTCCTCTAAGCAGGAGATATTTTTGTTGTTTGCTCCATTTAGTGTCAATGCATTCATCATTTCTGGTGGCAAGGCTAGACAGAAGTTTGTTAAAAAGCCTTGTTTTATTAACATTGTAAATATTTTTTGGACTGCATTTTTGTACAAGATCAGGATAAATATCCTTTAACCATGTGCTGGTCACCTTGGTGTTCACTTCAGCTTTCTCTCCAACAACAGTCATCAATTTCTAATTGTCATTGTTCGATGATCTAGCCAAGTTCTGCATGCCTAAAGATGATACAGATTTTTTAGTTAATCTTAGATGATTGCTTGATGCAGGATTTTATTGTCTCTTGCTACTTTTAACCAGCAGTATCTACACATTTTTGGGGGTCTGCAGTGTGAATTTTTTTTTTTTTTTTCATTTTATTGTCCCATTATCTACAATGGTAGCCTTAATTTTATCTCTGTTTGCCAAAACCATAGCAACTGTACTCTTTGCTAGTCCAGGTTCTTTACAATACAAATTGTCTCTTGAGATTTTTATTTGTTTTAGATCATCAAGAATTTGAAGTTTTGATTTTAGAGATGGACATCCTCTTGCTTGTACTTGCCATTTTCAGATTTCAAACTCCAACAGTTCAATGATGGCTAGCCATTTGCATTGTTCTTAAATCATACATCCACATGCTCTGTGCATTGTGATTGGTTTACTTTTGCTTAGCCAATCAATCACTGTCTTTGTTTTATCGAGAATATGCACATAGTTTACATGAGTGAATTCAAAATCAGTCAAGTTGCTGATTGTTATACCCAGGTCAATCTATTGTAAAAGATTATTCAATTAGAATAAATTTCAATAGGGAAATTCCTTTTCTAGCTATTGAGATTATTAAATCTACATATTTATAAAAAATACAGGGTTTACTAATGAGATTCAATTATATACTAAAGTGACAACATAATTCAGACTTCTTAATCCTTATTGTGAAAAAAAGAAAATATTAATTCAGAGTTTTTGTTCTGTTTTTATTATTTTGTAAAAATTTCCCTAAGCATTGTATGGTTATAGAAGGGATAAAGTTGGAACTCTTATCTGGCCTGTCATTAACTTGCCACCACATTACAGAATATGTATCCTGTTAAGACTGACTGGGACAAATTCTGATGGAATACAGCAATATAAATGGTCCTCAAAATTTAAGAAGGTAAGTTTGAAACCTCTTGTGATGCAGTATATTTGCTTGCTTTGTACTAGATTGTTTTATTTTATTTAATCAGCTCCAGTTCAATTTTTGTTGTTTTCTTTTACATAACTGTTCAAGTTACAAATAAGGGAGTAGAAACATTTTTACATCTAAAAAAAAATAAAATATATTTTCTTTTTTTTTTTCTTTTATTTATTTATCTGAAAAATAGAAAAATATGCCATATAATTATTTAGGGCATATGAATATTTAGGAACAGACTATAATTGTGTATTTTAATGCAGCAAACTACATTTCTTTTTTTAAAGCAATATTTGACTAATAGAGAGTAATATTTCATTACATGAGATAAGTATTTAATTTGAAAAATTAATTTTGATAATGATTTTTAAAAAGTCAAATGAACATTCTCTCTCCCTCCCCTTAAAAGTTAGTACCTGTACATAAAACAATTTGGAGAAATACAATATTTAACAGCTTGGTATCATTTGCAGTCCAACCTAGAAGGATTATTTGTGTTTAACTGTTTGTATATTTAGCCAATTATAAAACATGGGATTAGAACAATACAGATTTTTCCCTACAAAGGGTTATATTAATGAAGAAGGTACTATGGTTCCATAGCCTGTATGGTTCAGCCTGTGAAGAGTAGGCATTTTTTCTCTACATTTTAATATAGTTTCTTTTAAAATTATCATACAGTTAGTTTCTAGTGCCCTTTTAATGCTTATTCTACATATTGTATGTGTAGCTTTTAATGATGAAGCTGATTATCATAAAAGCAAAATGCCAGATATATATTTTGAACTATTATTTCGTTTACTGAAGTTGCTCATATTGCTGGGAGACAATTGGAAAGCTATTAGTACACTTATTTATATAGTGTAGATACAGAATATTACTGCCTTCAAAAGCCTATGATTGATTAAATGGTCTGTCACTCCCATCAGCTGATAATTTCAGTAAGCGGTTAAGATTATCTGCTTTGTGGCAGATAATGTATATCAGTAAAAAAAATTCTTTCTTTGGCAGCAAACTCACTGCTGCCTTGCTAAGACCAGATGTATACTCTGCAACACAAAAAGAAGAAAAAAGCACTCAACACAACTAATTTCCTGTCCAGGAGCAACATTTGAACTAGGGATGATAAATTATAGTTTTATTAGCATAAGCCATCTAGAGCTTCAGAACTTTTAACTTGGTAAAATCAAACAAAACAGTTTTATGTTATATTTCTGTGGATATTTAGGAAGTATTTTTGTTATAAACAGTAAAATTCTCAGTGAAAAATGGTAGCTTTCTAGCACAAAGTTAATGGAGAAATTTAAGTTGCTTAACATTTTTAAAAACTGCAGCCACCAAACTTCTTTGATTAATGTGTGTGCGCTTGCATGCTTAATATAAAAAATGCAATAAGGAAAACAAACTTTTCCTTTAAATATATTTAATTTTACCTCTAAATGAGAATCAATTGGTATGGTAAATTATTTATTTATATATAATACAATGCAGTAAAAATAAAATTTGGACTGGTTTGCAAATCTTTAATAATAGGATTCTCTAGCTAAAACACTGTTTATTTAAAATGATAGGATGATCAAACTGCTGTTCTAGCATTCTATACTCCATCACTTACCAGTTATCAAATATTGAAACTAACTCTATTTTGAAAAAATAAAAGTTCAAGCATGTAATCCAAATAAAATCTATAGTGTACACCAACCCCTCTTGATTGGCCTTTATATATTTTGTAAGTATTAAAGAAAAAAAAACATTTGCTTATTGCATATATATATCACTTCTTTCAAAAAGTGTACATGCATGAATATGAAAAATATTTATTCTGCATATTTAAAAGAAATAATTTTTAATATTAGGTATTTTTGACAATTTTGTATAGGTAATCCATACTAAAATCCATTAATCTATATATGCAAAATAGGTGATGAAAAAAACAAAGAAAAAAAGATAATGTCCAGTGTGCCAGGTCCTAGATTCCGAAGTAAGTAATCAGCTTATTAATACCAATATCCTGGAAGATTCATGTTAAAATGGATTTGATTTTGATGCTTAAAAGAGCAGGACTTACTTACAGCAGTTTTAAAATATTACTTTCCAGCAGTTGTTATTAGTTATATAGGGTTGATAGCTATTCATATACAACCTTTTTATTTTTGTTTCTGTAAAATAAATAATTTAAATTTTTTTACAGAAATTGGGTTTATGTCCTTACCACTTTTTGCATTATTTTGTTCTTAGGGAACGGAATGTAATTCTAATGCCAGGCTTTAAAAATTTTTATTATGTTTTACTTGTGCATGATGAAATTGTAACAGATGAAGTAAAACAAACTGGTATTCTGTTTGTCATGCATTATTGACCTCAGGCATGGAGAGCAGCTCAATATAGAAGAGGAGCTTCTGATGAAATCATTTCCATAAATATTCTTGGTAACTGATAGCAGGCAAATGTTACAGCCACGTGTAGTATGGTTCACATGTTCATATCGTGATGAAGAAATGTTCAGCAGAATTTGTCAATAATCATTTCACTACACTCATCTTTTTTTTTCATGTAAATGTGCCAAGTGGTTGATTAGTGGGTCATTTTCTTTTGCTTGAAGAACCAGAAATAAGTAGGTTAAAAAAATTGCTTATTAACCTGTAATCATAAATTAACTATTGAAACTAAACTACTTTAAGGGAAAAGAATCTAATGTTAGATGTTCGGACAAATTTTAAGTTAAAGAATTTGTGTTAAATAATGATAACGTAAATAAACAATAAAGACTGTTTTAAAATAATAAAAATCTTTTCTTCCTTAACCATGTATAAAATTGCTCTTGATTTTTTAACATTTATTTGGTACTACTTTATTGTGAGAAAAATTGTTTTGGGAAGACATTTAACAAACCATGGAATAGTTAATATTTAGTTATGTTTTCACAATGATTAAGAACTAATCACCAAAGCATTTTGTAGAGAAAGGGGTTAAAATCAGAATGTATCAGATAACATTATTTATGGTATTAACTATAAACCAATGCCTACAGAACAAGATGACAGAACTTCCTGCTGATAATATTTTAAGCAAATCTGCATGTTAGCAGCTCTCTCACTTTTCACAATAAGTGCAATGAAATCCATCTTGCAAAATGGTGCAACATCATATTCCTGAGATTTGAGGATTTTTATTTCATAACTCCAGAAGATAACATGTAGCATTTGCTGCGTAGTACCTGCTGTTCATTACCATTTCAAATAAATATGATTTGCTATTAACCTTTACTGCATGCAATAGTATTGCATTAAATGTGCATGGAACAATATATATATATATGGTAAGACGAGCCTTATCCTTCTAAGAAATATTCTTATCAGCTTTAGTCCTTTGATAATTTCAGTACACTGTGGATTGAGAAAGTGGATATTAGTTCCTGAAGACGATTTATCTCATTAATATGGCTGCTTTTTTTTGGCATGACCTTCAAAAAAAGTTAATTAAATGCTGTATTGGTCTGCCTTTTTCTGCATCTCGGTTACTATTAATCATGACTTTTAGGTATTATGGAACATCCACTCAAAGATATTTTGTGGATTAAACTGGCTAGTATATTGAGTTTCTAAAGTGTCAGAGATGTTTTAGGTCTTTGCTTTCATTGTTGTGACAAGCTGCTGCTTTGCATTTCTGACATTCTGTGTAGATTTTCAAGATTTTACTGCCTAGATTTCATGATGTTTGCTGCTTTCAACTAAACAATTTAGCATTAAATCCTGTTTTTTTTGTGGTCTATTTTTTAAAAAATGGTTCCACTATTATTGTTAAAGTACCCATCAATTGTATTAGTTAATCTTCCGTTTTTAGTAATTAATTATGAATTTGGTTTGAATTTAAATTAAAAATTTTTTTAAGAAATGAATGAAAATGTTTAAATCTGTTTTAGGATTCTAATCTTTAATGTGAAAATAGAATACTGAATATATCTACTGCTTTTCCATATAAAATTGAACACCCACTATTTTACCCACACGACCCTGAAATTATTGATAAAATATCCCAACAGAGCATAACCAAAGAGATTTGTGAAGAGCATTTGTTTTTAATAAAATGGCTTGAAAGGAACATTTTCCACCATAGTGATGCATGCCATTTGATGATGAGGGTTCTGATAGTTAGGCACAGGAAAAGTTTCTTTGGGAACTTTTATAAGGATTGTTTTAATCTGGTTTCTGATCCTTGTTACCTTCATTCTCTACTTTCTGAAGTACGTAATAGATTATCCTTTGATTTCATACAAAAGATACCCTGGCCAGTCTGCAAGTGACACTAGCTCTGGCATTTGATTCATCAAGTCAGGGTTAGCCAGTACCACAGGTTTTATGTTGATGATTTGTATTCTGAGGAAGTGCCAAAAAATGTGCAAAATTTGTGATCACCCCGTGTGGTGATCATCGTTGTATACACACACACAATTAATTAATTACATAAATAAATGCAGATCCAGCCAAGAATACACATGTATACTATGCATATGCTAAATTGTGCCTAAGTTTTCTCGTTGTAAAATAAAAGTGCAATTTGCAAGTAGAAACTGTTATATGTGTTTTTTTTTTATGTAGTTTACTGAAAACTGAGCATTTACTTTTGTCATAATTCCTTTAATGATTCAGGAAATAATTATTTGAGTATGAATATATGCTTTTATTAGATTGAGGAAAACATGAACAAACTTTTTTATAGTTAATGGTTTTTGCATTCTGCATCATTACAAAATCCTCCAATAGGTTTGCTATTGTTTTTCTATTTATTTATAAATGTTTCATTCAACTATAGTTATCAAATATTAAAAAATTTGTGATGTGCTTTCATCATAAGATTCTGTTGAAAAAACAGTGTGATGTAATATGTTATTTTTAAAAGAGAAATATGGAAAATTTAAAAGACTACAGCATGTTATTGTAACAGGTCGACAGAATGTGAACTAATGTTCATCTGTTCAAATTGATTTCTACAAGCATTTTTGCAGTTCGTCATAGAAGTTCATATTGTTAACAAAAAAAGAAATGATACGAGAAGAGTTGTAGAAAAGAGAGGTGTTTCCCAGGTTAGTGGCTGTTAGATCAATACTTGGCTTGTGCTGAATTGCCACTTCCATCATTTTTTTAACTTCCTTCTACCCAGCACTGATTGTTTTCATGGTAATGTGGAAGCGTAAAATAAAAATTTTAAGGGGAAAATCCTCACCTTGCTAAATTATCTTTATTTTTCTTTTTAATTATATAATTTCGTGTTTACCTAAATGATTTTACTCTGGTGCTTCAAATTGAATACTTACCCTATGAATATTTCATTGAAACTTTTTTCTCTCTCTCTCTTTCAATATTCATTTTCCTTGTCTGGTAGACTGTCTAATTATGTAGCTTTTTAAATTATTTAGTAGAGAATTAAAGACTTGCTGTTTCTTTAGATATGAGGAAATATTACCAGATGGATTTAATGACTCACTCATGCATATGTATCAGTATTTAAAAAAATTGTTTGTATGTGTGTAGGGACTGTCATTCTCCACCTCCACGTGTGCAAACTGCACAGCTACGACTGATTGGTGGTTTGAATCTTGCTGACGTCACCAGGAAAGCATAGGTAATTTACTGTTAAATGCACAGCTGTTGTACCATTTCACATTTTCTAACACAGTAGTAAACATCGATATCTGTAATGGGAAAAGTAGAACATCTGAAAATGGTGAGTGTACATTCATTTAACTTTATGTTTGGCCAGGAAAGAAATATTTGGTAGAATTAGTTAAGCTGACTGTACTTCTTACACTGTTATTGTTACATTGATTTCTTTTTTTGTTTTGTGGTAAGTGGTAGTTGATGAAAACATACTGCTTGCATCTACACTGATGCATTATTAAGTTTTTAATAAGTTTTGGGCCTTTTTTTTTAGGTGTTCAGATAAATAAAACAAAGTATTTGAATTTCTTTCCATAATTATTAAGATCATACTACTAAACTTTATAGTTTTATTATTTTGAAATATTATAAGTTTTACATTTTTAGTAAAACATTTATCTTGATTATTCTGGTAGTGGAGGAGCAAATAGTTGAAATGTGTGTTAAGTACATTAGTAGTGTTTATTGGTGCTTGAGACAAGCTTAGACATCTGTGCTTCTAATAATGCAGGAGGGGCCCTGATTTTGAATCAGAAAAACTTTAAAGATGCTTGAAATATAAAATTCCACTAAAGGTGGGATTGACAAAAAAAAACATTCTATAGAATAAATACTTAATGCAAATTTTTGAAGTAGATTAGTAGAATGTTTCAAAACTGTGCATGCAAGGTGGAACTCTACTATATAAAATAATTTTCCTTATTAAATCTAATTGTGTGTGGATCAGAATTTATGTGTTTTTAATCTTAAACTGATGATTTATACATCATAGCTCTTGAATTTTTTTCTGTTATTCTGTACAGTTTTGTGGTTATCTTAGTATGTTAGAATACATCCAAACTTTTTGATTGCATGTTGGCTCCTATTGTAAATTAGCTACAAATAATTTAAACTTTGACAACATTGGAAAAACTAAAATGTCAGTTGACTACCACGGACACTTTAATCAAATGTTTTTATCTCTTAAATTTTAAAGACAAATTATAAGAGTAAATTGAACATTACCTGAGGAATGATAATCACAAATAAATCAGTTTATCCCAGCTAACTTAGGCAATGTGAATAAAACTCATTAATCCAAACAAAAAAATAAAGATTGTATCTTTGAATTTCATGATTTTTATATTTTGATTTAAAAACTAGAATTTCTTAAACCTGATAGTCTATGTGTATGGTTCATGGAGAATGTCATTTAATGATTTTACAGTGAAGTAATGAGAAAATTGTTTGCATTCTATTTTTATCAATATTGTGATTATTTTGAGCTGACTGGGTATGTAGAATTTTCATTTTGGTATCTTTCTAGTCCACATAGTGCCCCCTCAATAAGCATTTGGTGTCTGACATACTGATTGATGATACATTCATGATTATTTTGTCTTTTTTATTTCCCCATTACTGAATCTCACCATATTCATTCCTCTTATTTATAAATGCCTGGCAGGCAGCTGAATCTCTTTTTGCACCAGACTATACCATTTTCCCCATCCCATATGCATTGAGTAGTTTAGTTTTGAGACATCTTGTGAGAAACCTATAAAAGGTTCAGCTAATAAGATTCACTCAGGATGACACAGAAATGATTTGGTTTCAATGAAAATCTATATTTTGGAATTGTTAACCAGCAGATATTTCTGGTTGATAGGCAAGTGAACATTTAATAAAGTGGTCACATAGGATATAATTTATGTGTGGAAATCAAATGAAGGGAGAGGAGAATTTTTTTTTTTTAAACAATGAAATATCCTTTTGGAATTAATAGAAAAGACAAAAATATTTTTTTAAAAAAAGTTGATTAATCTGTTTTAAGAAAGTTTAAATTTTATTTATTTGATGACTGCTCAATATTTATGTAATCTTTAACTGTTTGAAGTTTGTCATCAGTATTACTACAGTGCTTAATATACTGAGGATGTTGACATGTAGAATGCAGTTTGTTTGTTTAGGTAAAATCAGTCTCTACAGCATCTGTTATCTCTACTATAAGCTGTTTTATTTATGTTATATTAATGTTTCTGCATCAGAAAATTATAACTAAATTTGGATTATAATGATGATAATTTACTTGGTGATCACCCTTTGATGAAACCAAAGATTCATTTGAAAATTGAATATCTTACAATAACATATTTTTTTAAAACTAATGACAAGTACATTAATAGCAGATCTGATTAATCTGATTTCTCAGATTTCAAAACTTTTAGTTGTCTACGTGACAAAAACCAGGTTGTAGTTATTTATGACGAGGCATTTTTCATTTTGGTGTTTAGGGTAGAAGTATATTAAATACCCACCCTGTTATTGTATTATCTACAAATTAACTTTTAAAAAAAAGTAGTTTAATTCATGTCTTGATTTTTATAAGTATTAGCATTTTGTCTACTAAATAGTTTGATAAAAATAAAATTCAATTTATGGGACATTTAGATTAGAAAAAAAAATGTTAGACATGTCCATGGAATGATTGTTCCTTACAAACTTTGAATACACTGTACAGTCCATTAGTATTTGGTATGTGAGCCCTTTGTTTTATATAGAGTATAACACCTTGTTTTCATTCTCTCATATAAGTTATCAACATATGACTGGAACATTGTTCCAAATATCCTGTAGCACTTTCCACAATTCATCAAAGGTTTTCAATACATTTTGGGAACTAAGTTTATCTTCCTGTTTGTGTTACACACCAGTTATTTTCAGTTGCCTTGGTGCCCAGAACATTTATTCTGTTGGTATATATGATAGTAAGAAAATGTACAATTTGAAGTTATTACAGTAATACCTCAAATGTTCTGTGATTTATTGCATAAATTGTTTTGTTGTAGGGTATGCTTTGCCAGTACTGTACAGAAACATTTATTGACAATGACCAGGCTGTGGAACTTATATGTGAGGGTTGTATACGAAAACGAGTAGAGAGGCGAGAAACCATACTTGAAATTGTCACTTCTGAAGAAAACTATGGCAGGGATCTCAAAATTCTTTTGGAAGTAAGCTTTGAGTTATTTTATTCTTGCTTATGTTTAAAATAAATATTTTTCTGAATTGTTATATTGTTTTTATGGCTGTGCCTTTGAAATCTAATTTAAATAATTTTCTATGAAAAGTTCTTGTGGTATTGTTAGCAATATAATTTGCATACTTATAATTCATTGAAACCATTTTTGTAGCTGCAATTCCTTTGTCACATTCACCAAGAACAACCTACTAAAATATTCTGAATCAGTAGTTAAAGGAATATGCCACAAAATATTAAAATCCTTTTTTAAAAATTTCACTAATATACTGTCAATAATAGAGTAAATGGTATTTCGGCAGCTTTTACCAAAACTTAACTGATATTTTTGATCAGTGATGGACTGTAATAGGTAGGACAAGCTAACAGTTGTTAAGAGACCTAGTTCATCTGCAAAAAAGACACCAGTCTTTACTGCTGCCTGATATATTCATATATTGATAATTAATCCTAGTGATGTATTTACTTTAATAGTAACAAAACCTGTTTCATGCATCAGAAAAGAAGCTTGGAAAGTAAACTTAAAAGGTTGAAAAGTTGTAAAATCAATAATGTATTTAAGGTATAATGCTGGACACTGTATTAGGAGGGACTCATTACAGTACCTAGTTTTAGCAGCTTCATGGAGGAATGCAGTGAAGATGGCCTAATGGATTTGTACTCTTCTCAATAATTGATTTAATAGGCTTTATTCTAGCAATTAAATGGTAATTGTTAAAACATTGCCAGTCATGCACTTGGCATTTTTTGAAATATAATATGTATCCCCATTTTCTTTAAAGACCAGGAAAACTCAGGGTTAATTGTTTTCTGAGTTTAAAAATGACACTATGAAGCTTATATCTTTTAAAAAATTTAGAAAGAACCAATATTTGTTTATTTACCTTTCAAACTTTTTATTTGAAACTGTACCAACAATTAAGTATTATACTCTAGTTGCAAACCCATTTTGTTTTCACTTAAAAAAAAGGCAATGGACTTTTGATTTTTACATTACGTCCATCAATAAGGGAAATTTTTGTTCATTTTTTACTCAAAACGCTGGATATATAGTTGGATATTACAGTAAAGTAAGTTACGTGATGAAGCACCATGCTCACCTGAAAACAATGTTGTGAATGATATTGTTTAATTAGTGGTTTCCTCTATTTAATATTTCTTGTCGAGGTTTATTGGGACTAATAATTGTAGTATTCTGCTTTCTCCTAGGCACTTTCTAAATGGAGAACTTATAAATTATCATTTCTTGACCTTTCAAGCTTCCAGCATTGACGTCATATTGATTGTTGTAGAGCTTATATTACAGGAACATGCCAATTTCAGGAAAACGATTTGTTTCTCTGTATTCTAATAATGGTGGAGCTACTTGACAAAAAGAATTAAGAGAAAAAAAAGGCTTTAATAGTTTTGCATTTTAATAAGTTACCATTAAATGCTTAACTATAATATTGCTAACATTTAATTGTTCATAGAAGCAGAAATTTAGTTGTCAGTTGTTTTTTTGTTTCTTTACAAACAAATCTTTATCTTAATGATGAAATTTTTGCATTGTTTTCATGTACTCAAATAAGCCTAAATGTCTTATTTAAAATTATTTCCGCTTATGGTTGCTACTAATAAAGATGAAATCTATAATTTAAAAACCTTTAAAAAATTACCCACTCGTGTGATCAAGTAAACAATGTATAGAAAGAGTTGAATTATGGTGCAAACAGAATTTCTAAGATGTATCATTAAATTTATAGACAGTCCAAATTTAGCATACCAGATGACCATAAAATTACTTCTTGCAGTTAGTTACTTGTAACTCCCAAACCATGACACATGTTAATGGGAGTGTGCATACATGTGGTCACGGGAAATTCACTCTCAGAGGTTGAAGATTTTGCCACTTATGCTGTGCAGTGCCATCTCTGATATTTTTTATTCTCTCTGTATATAAGCTTACAGAACTCATGTGTATGAGGTTTCTTGCAAAATTGCCTACAGATTTTCTCTCCAAGGTCACAGGGCACTTGTAAAGTTTTTCTATAGCAATAAATATAGTGTAGGGTTAACTTTACATGACTTTTGTAATGACAGGGTGGGGGTGTTGTTGAGGCCCTTGTGGTCCAAGGGCCATGTGTAATTGCATCCATAAATTTCAGGAGACAAGATCCGTGGCTAATGCATCACAATCAGGATGTTCACCTACACCGGTAATGGAAGTTGTTATAAAAATTTAATGTGTCATCAGAAATAAGACAAGGCAATCTCTATGTAGAATGCAGTACCCATCAAGTTTCCAGGGCACAAGATACTAAAGCTCTTTCCATATAAATGTAAAGACTGGAGGAACCTCTTCCTGACGACCCAGAAAGGCAGTTGAACTTTACCTTGGAATTCATGTCACATGTTCAAGTGGGTGACAATTGGCTTGGCAGCATTTTTTGTTGATGAAACCAACTTCCACCTCCATGACCAAGTGAACACCCATAGTAGCATTATTTGGGATTAGACAAATTCATTGAAGAATCTCTTTAATGGTAGCAGACATTGTGAACATCCACTGTAACAGATTAAACCAGCTCAGGAAAATGTTAATAAATTTTGTTTCAGTAAAATGATGTTGATAACACAATTTCTTTACTATTTCCTGTTACACATTCTATTTAAAAAATGACTGGTCATTTTGTTGTTGCATATCATAAGTGGCAAAATCTGCAAACTCTGGGATTGCATTGCCCTGCCCATGACATTAGTGTAAGTACACTTACTTCTGTTATGTATTATGGTTTGGAAATTATGGCTGTAGGAAGTAACTTTAAGGCCATCCACCAAGATTTTAGCTTGATTGAAAAACTGTTCCACTGAGCTCTACATAAAAATTATTTTTAAAAAAGCGATACTATAATTTTGCTTCAGTATGATTCATGTGTACTTTTTGCATTTTTTCTAGTTTAACATTTAAATTCTTTTAAACTCATGTTGATGCTCTTTTCATAGGAATTCTACATGCCAATGAAAGCAGCAGGACTATTGACTTGTGAACAACTGGGCCAAATTTTCCTTAATCTGGAAGAATTAATCGACGTGAATGAATGTTTTAACCATCAGCTTCATGATGCCCTGAAAGCTGCTGCCCAGCAAAATGATGAGGTAAACCAGTGTTTCAGTTTAAATTTAACGTGTTAACATCCTGATATCTACATGAGAGATCAAGTCAGTCAGTCTTTCTTTAACTGGTAGAAATAAATGGTTTACATTGTTCTGTTTTCAACTGTTTTAAGACTGATTTTGTAGAACATCCTGATATATAAACATTAACTAACAAATCTTTGATAACATGTGATCCTATATTTCTGTTAATTTGAAGGACTTAGGACATACATTTTAACTGAACATGTCAGGTTATGAAAGTGTTATCACTTTATGGAATTGTAAAAAGCATGGTATTGGTCAGAAAAACTTTTGTAAAGTCAAAATCATCTTCAGATTGCAAATAGTTGGTACTTTTTTATTACAGGAACTACTGATGGTAGCTATTGGACAGCTTATCTTGAAATCTTCTGACATATTCACGGTATTTGAAAAATACTGCATTAATCAGGTAAGAATGAAGAAAATATTTTGTTCGTGATCTAATTTATTTATGCCCTATTGTAATTTTATCCTCCTAAGAGAGTTTTGTAAAGGTTCTCCTCTTTAACAGTGAAACTACAATTTCCCATTTTATCAAAATCTAGAGTCAATGTAGTAAAGTTTTAGTATTCCTTCTTGGCACTCCTTAACCTCATTAAAATGATGTCTTTATTCTCGATGCATTCACAATTTTTAAGTGTAAGAGGGTATCTCTTTATGTAGCTGGTGTTTTTTTCTGATTTAGCCACCATCACAGAAAAAATAAAATATGTAACTTTGACAGCAGACTGATTATATTTTTATCATAATGCATTAGAACTAACAATAGCATTTACAAAAAAGCAACACTTATTATCTTTAATTGTGTTTACAGTTTTGTATAACATTATACATTCAGCTCTGTCAACTGTAGGAATCAATGACAATTGCAAAACATCCTTAATGGGTTTGTTTTGATGGGAAATGTTTGGTTATTTCAAAGCGCTACTCATTCTTAGAGCTTTCTCAATATTATTTGGCCATTAGTCATCAGATCAAAAACCATAACAAGTTGGTTGGAATATTAATGAGAAAGAGCTAGCCAGTAAACAGAGTTTATAGCAGTTGGAAATGCTATTGAGCAGCTGTGAAGGAAGTAAATTTTAAAATGAATTGTCAAATGGTAAAGGAAATTAATTTATATAAACTTATGACCGTTTAGAGTTTATGGATGTACAGCAGCTTATCGTTCTTTTTTAGTTAAATTATAAAATTACAACTTCTGAAGAAACTGTTGCCCAGATTTCATATTTAAATCTGTTTGATACAGCATGTATAGTAAAATGACTAATTTGAAGCTTTTAGGATTGTTGACATATGTATAAATCTGTTGCCCTTTTCCCATGAGGCTTTCTAATTTAAAAAAAACAACAAAAAACCTCTCAGTACATAGCTTACTTTTTCTCCTCCTGTACATACATATTTTCTAATTCTTCATGACAATTGTAATGTGGCACTAAAAGGCTAGATGCTGCAATCAGTTCTGCTGAAAAATTAGCTGCCCAATAATTTCTTTCATTTTATAATGCCCTGTAGTCTTGTCTGCAGAGATCAAACAGATAAATGCAAAAATTATGTCATTTCTAGAATAGGATGGGAGTCTTTAACAACTTATGATACCTCCAAGACTTGCTCAGTGTCTATAATTATTACCTTTATCCTTCAGCATATCTCTTTTATAGTTTGGTTTCTCATTTATTATTATTTATATTTATACAAAAAAAGATAGTTTCAGAGAATATAAACTAAAGAAAATTTGTATACTAAATTGGTACTTTATTAGGAAAGGGTACCCGTAGAAGATTATACATGTCTGTGTGATAGAGAGAGAGAAATATATGTATATATAAAAACCAGAACTAGATACTGTTATCAAATTGATTCTTAATCACCAACAGAAATTCATTTCTAGTTCTTGTTCTATAATTTTATTAATAAAAAATATAGTTGTTATACCATGATAGTTTAAAATTTAAGGTGTTATTTTTTAAAACCAGAAATCTGAAACAAATGCATATTTTGTTTATTTTATAGACACGAGCAATTTTACTTTTGGAACAACTGGAAAAGGAAAAAGAAGTCTTACGAGTATTTCTTCAGGTATCCCAAGCTGAGAATTCTTTGTTACGGCGTATGAATTTAAAATCATTTCTTATGGTTCCCGTTCAAAGAATAATGAAGTAAGTAAATCTACTTAAAATTGTATTGCTGAACATATGCATTTATTTTTCTGTAGCTATAACACGTTCATCTAGCAGGTTGGGAGATACCACATAGCTGAAGATAATAATAGTACTACTAAAACTTTGACGACAAATATATGGGTTTTGTGGGAACATTAAAAGTCAGTGTCATATTACATATACTAAAAAAATTTAAAAGTATATTATTATTATTATTACTTCTAGTTCTTATTTATTGTTGGTTTTTTTAATAATTTGGATGCAGAATTGTAAAGTAAAAAAAAAAACCACGTAATACAAACAAATTTTGGGAAATGTTTAACTTGATTGTGACATTTTATAAATGAACTTTTGAATATACAGAATCATCTCTTCCACATTTTAAATGTTTCTCAATATTTTTTATTTTTAGATATCCACTTTTACTGAATCGCCTGTATAAGACAACTCCAGTCTTTCACCATGATTATGAGACTATTCAAAAGGCTCGGCTGGAAATTGAAAGAATTTTGGATGACATTAATTTGGTTAGTGTTTGTTTGTATTTTCTTAGGATAGTCTTCAGTACTTTACTTTTGAATTTATTAAGATTTTGATAAAGTTTAGTGTAAAATATTTACATGCCATGAGGAGGAATTTTCTCACAAGTGACACGTTATCCAAAATGAAACCCATAATGCATAGCTTGTCACATTCTTTCAGTGATGTTATCTTGCCCATTACTGATGCTGCTTGTAATCTGGACCACTATATCATGTCTGTTGCTTGTGATAGTAGATGCACACTGCAAGCTTGCCATTGGCAGTTGTCTTCAAGTATATCATTCAAGAAAAGACAGCTTAGCTTGATTAATCCAGCAACTCCATTCAGGAAAGACTGTTGCATGAGCAGACTCTAATGAAGCTACTTTCTGCCTTTTTTATGATTGTTGCTAAGTAGTTTCATACAATTCTTCACACAGTTTGTACAGGTATCTTGGAACATTTGATTTGGCATTAAACTGCATGAATTTGCACAAAAGACTTTCTAATTTTATAGCTGGTCTGGAAACTTGCTAAATGTGTGTATTTTTAAAACTCCTTTGATTGTAAACATCAACAAAAGAAGAGAATAATGTTGAAAACAGCTTTATACCAAACCTTAATACTGTATTTGCAATAAATATTTTCTAAGATCAAAATGTAGAGCTTTAAAATTTATTAGTAAATATTCAAGGATAATATTAAAATACAGGAACAGAAACAAGTTTTGTGTAATGGTTTCCATAGTGTCACTAGCTTTTGTGCAATGTGAACATATAAAACAAAAAAATCCCTTTTTAAGGAAGAAACATCAAAATAGCTCTTCTTTTTTTTTACTTTTAGAAATCAAAGGGAACAGGAACACTGAAACTGAAGAGAAAACGTTCGGATCCACGTAGACACAGTTCTGATAAATACGATTTGGTCAAGGTATGTGCCATGTTCTTCTAGAACCACAATCCAATGTTAAACTCTATAGATGAACATGAAAAATTTTGGTAACTTACTATTCCTAAATTCTATATTTATATACAACAGTGGGTTTGAGCCTTCCTCTCATCTTTAATACTGCAAGGATAGCAATAAATGTTTACTACTGAAACAAATTACTATTTTATCTAACTAAAAACTCTTTTTATCAAATATGAAATTCACTTAACTGTTGACTTTAGCTGTGTTTGAATTTGATGTTTTAGTAACTTGTGTGCATCTCAAAAAAAAATTGGAATACCGTGGAAGAGTTCAATATTTTTTGTCAGTTATTTCAGAAAGTGAAAATTGTATATATTCTAGACTCATAACATGTAAACTAAAATGTTTCAAGCATTTTTTAATTTTAATTTTGATAATTACGGCCTACAGCTAAAAAATAGAAAAAACGTATCTCAAAATATTAGAATATTCCATTTCGAGTTTGAGTAAATCACTAATTATGCAGGATAAATACCATAAATCTCTGTCTGGTTCAGTACACACAGCCACAATCGTGGGGAAGACTGCTGACTTGACAGTTGTCCAGAAGACACTCATTGACACCCTCCACAAGGAGGGTAAGGTCATTGCTGAAAGGGCTGGCTGTTCGCAGAGTGCTGTATCAAAGCATATTCAAGGTGCACAAGCAAGAGGGATGACCGCAGCCTTGAGAGGATTGTCAAGCAAAGCCGATTCGAGAACTTGGGGGAGCTTCACAAGGAGTGGACTGAGGCTTGAGTCAGTGCATCAAGAGCCACCATGCTGGGCTACAAGTGTTGCATTCCTAGTGTCAAGCCACTCCTGAACCGTCTTACCTGGGCTATGGGCTAAGGAAAAAAAGAACTGGACCGTTGCTCAGTGGTCCAAAGTCCTCTTTTCAGATGAAAGTAAATTTTGCATTTCATTTGGAAATCAAGGTCCCACGGTCTGGATGAAGAGTGGAGAGGCACAGAATCCAAGTTGCTTGAAGTCCAGTGATGATTTGGGGTGCCATGTCATTTGCTGGTGTTGGTCCTCTGTGTTTTATCAAGTCCAAAGTCAACGCAGCCATCTACCAGGAGATTTTAGAGCACTTCATGCTTCCCTCTGCTGACAAGCTTTATGGAGATGCTGATTTCCTTTTCCAGCAGGACTTGGCACCTGCCCCCAGTGCCAAAACTACTAGTAACTGGTTTGCTGACTATGGTATTACTGTGCTTGATTGGCCAGCCAACTCCAACTCGCCTGACCTGTATTGTCAAGAGGAAGATGAGAGACACCAGACCCAACAATACAGACGAGCTGAAGGCCCAGTATCAAAACAACCTGGGCTTCCATAACACCTCATTGATGCAGTGATTCGAGCAAAAGGAGCCCCAACCACCAAGTATTGAGTGCATAAATGAACATACTTTTCAGAAGTTGGACATTTCTATATTATAAATCCTTTTTTTTTTTTTATTGATCTTATGAAATATTCTAATATTTTGAGATAGTGAATTTTTGATTTTCATGAGCTGTAAGCAGCAATCATCAAAATTAAAACAAAAAAAGGCTTGAAATATTTCACTTTATGTGTAATGAAAGTTTGAATTAAATTACGGAAAAAAATGAACTCTTCCACAATATTCTAATTTTTTTGAGATGCACCTGCATAAAGGTATGCATACTGTAACCAATATTTTATTTTGCAGATTGCATTAGAAGTACTTGGCTGGAATCGCAGCGAGGTGTCTGATATTCTTGTCAGCATGCTGCAGTATACACAACCTCAGGACCACTTCTGGCCAGCTAAAAAATGTCGTAATCTCAAGTTTAGCCCAGTCTACGCAGTATTGTTAACTCTTGGTGAGGTATGTAGAATTTATGAAGTTGGATAATTAGGGGTGATGTTATAAAAGCCATCGTGAAAATTAAAAAAATTTAATCAAATTTAAGTTAGTGTAACTGTCAAATTAGAAGTAGCCCCAAAATTTTAAAGTTTAATATGATCACATCTGAAAAATTTTTTGAAGTTTAAATGTATAAAGGTTAAGATAAAGTATCAATAATTTATTACCACTTAATGTGTATGAAACTAAGCTAATTAAATGGCTTGATGTTGAGAACTAGGGTGCTAAATCTTCCAGTATTAAATATTGAACTATTATATCTTCTACTTCACTGGTTTCTAAAGTTACATAATTTAGTTTTTAAACATTATTCCATCCCCCCTTTGCCACTTCCTAAGCCATGACAACAGTCAAAGTAAATTCTTTGCTGTTTAATTATATTTACTAGCTGCTGAAATGAGAATAGGAAAATCTAAAATTTGTGAATTATATTGTATACTACTGGAATTGCAAAAAAATGAATGCAAACTTACTTTGTGTTGTAGCCTCATCATGAGCCAGAGGTTGAAAAGAATTTGCTGTTTCCTAAAACCACAGTGATGAGACAAGCAGCTCTAGTGTTGCTCAGGGAAAAAAGTGGTCGATATCATTCTGTGAGGGTATGTATCTTATTCTATATGAAGTATGCAGAAAACATCTACACAATGTTGTAATAAAGGTTCTTTGCAATTGCTACCTTAGCATGTAACAAAATCTTAATGCTTGGAGAATTTTCTTCTTTGTTAATGTCTTAAATTTCTATCTAACTAAAGACTTAAAACAAACACCATTCTTCTGTTTTAAAAGTTTATAGACAATTATTTTATAACTATATTAATAAAGTAATTTTTTGCTAGTAATATGGTTTTAAAAATACTGAATATTATTGTTGCAGGAGCCATTATTCCTAGACAAATGTGTGATTACTGCAGATCCAGAATATGAAGAAGTTTTTGAAGTGCAGGATTGGAACAGGGATGCTTTTCTTTTTAAGGTAGTTAATTTTTGAATGTTTTAGCAAACAATAGCTGTTGTATTTTACGAAAATGGGGCCTTTTTACCAGTTTCTGGATAAGTTGAGATAGTATCATTTTGCCAACTTTAGTGACGACCACTCAAAATAGCCGAAGTTGACACTTTTTCAGGTGGATGGCAACAAAATGAATTTAGTATTTACCTGAATATACCTCAAGGTGTTCCTGATAAAGGGCCTGTTCATTCCAGTATTGCTCAACTACTAGGCTGTTTGCAGTAGCAAATTAAAGACAAAATACACTTTTACAAATATTTTAATAAAATTTAGGGGAAGATTCTGGCCTTGTCATCAGACATATCCAACTTTGTGCTGCTGTCACAAGATAATAGTACATTTTATTACTGATGGAATCAGTTTCTTTTAATGAGAGATGTATCTGTTACATACAGCACATCTTACGCAGTATAAGCTATTAAGGAAATCCTGATTAGAGTGCAGACATGCTATTGGCTAGGACTAAAATGACATTGTGACAAGCAAGCAAGCTCTGTGTTATTGATAAACTTTTAAGATGTCTAGACATCTTTGTTTTTATTTGTATACTGTAAAGTTAAAGTTTTTGTTAGTTAATTAACAATATTCCATTTGTCTTGTTTTGACAGGCTGGAGATAGTAAGGAAACGTCTCAATGGGTCCAACAGTTAAAACTACAGAGCAAGAATCTTGGTGTGTGGTGGCGTCGCCGAAATGCATTACCTAACATTATGATAAAAAATCTTGGCTGAAGATATTTTTGTATTGGTTGGTCAAAGATTTCAACTAAATGCTGTTACCTGTTTGGTAGCTGCCATGAGATCAAGTTGGTTGGTTGGTCAGCTGAAAGTAGAAGGTGAAAAGATCCTTCAACAAGACTTCTGCTGTATGATCACGCTCTGGGGCTATCGAGATAGAAGTGTAGCATCAACCAAGTGAGTGTTTTTACACTAAGAACTGTCTGTCTGGCATAGCAACTGCTAAGAACACAAAGTGCATCTAATGCCAATGACTGAGTGAACCTAAGATTTTCACAGACTGTCAATTTATGTTGGTATGACAATAAAAATACTATACTGTATTTTGCTGATTGATTCAACTAAACCGAAGATGGTGGTTTAGTGATCTAATAACTAAAACAATATGTAGATATATGTACAAATTTTGTCTTGAAACCCATAGCAGTTACGAACTTTTGATTTCAAGTACATCAAATAGTGCTTGGACTTATCAGAAGTCTGATACTACATTCCATCCATCCAAACAAGTAACCAAAAGGACTCTAGCTTATTAAACATCCCATACTAGCAACACTACTGGACATTTCTTACATATAGTTTCTAATCTGAAGCTGTTTTGGAGACTAAAATTGGTTGTGATTTAAAGGTTGATCTTTACTGTTAGATAATGAATTAAAACATTACTAAAATTATAGTGGCAGAGCAGTAAACACTACTTTTATGACAGGCATTCCAAAGAACAAACCACCCCTAGCTTTCACACCACATGAACTCTTTGTAGTTCACATTTACCTGTTTAAACCACCTCAGAGAAAGGGAATGCAAGTTTGTTTTTTTTTTGAAATTTAAATCATTGCTACTATTTTTTTCTGAACAACTTTACAGTACACTGTATGTACTAGTTATTTAAGAATCCTGCTGCTATATCATCAGATAATTTAAAATACTTCACAATGTCCTTCATAATATTTCTTTGATAAAGATTACAATTTAAGCATTCATCCACAACCTGAAACTGGCTAATACATTATTAGTTGTTAGTTGACTTAACACATTAAACCTCTGTTGTACAGTCTAAGAAATCCTGGAACAGGTACTTAGAAAGTACAACGTTAAGCAGTCTCTTGCTTCTAAAAACACAACAACAAACAAACATTGTCCAGTCTAAAAACATGTATTTTCCACATGTTCAACAGCATATTTGCAAGAATCTGGATTTACATGAAGATGCTATACTAAAAAAAATATACTACCATAAAATATTTTTTTTCAGAAAACTATGCATCAATTCTGATATATTTTTGACTTGAACACCAGTATATTTGTAAACGGTTACCTGTGTCGGTCAATCTGAGCTATTTTTTAACAGTGGTGACTCAGACTAAAATTGTACTTTTTGTAGTGGCGGTGGCATGAAAGTTAATTAGAAGTTTTCTTTTTTAATAAGAAATGGCTGTGACAGTTTACAGAAAAGAGAGACAGTCTAAGTTTCTCACAGACCAGCAGAATCCTACATAATTAAAAAAACAGGTTAAATGGGAGATCAAGATTTGTTTTCCATCAGAAATATAAATATATTAATAGTAGAGAATTTAATGTTAGCCAAATTGATAAACATAAACAGTTTATAGTTTAGTAACTGGATGCACTTTTTAAAATTGTTAATTAACTTTGGATATACTATTTTCTTTTTCTCATTAGAGTGATAATTTTAATTACTAATACAAGCCTGTAAAATGTTATTTAATTTCAATCATCATGTTTTGATTTAGCTAAAGTAGAAATACTATGGATTATCCTGTTAAATGTGTACTATAATAATTACTGACTTATTTGAGACTTTTAAAATATCTGTGATAAGTTCTCTATTGAAAAATGGGCTTTATTTTGTGAAAAAATTAACTAAAATACAGATACATTGTACAGTATCTCTGTGAATAGCTGAAATATTTGTATATTCATATTTTAAATAGTCCGCAAATTTATTTACAGGACTATTTCACAGACGCCATGTTTCTTGTAAATAAAATTTACTTTTTATTTGTATCATTGTTTTTATATAATAATTGAACTACATATCCTATCTTTAGTGACAGTGAAAAATAAGAAAATTGAGAGCTTTAACTCACTGACTCCTGGTGGTGTTCATCTTGTTTACTCCCGACCATTATAACTGAATTTTGCTTTTACACATCATTCAACAAATCCAACATGGTGAACTAGACCGCATCTAAGCAACAGTTGGCAGTAAACAACACCAGGGGTCAATGAGTTAATCTAATGAGCATGATTCAAAGAATAATAAAAGAAAAAGCAACTGAAATATACCAGGTATAAATTATATTTGTGTTGATTATTTTTTACTTTTAAACTACTGGCCAAATAAATTAGTATAAAAACCCTGCGTGCCTTTTTTCCCCTTCATTGCTTATCTTTACTAAAACAGACAGTCAGGGTTATTTAAAATTAAAATCATCTGAATGAAGTAAAAGTGGCAGTATGCTTTATGTTGGCAAAAAAAAGAAGGAAAACAGTATAATCTGTATCAGCAACGTTATACGGATACGGCTTTAAGTATAACGATACCACGAAAAGCCGTCTTTCTAAAGTGGACTCACACTAAAAATCCAGGTATAGCTGAGTGATGATACCTTTTATTGCTATACTAGTGATGAAGACTGTCTTACAGTTCTGTCATCCCCTTATGCTGCTATCGTTATTCATATAAACTGGAACAAATAAGACTAACCCAAGCTAACTAAGCATAATTTTACATAAAAGCTGCTGATCAACCCTGACAAATAACAACTATTTTTTCCTAATTTTTAATCATAATTATGTTAGCTCAGTCCTATACGAACACACTGTGAGGGCATGTCTACATCTTAATTTCTAAAGTGAAACTACTCTTGAGAGGATTCTGAGAAGTTACAAGCATCAAATATAGATAACTAAAAACACAAAACAAAAAGAGTAATAAGTACAAATTTTTTTAAAGAAATTAACAATAATTTTAATTGTGTGACCTCTGCTATTTGCACAGTATGCGTTACCAACTGTTGGGACATGCTACAATTTTGTTTCAAGTTCATAAACGCATACTATTATTATTTATGGTACTCAGATTCTCAGGGCTAACAGTTAATTAACTAGATAAACCAAATTCTTATGCTGACAAATCACACGCCACATCTTTAAATGTGTGATTTATGTGTCAAAGTTATCTGCCTCCACCATATTTTAAAATTACTCATCACCCAATAATCTACGGCGTGGAAAACATTCCTACAGCACAATCTATTTTCTCTTCCAACCAAACCAGATTTTTTAAATTAATGTATTTTTTGTATAAAGATCATAATTCCTTTGACAAATCAGCAAAAAAAAAAGGAAGTTCCCTTTACAGTTAGATCATAATAAAATGTTACAAAACCAACTTTAAATACCAAGGTTTTTAGGAAAATAATGCTTTTTTTAAAATTTTGAACAACAACAAAAAAAAAAGTCTACATTTTTATAAGTCTCTTGATGTTAAATGTTGTCTCTTCAATCAGCAAATTCTTCATAGGTTTGTTTAGCAGATTGTGGTCTATGATTCCAGCTTACAAAAAATCACAGGACTCTATTGATCTAATCTGTCACTGGAGGAAGAACAGCAGATTTCTGCATTATATTCATAGAATAAAGTGCACTCATTTATCTTTCTTTCTATAAAAGTGACAGATAACAAGCATAACCCCTTTCTTATTAAAAGATACACTTACTATTTACATTTAACAATATCATTGTCTAGTGGCTCCCACCCCAAACAGAGGGCATTCAACCTTAGAAACTGTAGTGCTGGTCTAATCTTTTTTGAAAAGCATTCCAGCAGTGCAGCCTACAGATCTGCCTGCCCGGGTGTGTTCTGAACATTCTCCGAGCTGCAATCACAAGCATCTAGAGGAGAATGACCTGTACATCATCATCTAATCTGTACTTGTAGGGGTCAAAATATTTTTTTGTACTTTTGCTGATTTCCTCAAAAGTTTCAGGAAAAAACACACATTACACTGAATGCTAAACACATACTTTTTTAAATTATCATCTATAGCAGATCATCTCTAGGACAAATGTGATATTAGTCCAAACAAATAAAATATATTCTCAACAGACATTGCATGACATCAGTAATAATTGTTCAACAAATTGATCTCAGCACAAAACAAAAAGCAAAATCCTATGTAGTATCATCCCTGCTTCAGGCTGTGACTGACAATATCAACCCCAACCAGTATTTAGATAAAACACCCACATGCCCTAATTGTTTTATTCAATGGTATCTCTAATGGTCTAAAAAAGATTAAATATGATCAGTTATTGCTACTGTATTAGCACAAAAACAAACAATTAATATGCACATACAGGAAGTTCCTCAAAGTATAGTTTTGATTAGACAATCACCAAATGCATTAACAATGAGTTCTATCCATCTCATAACTAGCAATTGTATGCTAGATCAATAAATTTAAGAACACCAGCAAAAAAAATTGTATTTAAGATTCATAAAGATGAACTCTATTGATATGTACTATTTCAGTAAAAATCTCTCTGTCCAGTGATATAAGCCAGTTAGAAATGGCTTGCTATAGCTGTTATATTTAAATCATTCGGCATATATTTACTGCTGTTATAATTATCCACCAAAAGATTATTTTTCAGCATTCCTAAAAAGTTACATTAATAATCACTTAGTCACTCTCCAGTTGAAGCATGTCCATTATTTTTAGACATTTTTTTTAGTCTTTAACAATAAGTTTTCTCAAACAATTCCAAAGTTTTTGTTCGATCACCTTAAATTTCCCACAAGACCAATTTTTCTCTTTGTGTAAGTAATTTTTACTCGAATATCAAGGCTTGTGTTAAAGGTGAACATATTACTTTATTCCACACAAGATGGCAGACAGGGAGCAGTCAGTATCTATACTGGCTCAAAAAAGCAATCTGTAAGAGCATAAACTATAAACTTGTTGACAGAAACTTATGAGGTGGTATTGGCACAGCTTATATCTGTTATCAGATATCAGTAATTGATAAAGTCCAGAATTAAAAAAAAAATTAGTATCCAACTCCTCTTGAAGATTATACACTCCCTTAACCTTGTCACTATCGTTGGGATGCTCTGTTTCTGCTTTTCCAGGTGAGTAAATAGACTATACTAGTCAAGATGATTTCCAATATGCAGGGCACTGAAATATGCTGATTCTCCATTAAGATATTTAAATAAGTTAATTTCCAAGGCAAAATTAATAAAATTAGCTAAACTACAAGAAAGTAAAATTCTACATAAATAGCAGATAGCAGAAATGGAGTAAAATAGTAAATATTGAAAATCTTCATGAAGATAACAACAACAACAAAAAAAACCATTTAACTTTAGCTACAGTTTAAATCAATCTTTGTATATTGATTATCATACTAAATCTGTGACTTATGGGTGTATAATTCCAAATCTCTTTGCATTATATAAACAATTTCACATTTTCCTGTCAATCACAGAATCAAATATAATCTTCTTCCTTAACATAAATTTTGCAAATAATAAAAATAAAAGTTTTTTGAAATGGAAATTAAGGAAAAAATGTGTTAACAAATAAAAATTTAATTTTCAGATTAAAATAAAGAAATCCTGGTATAGAATATTATTTGGAGGTTACTGATTCTTAGTCTATTATTGTGATTTCGGCTCGACAAAACAAAGCTGCAAAAGTGTTGAGATAATTGGAAAATGCTGTGATTGTGTAAAATGTATTCACAAAAAGATTCAACTTGGGGGAATCTCTGAGGACAACTAATGATGCTAGATAACACCTTGTAGCCGGATGATGCGGGCAAAAACTAGCAATAACATTTCAGCTACGCCCAACAAAAAACTAAATTGCAGTAGCCCGTTCAATATTATCCGAGGATTTTCAGCTTATAGTTGTAAGTCTGATCAACAAGATTAGCTGCATATACATACACATATATATAGCTATGTGTACGCCAGGTGTTTTACTGGTTCATTATTATTGCAATATCCAACCTGAGATCTATGTACTGTATGTAACAGGCTTGTAGAAATTATAGTTCCTAAAGTAAAGGTTAACTGGTTTTTAAATGATTTCTTATGGCATGATGGTTAAATCTAATAGCACAAAAATATAGGGTTAGCAATAATGATGGAAATTTTTTTGAGTTTTAGCTAACTTAATTATATTTTGAAAATCTAAACAAGGAAGACAACTGCTCCTTTAGATTGTGTTCCACCAGGATCTGTAACTGTCTAGATGTTAAAAATTATTAGTTAGCGAGGAACAGTTGTACTTTAAAACACTATATACCAATGTACAGTACTTGCTGTTAGTTCTCAGCTGCCTTATCTAGCAGCATTTTTGTTAAGAAACCATGCTAACACTAATCCCATCCCTGAAGGTGCTTGGCATTTGAGCCAACTGATAATAAATAAATCCTCTTTCGGTTTCAGACAAATCTTTATACTGTTGAACTCATCAGGCTTCAAAGCCCCAGGAAGCTGGGCCACATTGTGCACGGCAGCACCAATAATCCAACTTCATTTGCAGAGAGAGTGAAACCCGTGAGTTCACTGCCTTGTGCTGCAGCCACTTAATACAATATGATTACACTGTAAAAGTCATTGACTGACATCAGACTAAAGCCATGAGCCCTCTTTAATTAAATAGCATTTCTAGCTAGTCTGCTTCACAGTAAACTTTGTCTAAAGAGGCCAGAGGCATTTCAATTATTTTAAAATCAATTGAAATTACATATAGACGTTGTTGGCTATCACGTGTTAATTTTACAAAGCCCAAAATTCGAGAGATAATATTAAGCAGATTACTTTTACTGATAAGCCCACTCATGTTGTTCACCCCCCCCCACCACTTAGGTATCACAGCTGCCTGTGAGGAGAAGAAACCACAGCAAGATTAGAGGTAAGGCTGGATTAAGGCTTAAGTAAAGTAACTTATGAAGAGCCTCATTCAAAAAACCCTCTTTTCAAATTTATTAATGAATGTATGCATCAAAAAAAAGGAAAAAAAATGCATGTATTGTTTCTTTTAATACACGACACGACATTCCAAGTTACTTTTTGTGAAACGTGTCACTATTCCACGGAGGACTTGGCAAAGAAAGTTCAATGAACAGTGGATGAAACTTTTCCAAAATGGACACGGAGTAAACAAAAGAAAGAAAAAACAACAGTATATTAAGGAATGGAAAATGCGAATAAACATAAATTACTGTCACACGCCTGCATAAATACATATTTAAGCTACCACTAGTATAAAAGTAATCAATATCTGTGCAAACTTTGTCCACAGATTGTTAATGTAAATTACACTCACCATAACAATGGGTTAATGCCATTGGATGCGGCAGCAGTTGTAGTAGCATACTGCTGAAAAAGCAAACTTCCCAGTAGTGCTGTGTAATTCTTCTTGTTTGTATAAGTTCATAAAACTATTGTCTCTGTATCAAAACACGCATCAGAACTGATCTTCATTATATTTTATGCTCTAAACACAAATGCACAAGAAGAAAAAAATGAGCTGATTCAACTTCTTTCTTCATTACTCACTGAGCATATTGCATCAGTCATGAAGAGCTGATAGAATAATTAAATGCTTCCATTCCAATGTGCCAATCTTCAATGAATTTCATAAGTAATTACCATCTCCTTTTATCAAGACTTATTCTTGCACATGAAGTTGAGAGATCATGATGCCAAGACAGAGCATCATCTGAACAACTAGCATTATACTGAGGTTTGGACAAAAAGAGGAAGAGAAATCAAATAGATATCACTGGGCAACAGTTTTTTTCCTTTTTTTCTGGTGCATGAGATTTTTTTCACTGTTTCTAGCTTAATTTTTGGTGCTGATTTCAAATTTGAAATTAGTTTTTGTTCTATATGCTCTCGTTTTCTTGCAATTTTAAGATATACTTTTTTTTACCTGTCGAGATATATCATACTTAAAATTGACAATTGTGTGTATGTTTCAGATCTAATCTTTGCTTCTAATCATGGATTCTTCAAGCAAACGTCGATGTGTGAATAATCCTGATGGCTTCTGCTACGTCTGTGGCTCCCTCACATTTATTCGTCAAAGGCGTAATGTAACATTGTTTGTGAGACAAGCTTATAAAGCCTACTTTGGAATTCCCCTTGGTGACCAAGACAAAAAATGGGCCCCTCATGTTGTGTGTCATATCTGTAAGGAAAGGCTTCGTGACTGGACAAAAGGAAAACAGAAGGGTCTGTCTTTTGGAGTTCCTATGGTGTGGCGAGAGCCCAGGGATCACACAACTGACTGTTATTTTTGTCTGGTCAAGACAAAGGGTATTGGCATGAAAAACAGGCATAAAATCTCTTATCCTAATACTCCATCAGCAATTAGACCTATTATGCACTCTGATGCACTCCCGATTCCAGCTTTTCATGGGTTAACCTCATCCGAAGATGAAAGAAGCAAACAACATCATGACGATGATAACGAGATTCAAGAAATAAGTTCAGAATTCAAAGACCCTTCTTATACCGAAGAGTCAACTCCTCAACAGTTTAACCAACCAGAACTGAATGATTTAGTACTTGATCTGGGGCTCTCCAAGAATGCAGCTGAAGTGCTAGCATCCAGGCTGCAAGAAAAACATTCTACTTGACCAAACTGCGAAAGTTTCCTATTTCCGAAAGCGGGACCAGATTTTTGTGTCTTATTTTTCAGAAAAGAAACATTTTGTTTTCTGCCACGATATTCCAGGTCTTCTCCAGGTATTAGACATTCCATCTTACAATCCAACTGAGTGGCGACTATTTCTGGATAGCTCTAAGCGCAGCCTAACGTGTGTTCTCCTGCACAATGGCAATGTTTATGGAGCTGTCCCAGTTGGTCACTCAGTGCATTTACGAGAAGAATATAATGACATAAAAACGGTTATTGACCTACTAAAATATCATGAGCACAACTGGATCATTTGTGTAGACTTGAAAATGGTCACTTTCCTCCTCGGTCAACAGAAAGGTTTCACAAAGTATCCTTGCTATCTCTGCATGTGGGACAGCCGAGCTCGAGAGAAACATTGGATCCAGAAGGAGTGGCCCATCCGGGAGACTCTGGAAGCAGGCATGCCAAATATTGTTAATGATCCAATCGTCAGTTGAGATAAGATTGTTTTCCCACCACTCCATATCAAGCTGGGCTTGATGAAGCAGTTCACGAAAGCATTGAATACTGATGGTGAGTGTTTTCAACACATAGTCTCTGCATTCCTTGCTTTGTCCTTCGAGAAGATTAAAGCAGGTGTGTTAGATGGACCTCAGATTCGTGCCCTTGTGCATGAGGAGGAGGGCAGCATGGCTGTCATTCGTGGCAGCTATACAAAATTTCCTTGGTAACAGAAAAGCAGATGACTATGAAATTCTTGTAACTAACATGTTGTCAGCTTTTCGTGATCTTGGGAGTAAAATGAGTGTCAAACTCCATTTGCTGCATAGTCACCTTGATCAATTTCCTGAGAATCTCGGGGCTGTTAGTGATGAGCATGGAGAGCACTTCCATCAAGACATCAGAACCATGGAAGAGCGGTACCAAGGCAGATGGGACAAAAACATGATGGCAGACTACTGCTGGAGCATTAAGCGAGATTGCCCTGGGAAAGTCCACAAACGCAAATTCTTGCCTGAATAAGATCTATTTTTGTTTTGCCTTCAATGCTATTCCGTTTCTGACCCAGCTACCTATTAATTGTATATAATGTATGTTTTCCACTGAAAAACAGTACACACACTTATTATAACGGAGTTACGTTTCTGTATTGGCAAATGGTAACATTTATCAGAATATGAAATATCATTTTTATAGCCTAATTCTTATTGTGGTGTACTAACTCGTATTTATGAATAGATCTAGAACCTCAACGCAAAGATATTTGTTTTTCACCTATTATGAAGATGGTATAACCATAAAATTTTCATATGGATTGCATCATCATATGAGAAACATTCAAATTTCGGAAAATATAAAAAAAAAAGCTTAATTGCAAAAAATTTGGAGCTATCAGAGGAAAACTAACTTCATATTTGAACTTAGCACACTCAAATTAGGTAACATCAAGTGTCAGTATCAATGCACCAAAAATGTTGTTGACCAGTGATTGCTGAACAGAAAATATTTAAGTTTATAAGAGGCTTTTTTTAAAACAGAATAATGAATTCTAATCCTAGGTCTCAGAAGATAACAACGGGTAATTCTATTATTTTGATAACATTAATAATACCAAAATAGATAGGTGTATAGAGAGACCCATTTTAAAAAAATGACTGGAGTTAAGGTAATAGCATGTAACTGTGCACCCCAAAAAGTGAAAAAATACAAGCAAAACACTGATATTCCATAGATTTTATTAGCCAACAGGAAGTAGTTTTAAACGATCCTGCCTTAAAATTTGTAAATACTGCCAGTGGTATATTCTAGAGTTCAGTTTTAGGTCCTGTTTGTTTTTGCTATTAAAAAGGAACAATGTCTGATATTAAAGCTTATATTGTACAGAGGTATATACAAGGGTAAACTATGAAGAAGTTTCAAAATAATCATCCAAACGTATCAACTATTATAATCATTCCATACACGCATCTATTGTAATCAACAAATGATTATTTCTATGAAGGTAATATAGTCTGTGTCTTCTGGTCATTTCAATATTTCATTTTAAAATATTAATAATTTATTTAAAATCGTCATTGATATAATTTAAATATAGTTTCTATTTTATTTCATACAAAAAATTTTAAAAAGAGGTAAATGAAACTGAATTAGAAGGACATAGAAAAAGTGAGGCCCTTCATTATCTTGATGGATTCATACAAAATGAAGCAGCAGCTTGGAAAGGACCAGTATGGAGGGACTGCCAGTTGCACTACATATGATCCACTGCAAACCATGGGCATTCAAGCTCATTCAGAGCTGAGTGTGAGATATTTGAAGATGAAATTATCTGGGCAGCAGCCATCAATCAGGACTACATCCTCTGCCTTGGCCTGGGAATGGTGAAGAAAAGCTGAATAAAATTGCTAAAGATGTTGACAGGCAAGTTGCAAGTGTGCTACATCCTAGGCCAGTGGGATAAAGTACAACAAAAGCACAGACCAATTAGCAGGTCAGACCCTTCTTCTGATAAACTAATAAAAGAAGGGTTGACCTTATTGGGCGGGGCGGCGAGTACTCTGCTTAGTGGCTTTTGTAGAAGGAAAGTCCTCTACCTGAAAAGAGTGGAGGCGAGGGGCACCTTTGGCCTGCCTGCCTGGGAAGGTTAGGCGCATGGAGACCGATCTTTGGACTTGATGTGCTAAGGCCTTTTTTCCCCAAGATCAGTTTTTTGGCTGGGGAAGCGATCACTCCCAACTCGAAGCTTCGGCTTCAAATAACATGAGTCGCTTATGCAGCCCTCACCCTGGTTGCTTTGGCAGGCAGTTACGTGAGGTGCTTCGGCACCTCAAAGCAGCCTCTTAGGCCTATACCAGGAGCTTGCTCCACACGGCTTCGGCCTCCTCCCGGAGATAAACACACATACACCACGAACTTTACACTTGCACCTACTCGCATGCACCACACAAAGACAGAGAGAAAAGAAAAGATTAGGAAGGAAGTAAAATGAACCCTGGTCTACTGCAAAGCTAGAACAGAGAGGATGGGAATATGGGGGAAAAGTGAGTATGATGGTTTATGGACAAGAAAAGACAAGATGAGCAGGAGAGATGGTTCAAGTACCAGCCAGCATCATTGCTCTCTTGACATCTACCAACGCCGATTCAATTACAAATGAAAAACTAAAAATCAAAAACATATTTTCTCACCACATTTGAACCTTTTAAATCAGATTCCTTAAATTTCTGAATGTTTCATTTATAATGGAAAATTAATACTAAACAATTATGATTCATATGGTATTAGCTGTATTAACATCATCTGTTTCAATAAAGTTGTAAAAAAGAAACCCTTTTTCTCCTATCACTAAGTATATCTCCTGAAAGATGAAAACACACTGAAGTACACAAATTTGAAAAATAATTTTTTTCTTTCAGTCTGTCAGTTATGTGCTCTCACACACAGACAGAGCGTTAATTATGCAAATATTACATTTCATTCAGGAATAAATAGACAAAAATTCGTGTAACCAGTTAATGAATTTGATATGGCCAAGAGTTACATAGTTATATTAATGCCAGATTTAGGTGAAGAACCTGTATCTACGTCATCCCAAAATAAAAGACAAATAATCTCAGTTTGTAACATGTGCAGTGTGTAAACCTATCTTCATTTCCAGAAGCTGTTTGCAGACGGAAGAATGGGAAATTAATTTTCACTGTTCGTCGTATAGTGTGCTTAGGGTGACTTAATGATCAACGCTTTAGTTTATTGAGCATCTGCAAAAAATAATTTGTTTAAGATTGGATTTCAGTGTAATGTCTTGCGGCAAGAGAAATATTTATATTGGTATGGAAGTACGTGACAAACAACATGAGGGGAGTTATAATTATATTGTCTGCATAAATGGTGGCTGAAACAGATAATTAAAAACTCTCTCCCTCCGAATCTATCCTCTGTCAGACTGATGTGCAGAAGGGGCAAAATTGTGGCTAATTAAAATTTTAAGATATTAAAATGTGAATCAGAACTATTTTTGTCTTAAATATCTGCAAGTAAAATCAGATATATTTTTAATTAAAATTAAATTTCATATTATTACTTTTTTTTTCAGTTTAATTTCCTTGTATCAGTAAGATGTGATCTAAGTTTCTGATATACAATTTTAAAAATAAAGTACTGAAATTTGTTTATTTTAATAAGAGCTTTGCTATGAAACTTCAAATAATTAAGCAATTATCTGGCTGAGTTTCAATGAGAAAATTATTAGAATTCAATCCCTATAGAGAGAGTGAGTGTGGGAGTGTGAATGTGTGTTCTTAATTACTGTTCTTTTGGGTTCAGATATCCAAATAAGTTAGGATTTCACACATTTATAAAATTAAAATTAAAAGAGTGGTTCTGATAAGGAGTAACACAACAGTGGTTGGTTGGTTGGTTGCTCATTGGAGGTAATTTTGGAAAGATCACACTGTTAAAAAACAGTTTCATCTGGCAAGGATGACAAGATAACGAACTTCAACAGGTGTGGAATGTGAAATATACCCCTTGAGCAAAATGAATGAGGATCCTCCATGAATTGGCCAATCTGCATCATCTCTCCTAGGACTATTCTGATGGCCTGAGCCACCTCATTTAGTGTTAAATGTTACCTGGACATTCCTAAATTGACATACACTACCTACATGCCTAGTTTATAGTAAAACAAGGTTGCTCGGTTCTGAAGATGACGACTAACATTACATTGTACAGGTAATGTCATGTTTGGCCTTCTTTCCTCAATATGCAGGTTATCGCCAACCAGAATATGAATACACTTGAATTTAACATGCAGAGGTTTGGAAGTACTTGCTGCTTTAGTAGTATAGTTACCCAGGCATGAACTAAGGATATTTTGGTCACAACGTAAATGAATCCAACAACCACTTAAATATATATGAAAGAAGATAACTGGATACAAAAACCAAAATCTGAAATTTTTTTTGTCATTTTCCTTGAGTTTGTTGTAGCTTAAAACAAAAAAAGTGCCTGACTTTATGAAACAATGGATTTTATGCTGAAAAAATCCTAGAGTTAAAAAAAGTGAGAGCATTGTCTTTCATTTTCAATTAAGAAAAATAATTCTACAAGTTCATAATAATAAAATATTAGATATTTAACTATAAACCAGTTATATACTTAACATATATAAAAAATTTAATGTCAAAAGCAAAAATCCTCAAGTGATATTAGCCAGTTCAGTATGAAAAGGTTCATCAAGCTTTCTCTGTAGAAACTTGCAGAACAGGGAGAGAAATCAATCACATTCAGTAAGGCTTAGAAATAAACTCCAATAAGCGCGATGTTTACCTAAAATAATCTTATGAAACAGCACTCCAACAAGTCTTGGCCAGGATTTCCGAGAACAGACTTCTTGGCCAAATTTTAACTCAGGATAGTGAGATGATGATGATGATGATGATGATAATCACAACCTGTGTTGCTGCTGGAAATCTGTGAGAATACCCGCCTTCTCACTCATCGAGGATGACTGATCACCAATTTGTGGCAGTTGCTATGAATATAACAGTTCTGAGACAAATAGCAATTTTAATCAACCTTTGCTTCTTCATGCAATTGATGACCCAAGAGTGGAAGGATAGATGTAAAAAAAAATTACTTCAACTAATGAGAAAAAGTATTGTGAGAGAAACAGTTAAAAACATATTCACCATCATGTTAGAAGTGGTAGTGGATTCCTCTAAGGCAGAGGTCACCAAACATTTTTCACAGTGGGCCGGATAACTGAAAGAATGACGAACGCGGGCCACATAATCATTCTGTTCAATACTTGCAAGCCAGAATGAAAGCTCTGGGAAAAAAGGCGAAACACTAAGTTTAGCATTCCATGTTAATCATGGGTGAGTGGCGTCCAATGCACAAAAAAACAAAGACAACCAACATATTTACTTACTAAAAAGTTATCAAAGAAGGCGACGTTAGCAAAAATATAGTTACATCAGACCTAGTGTGCACATATCCGAATCTTACAAACTAAGCAACAAAAAAGGTTAGTGAGATTTGTGAAACTGACGTTTGGCTTTCAAGATATCATCAATGTTTGGTTTGGAATTGCTGCATCCAATCAAGAGAATTACTTTCAAATGTTCATCAGTCAGTCTCGTTCGATGTGTTGACTTCACATACTTCATTTTTGAAAATGTTTGCTCACAGACATAAGTTGTTCCAAACAATGATGCCATACCAGCGGCAAATTTCTTCAATTTTGGAAACCCAACATCCGGTAAGAAGCGGTAAAATTCAACAAGTTTTCCTTCTCTGTGCTTCTCTTTCAACAAGTCATTTACTTGCAAATCAATGAGCTCCAACTGTAGTTCAACTGGCACATCATCATGGTTACAATCAAACGGATTCTGGAACAGAAGAATGTCACTCTCAATTCTGTCGAGATCTGAAAATCACTCCAAAAAATGCTTCTTCAAGTCACAAATAATCTTTTTAGGAAAATCGAGGTTGACATCTTCAGCAATTGTAGCGCAAAACTCTTTGAAACAGTGAAAATGAGAGAAGTTTTCTCCTTCCAGTTGTGCTTCAAACAATGACAGCTTTCTCCGAAATCCTTTGATGATTCTGTAGAGATCACAGATGAGGTTATCCTTTCCCTGAAGTTTCAAGTTCAGTTCATTCATGTGGGATGTAATGTCGACCAAAAACGACAACTTTGACAACCAGGTAGGATCTGACAGCTGTGGATCAGCTCTATCTTTTTCAGTGAGAAAGACATCTATTTCGTTTCGGAGCTTGTAAAAACAAAACAGGACTTTACCGCAGCTGAGCCACCTCACTGCTGTGTGATAAGGCAAGTCACAGAAATCAGAATCAATTTCTTCAAGAAAAGTCTGGAACTGACGGTGATTGAGTGCATGTCCCCGAATGAAGTTCACAGCAGAAACGACTGGTTTCAGTACACAAGAAATATCCAAATCTTTCCCACAGAGTGCTTGCTGATGTATGATGCAGTGTATGAACATAGCGCCCGGAATTTGCAAATCTTCCAGCTGAATCCTGATCTGCCCGACCAGACCCTTCCTCACTCCAGCCATGTTTTTTCCTCCATCAACTGTAACACCTCGAAGCTGATTCCACTGAAGGTTATAGTCTTGCACAGTTTTCTGCACTTCCATGAAAATGTCTTTTCCAGTTGTTGTTCCATGCATGCAGCAAACGGATGCCAACTCTTCCGTTATCTGAAAGTTCAAATTGACACACGAATGAACACAAGAAGTTGTGACATACTCGAGAGATCAGTAGACTCATCCAGCACCAGAGAATATCACAACAAGTTCCTAGCTTTCTCGCGTATCTGTAGCACTATGTTCTCTCCAAGTTCTTCTGTTCTCCGCACAACTGAACTTGCCGAAAGGCTGATACTTCCAAACAAATCGGCTTTCTCAGGACACAAGTCATTTGCTGCTTCCATCATACACTCTTTGATGAAGTTGCCATCAGTAAACGGTTTTCCTCGCTCTGCCAACTTATGCACTATTTTGTAACTTGTACGAGTGACAGATTCATTTTCAGCAAACTTTCTCGTGAAGAGATTTCTTTGAGTTTCTAAACCACGTTTCATGGACTCATATTTCTCAAAGCGTAACTTTCCAGAAAACTTTGAATATGTTGATAGATTTTTTGTTTCATAGTGACGCCGAAGATTGTACTCTTTCAAAACGGCAACACTTTCGCTACATACCACGCAACTAGCTTTCTTGTCCTTTGTTTCCACAAAGAAGTACTTTACTCCCCATTCTTCATTGAAAACGCGACACTCGGCGTCCACTTTTCTTTTCTTAGTAGCCATAATAAAGGGTGAAGAAAACAGCCTAGAGACCAGCTCGATTAACACCTTGAACGGGGAATTTTTCTGAGCCTTTTTGCCCATGATGTGTCAATTATCCATGAAAAAATTTAAAAAATTTTATTTCACAACATCTCGTATTCCATCCGTTTTATCACGCAAATGCAAATACCGTCGGCGGGCCTGATCCGGCCCTCGGGCCGTAGTTTGGTGACCCCTGCTCTAAGGAAAAGCTTGTGATTGTTTTGTGATGGGTAAGTGACAGTCTGGAAATTCATGAAGAGTTCACTGATCTTTATGAGTTGGAATCTCTTTGTGCTGATTAAATAGTTATTGCTATCAAAGATCATCTTGTCTGCAACTCACTGATGCATGTGATTAACGTTATGGCAAAGCATCAAACACTACTGACAATAACAAAGGTGTTGCATAACAGCTACAGAGACAAGATCCATGATGCATTCATACCAATTTGCTATGGTCACACACAGTCATCAGCCTGTGGTGACAAGGCCAAGAATTCTCCAACTATGAAGGGTTTTCTGGAAGTGACATACCCAATCACAAAGATCACCAAATATTCCAGAGTCTCTCAGCACATCACCAGGCATCAGAGTTCTCTGTTCAACCTGATGGACAGTAAAAGCAACTACATTCCTAACCATGGGAGTAAACTACTCTGAAGCTACTTGCATTGGAGGAAGCCCATGATGCTGCAAGTGACACTCAGAAAAAGAGCCAGACTTACTGGAGCGCATGCAACCGGAGATGGAGACCGAGTATGTCCCAGAATTCTAAAGTTTGATCGCACTAACAATCTTGGTTGTGTTGTGTAAACAACTATAATGACTACACCAGAAAAGAGAGGAGGTCGCTCAACAAACTGTAGATACTTTTAGTATCCAAACTGAACGCCACTTTGATTCCTTTTGAAAAAGTGTTTTACCAAAGGAATTAAACCTGATAACTGACTTCCCCCCGCTGGAAATGCAGACAACCAAAACAATAAAGTTGGGAACAGAGTGGAAGATGTTACTGCCAGTTATTGATGGGTGTTCTACAGCTGCCCTGACAATCTGATTGAGATCATCAAACAAAGATTTGATTGGCCTGGCTATAAAATGATTCATGCAATGGAGTCAGTATTCATGGCTGCTCATATGGAAGAAGTAGAAGCATCTATTCAGAATTCATCAGTGCCTTGTGCCCTGATGGAATACAAAATTAACTAAGGGCCAACTCTTCTAAATTTATTTCCATTTATTAAGTAATTGAATTCTTTCATGAATTGTCACCACAAAGCAGGGATCTGAACAAAAAATGCATTAATGTACTGATGTCTCCTATGACAGATGAAAAAAAAAAATGGCTACAAGCGACAATGGGTAAAAAAAAAAAAACAACAACAACCTTAATCACTGCATTATGAATGTGGATAAGGAATGAGTACGCGCTCCGAATCTGAATCAGATATTGGATAATTTTATTACTTCTGTGCCTCACCGTTAACCCGGTTCTCTCGTGTGCAAAGAACGTACCAGTATTGATTAGACTGCCTCTCAACACCATTTATTAGTAGGAATTCTGACAAAAATCTGACACATTCTCTGTAAATGCCATATCAGAGTTTAAACTATTTCTTACTGATATACTTTAGTTCATAAACTTTCGAGAAAAAAAAGATATTATCATTTGGTTTATTATTCATGTTTTGCAAACTTATTATTTGTTAATAGACTTTAAACTAAAATTTAAAAAGAAAATCCAAATTCAATACACAATAGTAGTCATTCATAAGAACTATATTTTTTTATATTAAAAATTGTTCACAGAAAGAACTTTGGGTTTTTTAAATGTAAAAATTCTTTTACATAGATTGCATTTTTTGGGTACCACCCTTGAGTAATTTGCTTGTTTCCCCTCACCCTTCAACAATAATTTTCTCCCTGTGGCTCTGCATAGATTTTAAAATATTTCTTTCCTTACCAAGACGTCCTGTTTTAGTGAAAAACACCTGGCACGATAGCAGTTTATGCCGTGCTAAAGAATTCTTCAGCAATTTGGCTAAAATGCTTGAAAAATAATTAGCCAAATCAGTTTTTGGTTTAGTCAAAATGAATTAACACAAAAAAGAATATGAACAACAATCTAGATTTTTTAAAATTTACAATACTGCAATGCAATATTGTATAATTATACTAACAATGCAACTAACTGTTTATATTTATTCTAATTGCTATTAAAAACAAAATTTGAAAAATATTGTAAAATATCGCTGTTTAACATAGCAAAGGAAAATCTCTCTTCACCTGTGAAGCCTAAATACTAGTCCAGAATCTAAAGTAATGAAGTTATGTTGAACCTAACAAGTGGGAAGTTACTACCAGTAGTGCATTGTGGGTAGAATGTTGGTGCCTCTCCCTTCCATCTTTTTTTAAGTCAGCACATTCAAAATACAAGTAAAACCCTGAGAAACTTTTAAAAATGTACTTTTATTGCCTGTTCACAATTCTTTCACAATTCTTTCACATTTGGTGATGCAGCTAATGTCAGCTTAAGCCCTGCAGTGTAAGCACAGTCAGTCTTCTTTCTTTTATGTAGTATATAACACACAAGATTCAAACCATCTTAAACTCTTTTGTTTTGTTTTTTTTTTCCCAAAGATTTAATCATATTTACTTTCAATGATATTTATGGGTGGAATAAAAGAGAAAAAAAATTTTTTTTTAACTTTATACCATTAATATTCACCAGTAAATAAAATATTCTTGTTATAATAAACATTTTCTTAAGACGATAAAGAAATTAGAATACATTTCTAACTCTGCCTCCATGAGAATTTCACCATCATCAGAATTACTTAGTGTGCAGCACAAATATTGATGGCTGGATAGATGAATGCTTTTTCAACATTAAGGAAATGAATAAAACAACTGATCTCAGAGCAAAATCTATTATATACCTGCTCCTTTCCACATCTGCATAATAAGTTGGTCAGATAAAAAAGCCTACCAAAAACAAAGGATTAGCTAAAACCATCATGATGTTTTCAGAATGCTCCACCATACAGCATCACTACGAAGATCCAGATGTACCTTTGTTCATAGACAGGATGACTTAAGTATCTGCTAAATGCACTACTTTTAAAGAGGAGGCCTTTGTGATACAATAAATTAAAGGGTCACAAACAAAAAACTCTAATCTCAGTAACAATCCCCCTCAAGAATTTATTACCAACACTAACAAAATTAAAATAAAAATTATCTTACCGCAAGTAATAATCTAGATCACAGGAAAATCCCTAAACCAGGAGATGGCAACAGAAAAGGCTCACTCTGGATTCTTGTTCTAATTATAAACTGGTGGAAAATGGTCAAGTAACTTTAAAACTTAATTTTTAGTTTCATATAAACCTCACCACTAGAAACTAATCAGTCAATATTAACCCTAAAAAAAAAAAAACACCACTCGGATTCTTGAAAATAAGACCTTTCTTCACAATTCTTATTAGGTAATTTAATTTAATTTTTAAACTGAATATTCCAAAAGTGTCTCAGAAAAAAAGGATCATACTTTACTACAAATAAAGAATAAAATACCAGACAATATTATAAGAGAGTCATTAGTAATTATTATAATTCAGCCAATGAGAATCGGGATTATATAACCAATTCTGAAGGTTGTTCATCCCACCAGTGTTAAAATAATTCATTATAAATTGTTGCCACAAATAAAAACTGACAAAAATAATTCTTCATAAATGATCTAGGTTACAAAAACTAGATTTTTTCCTCACTTTGTAGTAACAATACTATCAGTGTGTAGTTTTATTCGCCTTTCCATCAAGAAATGCACCTAAATTTCATGCTCGATAAACCTACAAGGAGAGAGCTATGTTAGATTACTGCTACTTTCAAAGTACAGTTGTGTAGCACACAAACTGGCTCTGAAACCATGAAGTGGAGGGACACGTGAGTATGCAAACTGGTGACTTTAATTCATGTTTTTAATACTGTTATATATATATATATCATCCTTTCCAAACATTTTCATAAAAATGCACAGCCATAAATGAATTTAACTATAATATTGCAGCCCTCTTAGTAAGGTTAGTAGATTTCATGCCCCTAAAAATGTGTTTTAATGCAGACAAGTTTGAATCCCTTTTAGATGAGCAATGCTTTATACTGAGTTTGGTGTGCACTTGTAGTATACACATCTATAAGTTTACGTTTTGTTTGAAATGTCAAGATCTGAAACAAGCAAAAACTTATATTGTATGTTATGATGGTATTATTACAAATTTAAAGAGTTGAATTTTTTTTTTAATATTGGTCATTATCTTCCAAGTTGAATCACTTATTAACTTAAAAAAAAAAAAAACAACTTTTTAATCCCCCCAAAAATAGTTCGTCTTTAACTTTCAAATAAAGTTTCTAAAAATAAACTATTACTAATATTGAGTTGATTGTTAAGTGGACAATAAAGTCAATCCATTAGCAAATGGGAAAGTTTTTCAACAAAGTTCATTGACAACTCCTAAATACTTTCAAGTACTAAATGCAACTCTCAAGAAGTGGCAGTGTTATTGTTGTTGTTTTTTTAAAATTTTGATACAGGTTTATCAGCATTATAATATAAGGGATTCTCAGGAAAAAAACTGCAAGTTGAAGCTAGTAACCTGTAGTGGCCATTTTGGAAACAAAGAGAAAAATACTAGTAGTGAATTAAAAAAAAAAAAAAGGAGAGAGGAGAGAGACTTGTTATGCTGTGAAAGTTTGAATGAAATTTGCCATCTAGCACCAGGGAACAAGATAAAACAAATTAGGCTCTTGTGGTAAACCAAAACAGATTTTAGATCTGTTATACAAAAATATAAGCAACAAATGTATCAATTCCTTCTTGCTTTGAACTCCAAAAAACCATTCAAATTTCTTTATACATATTTCCTGGGTTATTTCATTTTTAAAAAGTTATATTGCTTCCTTAAATTCTAAATATTACTTAGACTGGACTGTTTGCTTGCTGTTACACACAAATTATTGCAACTTACATTTTAATCTTCTTCTGCTCACACCATTTCCCAGTGTATTCTTTTCTACATCGACATGAATTTGGAGATGTACATTTTCCTCTATTTTGGCATCGAGGCCAACACACAGCTGAAGTAGAAAGACAGAATGCATTAGATTATCTAATATATCTAAAGCAACTGCTTATAATTAAGATGCAAGAAATTATATATAATATGCATATGGTAGTTATTAGAAAAATACCAAAACAGTGGTATAAAACAACTGCACAAATAATAAATAAATAAATGGGAATATTCTGAACTATTTACCAAAATTCATTTGCAAATTAATACAACTTAGAGACAAAAACACAAAAATGGAAAATAGTGCTTCGTACATAAAGGAGTTGGAGGAATGAAAATTTACAGAAAATGACATAAATAGAAAACATGTGGTGTGTCCTAAAGTGAACCAATTCTGTTGTGTTGGAAATTAAACTTAAAGTACCTTAAAGAGATATGGTGAAGTGCAAAGTTTAATTAAAGACTTCTTCAAAGTGAACAAAACACCCAAACAGAGAACTGCCATGTGAATTACCAGTTTTGCAACAAAGGGTTAGGCATTTGAGGTGGATACAGTTCTACAGTAATTTTATGTAGATTAATAAAAGTGGCAGATTGTGGGAAACCAATTAGCTGTAATATATATTTTAGTAATAAAGGTTACTTTATCAAAATTAAATCATGAAAATGGAGCAAAACTGTCCCATTTCATTGTCAACCCAGTGTACGTGATTTTACAGAAAACTAATACAACTAGATTTTCAATCCAACTGCAAAGGGTGTCAAGAGATGGAAATTTCCCTACCTCAACTGTAAATTGCTAAACTGACATGCTAGGTATCTAGTAAGTGTAAAAGTACAGAAGAAGATACCGTAAAAAGGTCATCGAGACACCTGAATTAGAAGCGGGGGATGCTGACAAGTAAATTCTGGAAAGTTTTCTTCAGTAGAACGCATAAAAATATTGGCTAAGACAGAGCCAAGAAAAGATCCAATGGCAACTGTCAATAATCATAGAAAAATAATAAAGTTCAAGCTGTTTAGTTAATAATGGGACTAAAACAGTCGGTGTGAAAGTTTATAAATAACAAATTTAATAAATGCTTCAATTCTTACTCTTAAAGAAATAAAATAGAATCTGAAATTCTACATTTATTGACCACATCTGCATTAAACCCAATACTACGTAATTTCTATCAAATGATGTCACAATGATCTCACTCTGGATACGGCATCAGCAATTTGAAGGCTTTATATTGACACAAAAGCCTGGCTGTGGTATTCGGTATATCTAGTCTTCTGCCTTCAGAATAAACTTTCATCCAGCATCCCCCCCCCATGGTCTTAATTTTTTCTGTTTTTCAATACCTTAATGGCCATTATAGTCAGGTGTTGAAAAGGGGAAAAAAACAACAAAAACAATCCTGTATTTTCAGATATTAGATAAATTATTTCCAGAAAAAAATTTTTATTCATTTATTAGAGTATTTAGATGGTATCTACTATAGTTTTACCAGGTTTACTGTATAAAATAAAAACAAATCAGTAAGTTATAATTTCTAATTTTTTTTAAAGGTCTTCATGTCCTTTGCTGAAGACTGAATCTGATTACACTGTGCAACACTCAAAAAAGTACGAGTCATCTGTGGCCATCTTTATATGCAAAATTACATGGGAAATCCATTTCTGGCCTTCTTTTTGTTAAATTAGGCATGGTTTTTACAGAATTGTCACTGTATACCCTTTTTGTTATTATCATTAAATAAAATATTTTATTTAATTTAATATTAATTTATTTGCTTATTTTAATGATAACTGGCGACTTTTCATAGATGCATCCAAGAACAGCATCAAAGCTGTTCTGCTACACAATGGTAACACTCTGCCTTCTGTTCCCATAGCTTATAGCACAACCATGAAAGAATCATATGAAAATCTGAAAGCAATTCTAACAAGCATACAGTATGATGACCATAACTGGCATATTTGTGCAGATTTTAAGGTTGTGGCCATGCTTACTGGCCTACAGCTTGGCTATACTAAATTTTGCTGCTTCCTGTGCTTATGGAATTCCAGAGCAAGAGCGGAACATTATGTACGCAAGGATTGGCCGATCCGAGATGAAATTGAGCAAGGAAAACACAACATTATGCACAAACCACTTGTAAAAAGTGATAGAATTATTTTACCACCTTTGCATATTAAACTTGGTTTGTTCAAGCAATTTGTGAAAGCCTTGGACAAGGAATCCTCCGCATTTGCATACCTTGCAGAAAAGTTCCCTTCCCTGAGTCAAGCTAAAATTAAGGAAGGTGTCTTCATAGGTCCCCAAATTCGAAAAATTGTACTTGATGAAACCTTCATCACACATCTCATGAGAAAAGAGAAGCTTGCCTTTGAATCATTCAAGGAAGTTTGCGATAACTTCCTGGGCAAACATTGTTCAAAAGACTATGTGCAAGTTGTGAATGATCTGCTGAGTCATTACCATGATATGGGATGTAACATGTCTCTAAAAGTTCATGTGCTCCACTCTCATTTGGATTTTTTTGCGGAAAATCTTGGTGATGTGAGTGATGAACATGGCGAGAGATTCCATCAGGATATATCAGTGATGGAGCGACGATTCAAAGGAAAATGGAACCCTGGCATATTGGCAGACTACTGCTGGGGTATAAAAACAGAAGATCACACTCCACACAAAAGGGTTAGAAGGACAAAGGTTGTTTAAACTGACATGTGTGTATTTTTAATTCATAACCAATAAATGTTTTGTTATACCAACTAAATTTTTGTTTTGTTTTTTGTAATATTCAGTATTTACAATGTTGTGTTGCGCAATATTATACAGTATATTATAAATCATATGGTTCATGGCACAGGAAAACGGTGCCTAATCTGGATAAATAAAGGTCAGATTCAGAATCAGGACAATTTTTTGACCCAGAAACAAGTCTTACTTAACTTGTACTTTTTTTGAACCTGTAATTTGTTGTACAGTGTTATCTAACCAAGGAATTCTGGCCCAACTGATGGAAATGTAGTAACACTTACGTTCTCCACAAGCAGAGCCTTGGAACCCTTGAGAACACGCACATACACCGGGCTTGAAACAGGATCCTCCGTTTTTACAGGGACGATGGCAGACAGCTAAAAAAATAAATACATAAAAATTCTATAACTGATGCGCAGTGTTGACGGGAATCTTTTTCATGCATAGAGCCCAGTAACAGAGAAAACTGGGGCCTTGGTTATTTGGGGAGATTTTTTAGTAGTTTCAAGGTAGAGTAATAAGTAAAAAACATACTCCTCTGGTAGAGAAAATTAAACTATTAGAAATGCCTCTTCTATGTTTGGTGCACATTACATGCATAAAATTTAAAAAATGTTTTATTCTTACCTTTTTCACATCTGGAGCCAGACCATCCTGACATACAAGAACATCTATTTGGAGCAACACAATGGCCATTGTTCAAACAGGCATCTTGGCACAAAGCTACCAAATTTTAATTTAAGAGAATTAGAACTCTTAAGATGTGATTCTCTTGATAAAAAGTATACATTTTGAAGTTAACTCACAAATAATTAAATCCAAACAAAAATAATAAAAAGCAAATTCTTAACAATGCTGTCCATTACCAACTTAATAAAAAATATTCAACAACAAAGTTGAAGTGCATTTTCTGCTTATAATCGCAACTTATCTGATTTCTACACCAGCTTTGATGTTTTCATCTGTTGAGTCAATAGATTCTTAGAGTGACTGGATATTACTTTTACCAATGAGATCACCATTGATGGTAAACATTTTTTTCAGGATGTATAAAAGATGAACCAGTTAAACATCGATATCAGTCCGTGTCACACAATGTAGACCTACATCCATTAGTTTGCTTGTGAAATAATAGTTATGTTCCTCTTTGTTCTAAAGAAAACCTCTCCACTGTTCTCGTTTACCAGGTATGTAAGATATTCTCTTTACATACTAAGTTTTACACTGAACACAAAACTAAATTAATGATGATGACAAATTTCCTCTCTAAAGTTACAGACTTGTGGGTGTATGAAGTACCTAACAAAATGTTCAGCTCCAAACCTATTATGGATATAGTTTTCAAATAGATTATATCAGTTAGAATACTTTTTTTTTTTTAAGTGTACGAGTCCTGATTTAAAGAGAACTAAAACCATCTTTAAATTATGAAAAATACTCTATCAGTCATGTTTTAAATTTGTCGTCTTTTTTCTCTTCACATCTGGGTTAATCCCTTACATTCACTCATAACTAAATATGCTAGTGATTTCAGCTTAGAATTGCATTTTTATGCTGATGGTGAATGGCAGGTTTGCAAATTTTATTTCTTACTTCATCTGACCACCGATTGCGTTTTTTTCATTTTTGTTTGAGTAAACATCTTTCAAATTCAGTAATTTGGAAGTAAGAAATACTTATCTTAACCCAAACAGCCATTGTATGGCTATTTACAATAATATTAATTACACATACCTATTGTGTATGGACCTAGCGCTCAGGCTTATGATACATGAAAAGACTTACCTATTCTACATCTGGACCCAGTGTATTCTGGTAAACACTGACACATGTTCAGGCGCTTACATCTACCCCCATGTTGGCATGGAGGTGAACAAAATGCTGCAAGTAAAAAAATTAAAAAAAAAAAAAACGAAGTCCAACATTTTCTGTAGGTAACCACAATAACAAGGATTAGCCAGGTAAACAATGACATACACTAGGCTGCCTGCATAAAGTAGCACATCAGTTATTTTTAAATATTTTATTAAATACTGAAAAGGATACCAGTGTTTTTTTTTTAGTAATATGTAATCTACTCTATCTATCTATCTATATATAAAAAGAAAACAATTACATATTTTCTTGAATTTTGGATATATGTAACTTTCTTCCTTTCTGAAAATTAAGCAAAAGCTGGGTTTGATAATGTCAAAAGTACTTGCTTTGCTTTTTTTTCTTTAAAAATTCAAAAATTAAACCGTAATCCAGATATAACTCTGTTGGCAGCCCATTCATATTAGCAATTAACTAACCATCTCCCCCCACTCAACAAATGCTCAAAAACATTTTAATTTGTCTGCCCATAGTTAATTATATAAATGAACTTTTATTAAAAAAATACTTTTAAAATCTTTTTTATAGGTCAAATAGAAATGAAGATGCAAAGAAGTAAAACAATAACAACAAAAGCATAATATTTTATATTTTAATGGAATTTTTTTAAAAAAAAAATGCTTTTACACTAAATATTTTGAAACTGGCAGTAGTGTATCAGTTTTTTTGTTGTTGTTGTTGTTTAATGTCAGGACAAACTCATTCAACTCACCTCTCTGACAGCGTGAACCAAAGTAACCCAGTGGACACCAACATACGCCGGCTCTGATACAAAAGCCGCCATTTTCACACACTGGCCTACACACAGCAGTTTCACAAAGAACACCATGGTATCCGACTGCACACTTGCATTTATTTTGGCCCATGCAGACTCCTCCATTCTGACACTGTCTTTCACAAGTACCTGAGAAATTTGCAACACTTACAAGCTAGTATGTTAAATATGAATTGGTTTGGTGGTTATATTTGAAAGAAACTTATTTACAAACAGTTTTATAAACAAAAAAGTTAAAATAACATACCAAATTCACATCGTGCTCCATAAAATCCGAATATACAAGAACAAGTGTTTCGTCCAATACATTTTCCACCATTCTTACAGGTTGGTTGGCAAATAGCTAAAAAATCAATCACAATTTTTTTTGCTTTTACACACTGCATTCATTGAAAATACTTCTAATCTATCACAGATTATGGCACTTGGTCACCCAAAATCTTTAAATATTAATTAATTATTTTTTAAACCTAAAGACATTGCATCAAACTTGACCAGCTCAAATTTCATTAATATTCCATGTGAATACTATTGGATTTTATAAATGACATCAGACCATTAGCTTGGACAAATTCTAGAATTCTTTTGTCATAGTTGTTACCAGTTCAATGAAATGGGATTCAGTATTTGTATAATTAAAATAAAGTATATACAAACTGTACTTTTCAAAAAAGTTATGAATCATAATAAATTCAGAGTCCCAAAAACAATGCCATAGCAATCTGAAGATATAGTAGTTTGGGGTCTAGCACCTATATGCAATACAACTAATCATAATCTAATATCTATGACTCAGATGTTACCACCCTTCAGAGAACCTGTTCTGTTATGTTCCTTTATTCTTCCTGTAAGGAAGTTCCTGATGTGTCTTAGGTGATGATGTATATGACAATCAAACTCCACCTCAGTGAGCAGAAAATCGATAGGCTGCCCTGGCAATGTAAGCATTGTCTTGTTGGAATACCACATCATGGGCCTGAATGACGGGGAAAACATGTAGAACTTTGTATCTGCACATAAATGCCATCAGGTTAGCATATATGTGTACAAGATTAGTGTAGTGCTTAGCCAAACTGGTCACTGAATATTACTGTTGTCCATTACATTAACAGCCAATTGCTGTACTGTTGACATAACTGGAGCAGAGCTTACTTATGCCTGTAAGTCAAATGATGCTGCACACAGGTTGATGAATGAAGCCAGAAACTAGCATTGCATTACCAGTTTCTGATAGTCTGGATGGATTTAGGGGTTGCAATAGTGAACTGATTCCATAGTATCGTAGTGATCTTGGTTGTGATGTCACACATGGTTGACCTGTTCTTGGTATCTTTCCAGTTTGGTTAAATCAGTTCCACAATCTGTTTATGGTCGATCTGTGGACACCCAGGATGGAAGTGGCCTTATAACAAGTCATTCCAGCTTAGCCTTCTGATACGGCAAAGCACACCCATTTAATTATTATTATTATTGCAAAACTAAAAATACTTGTTATTATTTGGAATTTTACTAAACCATTACATAAAAATACTTTCATTAAAAACAAACAAACGAAACATGTTGATTAATAGTGACCAACTAATCAGAAACATCCATAGAACAGACCCATCCACTATAAAATATCAGTGCATATGGACTGCACAAAACTTGCAGAATTATTTTCAAATAAAATACAAAAAAAAAAAAAAACCAAAATTCTTCGTTCCCCATAGTCAATCTCTGTTTTCCTGGTGCTAGGAACAGTTAATAGTGAATGTGTATATATTTTTATTGCCAATTTCAATCTCGCTCTACAATTACTGAGGAAAAATAGTTGGTAAAGCATCTGTTTTCTAAACACCATCATGGCATAGTCTTCAAATGCAACAAGCAGTTTACTCTTGTTGGTAGTTCTATAATTTTTCCTCTTGCTGAACTTTTCTTAATCAGGAAATCTAAATAAAAAAAAATATGTACTGCAATTTTTTTCAGATGTGCTTTAGCAATCCCAGGATATGAAACATTAAGCCCTAGAGTTTTACAGATGGCTACAAACTTGCTGTATGGAGCCAAAGAAAAGCAGGATCCACAAGGTCATGTCTTTGTAAATAAAATATACAATTGGTCTATATTTCTTAAATAAGATGTAAATTGACTTATAAACATGCAACAACAATCTAGAGAGTTAAATTTTTGATTCCTTAAACCAAAATCAAAGATTCGTTTTTAAACTAAACTTTGACAAAGTATCCAATTGGTTTAAAGAAAAACTAAATAGAAAATTATAATTAAAACTAACTAAAGGGATGGTGCACTTGTGCATTTAGCCTCAGCACAATTTTTTTTGGTAATAAATCTGAATAATGTTAAAAAAGAAAATCAATAAATGAAAGATCCAAATTTATTTACTGTTCTGCTTTCTTGACAAGAACAAAATATGTAATTTAAACCTTTTCGTATTACTCACATCCATATCATATCATTGTTTGTGTTACAATAAGTTTGAGACTAGAGATAATTTGGAAACTTCAATAGTGAGGTCCTGCTAATCGTTTGTTTGTTTCCACAAATAATGGATTGTAATTTGTATAGAAATTGACTAGATTTACCCGTTATTTTATTATTAAACTAAAAAAACTAAGTTCTTTTATAAATTTGAAAACCAGCCAACATACAGCAGATCAAAACTTCTGACATTCTCTGATTAAACATTGTTCACTTACTTTGTTCGCACCTTTCGCCAGTGTACCCAGGTAAGCAGCGACATTGATTTGGTCTGTGACATATTCCCCTGTTTTTACATGGAGGATGGCAAACGGCTACAAAAAAAACAAAAACAAACAGGAAAACCTCTTAAAAATAATTTTTAAGAAGCTGAAAAAATTATGGTGTTCTGCTTACTTCATAATGCTGTTTTATAAATTAAATTTTAACCTTATTTGTTGTTTATTTTGCCAAACATTAATCGCTAGAGCTTTATAATAAATGTAAACACAGCATCTTCTTGTAGGAAGCAAAATATTTTGTTAATTAATAAACATTGAACTGATAAAATTTAGGCTGCAAGATTGTAAGAATTTTACAATATTTAAAAGTATTATCAAATGTATCAAAACTGTACCCAGTATCGACTAGAAGAAACGGTTAAAAACAACAACAGAAAATCAACTTCTGTTTGTAAAAAGAAAGCAGATCTGAGAATGCAGTTACTCAGGGAATTTATAATGGTAACAGGGATTCTACATGGTAGTGAGACTGGGCTTCACACACAAAAATGTGTCAGTAATCACCACAGAAAAGAAGAGAGGTCTGTTTTTGACCAATGTTTTCATCATCTGCCTCTTTTAAACATTATAATTTATCTGCTTTCAACTTTAAAACGAACGAGTTGAACTACAGGTGCATCTCAAAAAATTATAATATTGTGGAAGAGTTCAATATTTTTTTGTCAGTTATTTCAGAAGTGAAAATTGTATAAATATTCTAGACTCATTACATGCAAACTAAAATGTTTAAAGCAATTTTTAATTTTAATTTTGATAATTACGGCCTACAGCTCAAAATATTAGAATATTCCATTTCGAGTTTGAGTAAATCACTATTTATGCAGTATAAATACCATGAATCTATCAGTCTGGTTAAGTACACACAGCCACAATCATGGGGAAGACTGCTGACTTGACAGTTGTCCAGAAGACACTCACTGACACCCTCCACGAGGAGGGTAAGCCACAGAAGGTCATTGCTGAAAGGGCTGGCTGTTCGCAGAGTGCTGCATCAAAGTATATTCATGGAAACTTGACTGGAAGGGAAAAGTGTGGTAGGAAAAGGTGCACAAGGAAGAGGGATGACCACAGCCTTGAGAGGATTGTGAAGCAAAGCCGATTCAAGAACTTGGGGGAGCTTCACAAGGAGTGGACTGAGGCTGGAATCGGTGCACCAAGAGCCACTATGCTGGGCTATAAGTGTTGCATTCCTAGTGTCAAGCCACTCCTGAACCAGAGACACTGTCAGAAGCGTCTTACCTGAGCTAAGGAGAAAAATAACTGGACCGTTGCTCAGTGGTCCAAAGTCGTCTTTTCAGATGAAAGTCAAGGTCCCCCAGTCTGGAGGAAGTGTGGAGAGGCACAGAATCCAAGTTTCTTGAAGTCCAGTGATGATTTGGGGTGCCTTGTCATCATCTGGTGTTGGTCCACTGTGTTTTATCAAGTCCAAAGTCAACGCAGCCATCTACCAGGAGATTTTAGAGCACATCATGCTTCCAGCTGCTGACAAGCTTTTTGGAGATGCTGATTTCCTTTTCCTGCAGGACTTGGCACCTGCCCACAGTGCCAAAACTACTAGTAACTGGTTTGCTGACCATGGTATTACTGTGCTTGATTGGCCAGCCAACTCACCTGACCTGAACCCCATAGAGAATCTATTGGGTATTGTCAAGAGGAAGATGAGACACCAGACCCAACAATACAGACCAGCTGAAGGCCCAGTATCAAAGCAACCTGGACTTCCATAACACCTCAGCAGTGCCACAGGCTGATCGCCTCCATGCCACACCGCATTGATGCATTGATTCGTGCAAAAGGAGCCCCGGCCAAGTATTGAGTGCATAAATGAACAAACTTTTCAGAAGTTCGACATTTCTATATTATAAATCCTTTTTTTTTTATTGATCTTATGAAATATTCTAATATTTTGATTTTCATGAGCTGTAAGCTGTAATCATCAAAATTAAAACAAAAAAAGGCTTGAAATATTTCACTTTATCTGTAATGAATCTAGAATATATGAAAGTTTGAATTAAATTACGGAAAAAAATTAACTCTTCCACGATATTCTAATTTTTTGAGATGCACCTGTACATAATAATTATTTGTATGATCCATATCTAAAGTTTTGAAAAAAAAAACTGGTGAAAACAAAATTCTTCATGCTACTTTTGTAGGAAGACTCGATATGGTAATGTATATACGTACCTAAATGACACCTGGCTCCTGAGTAGCCTGCTCTGCAAGCACATTTATTAGCGTCCACACAGATTCTGTTTCTAGCACAAGGAGGATCGCACAAAGCTGAAACAGATTACAGCTGATCAGGGAAAACATCCTCAAAGAGCTGATAAAAAGTCCTATCATCTTTTCTGTTGTCTGGTTATTTCATTATAACTACAGTAAATATTTCCGATTAAAGTTATAAATGGTTACATATTTTACAAAACTCTTTCATATTTCTGCTGATATGATGAGCGATACAAATAGAACATTCCAGTGTGTTCTGAACCCTGGAACTAGGTTGTTGTTAGTGGTCTGTTTCTCATGAATATCAGTGTTAATCTAGCTGGGTCTTGCTAGGTTTGGTAAACACCTTCACCAACAGGGGATGTACTGGTACAACAACAACAACAAAAACACATTTTGTTGAAAGTTTAACTCTGGGGAATCTAACCTTTTAAATTACTTTCCTTCACTGCCTACTTTGTGTGTGTTCCTCTCTACTGCAATTGCCTGAAAACAAGATCAGGGAAGGGAGGGGACTAGCAAATAATCAGGAGCCATAGATGCCATCTACTGTCACAGAAAAACAGATAAATCTAATTAAGACCTCAGATATATCTATCTATCTCAAGCTCTCAGTAATCTTACCAATAAAATTTATTGGGATTAAACTTTATGCTTCTTTTTCCCATTTTAATAGAAAAAAAAAACCATTAAACATTACATAATATCTTAGGGGGGTGTCGGGTTCAGGGTTGTGCATCCTTATAGGAAGGTGGGCAGATGTCAGATTTCAGCAAAAATAGCGCTGCGTGATTTTTGAACGGCCCCAAACTATTAAATCACTAAAGCATAAAGTGCCATTTTGTTTTCCAGCTCTTTAAAATTTTCCATGCTGACTCGCCTTACATCTTAAACATTCACTGCCCCTTAAAATAAATTTCAATGCTTCAGTAAACACAGATGGTCATTTTCAATTCCCAAGAACCTTCCAAAATAGTACGTGTTATCAAAAGGAAAGGAAAAGTAACCCAACCATGGTATTTCTTTCTGTATTGGTAGTTCATCTTATTTCTCCCCCTCTCCTCTTTAAAGGCCAAATGTGAAATCCAAACTACCTGTATGCAGTGGAGCTGACAGGTACTTGAAATGGAACATGTATTTTTCCATCTTGGCACATTTTAAGTTTTGGACCCACAAACTCCCTGCCATCACGATTCCTTCCAATGGATGTGGTAACAATAAAGTAGTTAGCATTCTTTGAAGAATGGAGTGTTTGTTTTTTTGGTTGTTGTTTAATGACAGCAGCATATAAAAATAAATCATTTTGGAAGTTTGAAGATTTTGTAAGATTTCCTGAATTAAAAAAGAAGAGAGGGTGTGGTGGGGGGGGAAAACTGAGGGAGGAGATAGTCATTGGTTGAGGTTGTTTTACTTGTACCCAGCAACAACGGTAAACAGTTATCTGGCGTATTTACCCCCCCCAAAAAAATATTGTAGCACAAATTTATGCTCGAGTATTATTCGAGGTGCTTAAAAACTGATAAGTGTTTCAAACTTTTAGTAGATAATCTTGTTAAGAAAAACATATCTTGTGAAAAACTGAAAAATCTAGTAGATTACTGCGTGCTCCAACTATCTAGAGATGGTTTCTGGCAGATCTCATCTCTAGCTTTTCCTGTAGTTGTTAGACTGTGACCATCTGTTCAGCAACCTGCTTTTTTAGTATACATAATTAATACTGATGTAGGCCTCCAAAATAGTATGATATTGTGTGTAGATAAAGAAAAGGAGTAATTATCGAAAATTCTCTAAACTGTCAGCAGCAGCAGTGATAGGTTAACAGAAAAGAATACAGGACCTTAGCATGATCAATCAGACTGTGCTGTAAACTGTCAGAAGTAACTCATACCTATTTATAAGTCATTAGTCAGATTAATCTTGGAGTATAGCCATATCAAGTGACAATTAATCTTAATATCTTTGGGAAAGTCAGTAGCAGTGTACGGTCTCACTGACTGTTGAGCAGAAAATACCTGTCCAAGTGAAGACAAAAGAGCCTAGAGAACTTGGGACATTCTTGTGATAAGAACAGGAATAAAATCTGACCAGGAGGAGAGAGAACGACATCAGAAGTTCCCAGAAACTGATTCAACAATTGAGAAGCAAAGACTGTCCAGTTGTTCAGCTGTTCTAGTTTTACCAAAGTTGGAGTTTAAGATTCTGCATCCAGTTCAGTTTGTCCTTCAATGATCTGGCCCAGAGTCTCCAAAAAAACAACACTGTTGCAGTGATTCTCCATTGTCTGCATGCGTCATTGAGCGATGGGACCAGGGACCATCTTGTGCTGTAAAGTATTAAACTACTGTGCTTAACTTCTGTAAATTATTCTGCTATTTATCACTTTATTATTAACCAGACAGTACACAAACTTAAGTTAACTTTGTTTGTTTTTGGTCCTTCAAGTCACAGACAAAAAATTTATAAAGCAACAAAGTCAATATAGAATTGCTGAAACTGAATGTTTAAATGATTTTTTAAAATATGATGGATGCCCATTTTATGTGCAAAGGAGATCTGACTTATGTCATAACCTTAAAAGAGAATGTCTGCCACTGTCCAAATCTATAGCAGTTGTTGTTAAGTTTCAAGGGGATTCGGAATGAAATTTTTCAGTAACTGACCAATGCTATTTAAATCTTAAGCACAGTTATAGGTGAATATGAAACCAAGAAAAATTATTTCTTACAAAAACAAGAGCAATACAAATTTTTGAAAAGCTGATCTTAAATGGAAATAAAATAGTTTAAATATAATTTCAACAAAACTAATTACAAAGGGTTAATTCAAAGCCCAACTATAGTTTGTAATGAGTTTGAGAAGATTAACTACTTTTCAAAAAATGCTGCCTATTAATTTCTTTCAAAACTGATACCTAACAAAAGGATCTTATGCATTTTGAAATATGTCACACAGGTTGATATTTCAATCAAATCGTTCATGTAGGAAAGCAAGTGCGAAACCTTACAATATTAATTCTGGTGCTGCTATCAGAAATGTCTGAGTGTTCCATTCTCAAAATAAAAATTTCTTTACAAAGATTCTTAGAGCCTGTAATTGCATTTCTTTTAATCTAAAATTAAACATCATTGCATACAGACCCACGCAGCTTATAACATTTTAGCAGAATTGTTACAAACTGTGTTTACACAGGTCAAACCTCGTTTGATGAAAATCTGAATATTTATTTTAAGACATCTGGAGATTTCATGGAAAATACAGACAAAATGTTTTGGTTAAAAAACGTTAATTATTTTCAAATAATTATCAGGGAACACAAACAAAAAATTAACAACATTGAAAAATCTCCTGGGTGAACTTTTCTTGAATCAAAAACATGCAAAAAATCTAAAAAGCTGAATAATTTACTTGAGTGGCCCACAGATGGTTTTCTTGTTTTCCTTTATCTATTGTTTGAAAAAAATTACATTTTCTTTTCTTCACACTGAGTTATAAGTGCATATCAGGAAATTATTGATTAAACATTATCTAATATTAACATAATAAATCTCATTTGTTACATTTTTAAGAGTTATCCTCATCTAGCAGCAGCAGCAACATTGGCTGAGTTCTCTGGATTTAAAATAAAAAAACTACAGAGTAATATTGCAGACAATTATCAGAATTCATCCCTACCACTATTTCTTCTCTCTTTGCTGCATTCTATCGTTATCACAATTATGCAGTCTTGATTAAAAGTACATAAACTTCAGATGTTTAAATTGCAGTTCTTTTTTTCACTAATAACAGATTTTTTTTTAAAATCCAAAATGTTTCTCTCTTTGTTCAGGTGTCTTCATTTATCACCATCTGTGTTGGTTCCTTTTTCTTATTTTAGTTCAAATACAAACGTCCAAATAAAAATTGCAAATTCTACTACGTGTGTAAAAAAATGACACTATAATGTGTTTACCAACAGAGGGATTTACACAGCTTTTGCCAATTATCTTTCAACGAAAGGAAATCTTAAGTGGCATAAAATTTTTTTAAGAATCTTAATAAAAGGGATTCATTTACTTTTGTTACCTGTACAATTTCTTCCATCCCCTCTGAAACTATGAGGACAAGGGCCGCACTGGAAACCTGGATAGACATCTTGTTCTGTGCAGCTAGCCGCAGGATGACAGACATCCCTCCGACATGCTTCCTGCTCTAGAGATGGCCCAACAAAAAACTATCAGTTATTTATTATAAAATAATTCTTACGACTGCTACAGTAATAAAAATTGTACACTATATATTCTGCAAGTCCTTTTGCTGCCTACTAACAGTAAAGTAAAACAGATTCACTGGATGTCTTAAAAAAAAAAAGAAATTTAAAAATCAAAGATAAATTTCTATGAATGTTTTATAACCACTCGTACAACACTTTTAGTCATCAGCACAGTGAACTGGAGGATGTCTTTAACTTCAACAGTAAATTTATACCAACTATAACCATCATCACCATGTCAAAAAAAAAACATTTCCTCTTTAATGAAGTGGCTTTACCTGTTCTTGAACAACTTATCCCATCTCCCTCAAAAAATCTAGGACATGAACTGCATGTAAAGCCTTCACCTGGAGCAGGTATATCTTGACACAGGGCCCCTGGATAGCATGGCTGTCCTTCACAGTGATTAATTTCTGTAAACACAAAACAACAACACCATGAGAAGCAAGCTTCTTTTGCCTCTGTTCGTTTTTTTGTACAGTGAGAAACTGTGTTGAACACTGAATACGTACTATTAAAGGTTTAGCTCTTTGCTCGCTTTTTAAGTATCTGAAATATCAAATTTATCTACATGAATAGATTATTTTCAAAAAAATAAAATACTTCAAACAAAGGTCATTTATATACAAGCTAAATAGAACTTGTGAAAATTGTAAAAATGAATCTAAAATTTTTATTTAATATCATTTTGATCCCTGCCAAAAGATGTATACAATAACATCAACCTTGAATTTTATTTTAATTTTGTAGCTTAGCAGGACTAAGGAACTTGGTAAAAATAGTTTATGATGAAACTATCTATTTGCTTACCTTTATTATAAATTAGACTCTCCTCTCTATGTCATAAAATTCAGCCCTATCTAAGCCTAAGATATTTATACAGATACATTACATTTCGTTCACCTTTCGTGTTAAATGATTAACATACTCTCAGGATCATCAATACTGTTAAATTTACCATATAACTTAGACTCGCATAATCCTAGCGTACACAGAAAATATACTGCTGTGGTTAATTAAATCAGTTCCATCACCATCATTCACTTCACGTCTAAGTAGCCATGATTTGGTGAAATATGGTCAAATTACCACAACCAGTGTTGACTTATTCACTGTTCCACATGCTCCTTGAAACTACACATTTTAAATATTAATTATTCACAGATAGTAACTCTTTCTCAACACCAAAGATTTATTTTTTTTTATAGTTAGTAACTGTGAAAAGCCTAAAATACTATGTCTGTAATTTGATTCTGCAGCTGCAAGGTTGTGTGTAGATTGTAGTCGTCACAATTTTCTGTACATACTGTACCTAAAGAGAAAACTTGTTTATCTGGTCACATCGTGTCTGGGTCTTCATTCTTCACAGCTTAAAATGCACGTTATTAAATTATCAAAATACTTCCCCAGTGCAGATTATGAAATCAATTTCACCAATGTAAAATTTAGTTGGATCTAAATGGAATTCCAATCCCAGACAGATCACCTGCGGTTCATTATATCTAATGTTGTTCACACTTCATATCTGTCAGAAAGGGAATATTCCAATCTTCTGAGTCACCCAGTATTAAATTCTGAACAAATTTTTATGGGGTGGAAGATTCTGGACAGAAACTCTTCAGATTTAAAATTGCAAATAAATTAATCTATGTATTAGAAAAAAAAAAAATCTTAATCACTCAATGATCAGAAGTCTTCTGTCCCTTTAATCTTCTTCTAATTTTTTTTTTCTTCCATGCATATATCAACACATGTTACCACCAAACCCTGTATTCTTTCAAACCTTTTATCTGGAGGTTGATAACGAACACTGATGTGTTTGGAGTATTCAAAATATTTGCTTTTCTATTTCTTATATTGACTGCCAATTTATTCCCCCTGCCACCTCCCCTTTTTGTTTTGGTTTCTGTTCCAATTTAAGTTGTTCTGCCAAATTTTAAAATTTAATCTACAAACTGTTGCTATAACTTTATTATTTTTTTTCTTCAGAGTTTTAAAATTATCATGAAGCCTTTAAAAAACATACAATTTTATAGATTAAATCTGTTTTTGGAAATGTGCGAGAATGACCTATGCTGAGTTGGTATGTTCAGTTGGTCACTACAATATTGCCACCTTTTTAATTTTGCATGGCACTAAACGTATCACCAGTATCATGAGTGTTTTAAAATTTCACTTGTTAAGTGGCAAGTAACATTTCACCTAATATGTAAAATATATTTAAAAGACATTCATCTACTTTTTTCATGTTTCATAGTAAAGTTGTAGGTCAGATGCAATGTCATATCATTCTGTAGTTCAAATAAAACAAACTAACCTTTACATGTAATCCATCTCCTGTCATCCCTCGAGGACAAGAATCACAGCGAAAACTATCACCTGCAGATATACACCTAACACTTGGAAAACACGGATTTTCCACACACAAATTGTTTATCTCTTCACATTGAACACCTAAAGAAAGAAATGAAAGATGAAACAAAAGTACACATGACATTTGGGTAGAAGCTTCTAGAAAGTTCATAAACTCTGTAGTTCTAAATTTCAAAGTTTTCAGGAATGAAAATCAATAAGTCTTGTCCAAGAATAATGCAACAGTGATTTTTTTATCATCATTTATTGATCCAATGTAATTTATATTTTTAAAAATAAAAGTTGTACGAATAAAATATTTTACCACAAAAGATTATTTGCTTACCTTTAAAGCCAGTCTTACAGATACACCGGTAACTAGGCCCATTATCCACACATGTGCCCTGAACACAGGGATTAGAAAAACAAGCTGTTATTTTATGTTGACATTTCTCACCTGAAAAATAAAAATACAACAATATTTTAATAAAGGAAGTTATTGAAAATGCTTACAAAATAAGTCAAGCCTTAATGCAGGTATTGTTTTATCTTTATGTACAGAAAGAAGAAGGGCAATACCATTTATTTACTTTAAAAAAAATTGAAAGCAAACCAAGTTGTATGCAGCACAAGCTAATTAGATGAAAATATTTTCTTTGTGTCCATGCATAACAACCACAAACAATAAAGTGAAATTATTAAACATTTTAAATAATTTCAAAAAGATGCTAAACTTAGCAACTCACCGGTAAAGCCCGGAAAACATATGCAATGATATTTTAAAACTCCACTTGCACTTGAGCCACTGGAATTTTGTAGACATGTTCCTCCATTTTCACATTTGCAACTAAGAACAATGATCTGATATATATACATATAAAAAAAAACAACAATCAAAAAGGAAATATAAAATCATTTCATAGTAAAAGAATTTTTGATAATAACATGAGCTGCTTTAACCTTTCTCTGGAGTTCTTACTTTGAGTTAACTTTCACTCAAAAGCTATTAGACCAATTTATACTAATTGAGCTTTATTATATTTAAAATCTGCAGTACTTATTTCTATTAGAGTTTATCTTGGATATTAAAGCTTCCTGAAATAAATGGATTAATTAAATGTCAGTGAGGAGATAAATTAATACAAAGTTACTGGAATGTGTTTAATCTATTATTAAGTGACTGAGACAGTTAATGGAGAGTGAACTATGTAGACAGATAACTGTTGGCTTTGTGGCAACAGAAGTACATCTGGTTTTCAGTTGAGTAGGCAGAGTTGTGGAACCTTGCCTTGTTTTATTCCCTCTACAGCTTGAAGTCTCACTTATTTCAAATAAAAATGGTTGTTATTAAAAAAATCTAAATAGGGTGCATGTTTACCTTTAATGAGAACAGATCCATGAGTCATAAAACATTTTTAGTAAATACTTTTTTAAATACTCCATTTCCACCTATTATCGAGATGAGATCTTTATTCATTCAGACAAACACCTTTACCACAAGAGCTTCCTGAAGTAATTACTTACCTCTAAAACAGCAACAGATGTTTTATTGCAATCATCTCTAGCTTGAATTCTGAATCTCTCTATAGGACCCACAGAGTTGACACGAGCATGCCAGCGAAAGAACCCAGTTCTTGAGATATAAGCATCTCTTCGATTCACATCAAAAGTAACTTCAGAATGCTCTGGGTCAAATGTGTGAATCTGATATTCAGCTGAACTTCCTTGAAAAATGAAAAGTTGTTCTTGAGGAAGCTGAATCACTGGAGCTTGGTTTCCTTCAAAAGATAAACCAAATGACAAAAAAAAAAAAATAATAATACATTTCGCAGTGACTTAGGAAAAAATCAACATTAGACACAAAAAAGCCAATACAATGTATGAAGTGAACACTAGTCCTAAGTTTAGCTTGACATATTAAGTTTAAAATATACCTAATCTAAATAAAATTTTGGTAAATTATTTAGCAGCAGCTTGAACTCTGGGCTCTTTTGATCAACAAACACCAAATTCCCAGTGAGATAAATCCAATCAAAAAAGAGGAGTTAAGAAAATAAATGTAAGCTCATCGACTTTTCTATCAAAATTAACATAAGACCAATACTTTGTCTAATTTGAAATTACTGTATAGAATTAAATATTAAAACATACAATATTAATCTAGTTAAAATAAAAATATTATTTAACTCAACTAATTCAAAAAATAAAAACTTCATAACTTTTCAGTTTTTTTTTAATTACAGATTTTAAACATTTTTTTCATGATACAATTCATAACCTTTCTTTTATTACAATTTCAGTATTACATTCACCAGTTATTATTTTTTTAAATAGCAATTTTAGCAAGTAATTGCCCAAATGAACCTTCCACTTATCCTCAAACTTATTTTAGTTTTGTTATCAGTAAATTAAAATTAGCTTCCTTAGATTAAAAAAAATCATCATTGAAATTTAACTTTCCTGTTTATGATCAACTGTAACCTCTTTTTAAAATTCAAATAAGCAACGTTTATAATTAGTGCCCAAAAAGTGGAATAGAACTTTATTTTAAAATGTTCTGTAGAAATACCTCAAGACCACAGAACTACTTCGTGCAGCTGGTTGCTTATAGCTGCCAAGCCACAGCACGTGTGTTAACAGAGGTAAGTCTGCACACACACACACAGTTTGCAAGTCTTGCCAACAGGCAACAAGTGACACATCACCTCTGATATCCCCCCCCACCCACTCTGTATTCAAACTTAAAGAGCTGTCAGGTGTCTGCTCATTTGTAGAGATGCCTACAAAGCTTCTCTTCAAGATTGCACAGCACTTGTGAAGTTTTTGGTTTTTCTACAGCAATAAATGTAATGTATGAGGAATTTACATTCATATCATTATGGAAGAGCCTCGTGTGATCTCATCTATAAATCTGAAAAAAAGAACAGGACCTGTGGCCGATGGACTTCATTTAGATGCCCACCTACACCTGTGGAAGTTGTTACAGAAAACCGATGTGACGCGTCATCAGAAATCAGACGAGGGAATCCCCAAGTAGAATGCAGCCCCAAAAAGGTGATGTGCAAGATGCTAAAGCAGTTTCCATACAAGATGCAAAGACTGCAGGAACTAATTCCTGCTGACCCAGAGATGTGGCTCAACTTAGCCTTAGAATTCATAGCACATGTTTAAGTGGCTGACAATTGATTTGACAATATTTTGTGGACTGACAAAACCTGCTTCCACCTCCATGGCCAAGTGAGCACCCACAATCGCATTATCCAGGCAGCAAATATCGTGAATGCTTACTGTAACAAGTTACACCAATTCAGAAAATGTTAATACAATTTTGTTTCAATAAACTCAATTTTTATTACTGTTTTCCCTTACAGTTACAAACCAATTTCAGAGAAAATTATTTTTAAAAATTGATATGGTCATTTCAACATGTTATTTTATAGTGTAAGGAAGTTCTCCCTCCAATGGCAAAATCTGCAAACTCTGAAGATGCATTCCCTATGACCCCCTGTGTATGCACACTTACTTCTGTTAATGTGTGTTATGGTTTGAAAGTTACAAGCAACTGACTACAGAAAGTAGCTTTATGGTTATTTGGCATACAGGTTGGATTTACTGATAAGATTGTAAAAGAAAATATAAAGTATTAGTGATGGAAAGAACAATTGTTTAAATTTAAATAAATCATGATAAAGTACAGTCAAAGAAGATAATGAATTTCAACACTTAAAATGTATAAAAAGTAATTTTTCACATTATTTTAGAAATTTTAAAAAAAAATGTGTTTTAAAATACAAAAATCCTTTATTTGGCTGCTAATGAAGCTAACAGGATACTGCAACAATATCAATCAAATTTTAAAAAATGATAACCATCAACTTAGTTAAAACAGGTCCTGAATATTTACAAGATCCTATTTAAAATAGAATACTGAAAAGTTTCGGCTTAGATAATATAGAATTTCTAAAAGCATTATGATTTTGTCCAGTTTGATGAGAAGAGAGAATTGTTGTTTGCAATTAGTAGTAACAGGAAACCAATTCAAATTATGCATGCAAATTTTTAAACCTGATTCAATAAAATTCCATTATTAAATAATCTTCTTATATCTAGCCTCATTATTTTTATTGGTGGTCTTTTACATAAAAATTACAGCTTTTGAGAAACCTTAGTAAATAAATAGACAGTATTCAAACACATGGCCACCACAATAAATATTTTTAGAACTTGGTGCAGTGTAAAACTTGTAGACATCTTAGGCAAAGAATGTATTAGAATATCAGTGGTCACCTGATCCAGGCTATATGACAAAGTTTGCAGTATTCCTTCATTTTCTGCTATGCAGTTTGTCTTGATAGTTTGATCCTACCAAGTTGTTACTATATGCTCACACTGGACTTTATTTTTGGGTTCTGTAAGGCCTAGGAATGCAAGTCCAGTCCATTCTGCATCTTCAAAGCTGTAGATATGGTGATTGCATTCAGAGATACATTGATCAAATTACATGACAAAAGGTAACCAGAAAAATCTGAGGTCTATCAAGACTATGGACACCAGGCAGGGAAATGAACTTCGTCAAGTAACCCAACCAGTACACCAAGTCTTTGCAGGAGCAGTTCGTTGATTTAATAATACTGATACTGCAACTGCTGAAAGGGGATATTGCTGTATAGCAGCCATGCACAACGAATAAACCTTACTTCCTGAAGAGATTAATTATCGGAAACACAACATTTACAAACAGTAAAAGATCAGCACCAATGTCCCATAAGATGGACTGACTGACTGACTAGCCTTGGCTTAGCCAATTACCTGAAAAATGGGAAAATATCTCAGCTATCACATCATTTTGACATCATTGTAGAAAAATGTCCACCTACCTCAGCAGTCCATGTGGATGTCTAAATTGCAAATAAATAGGTGGGTTTCAATTTATTAAGGCAGGAATCTGTATTGAGCCCAAGGGAAAAAATACTTGTTTCAATACAATTTTCAGAATGATTCACATTATCAATATTGGGTGCCATCACCAGCAAAGTATTTCCTTCATTTAATATTTTGTTAATGAAATTTTCTAGTATTAAGCCATGCTAAAACTTTACCCTAATCTCAAGAAATAAGTCAACATTTAAATAAATTTATAAATTTATAAATGTGATTTATTTAAATAAATTTTTAAATACATTTAAAACCCTAATTATTTTGATAATATCTAACAGTTCTCCCTTCAAATGTCTGAATTCCAACTAGGTAAATGGAGAAATTCTAATCTTTCCGAAAACTTTAAACCTTTGGAACTTGGAAATTTGTGAAGAATCTATGCTGAATGCTGTCCAATAAATTAGTATAAAATATAATTTCTTTTTAAGTACAGACCTAAAGCCTGTACAGTATATGCTATAATTGAACATAACCATCAATTTTATGGGAAATGTCTTATTTATTAAGCAATTTGTGGCATAATGTTCACATTTAGTTCTTGTCTGCACTCCACCTACACAATCCACAGACTTACCTCTCAGGTTGGACCAATGGAACTGATCTACATCAGGAAGGCACTGCTGACACTTGTTATCCGGATTCACTGTAAGCGCTCCATAACATCTTCTGTTTATCATGCAGCTGTCATTCTAAACAAACAAACGGTAGGAAAATAACTAAAATATATATATATATATTTTTTTTAAAATCTAACATGAAAATTATTAAAAATAATCATAATAATTAAAAAAAAAACTAAAATGTTCAAACAAGAAAAAGAAAATAATTAAAAAATTAACTATTTTTGTTTTAATTCAGACTTGTTAAATTTTTCTATTTGCAAATCAAAAAAAAAAAAAAAAACACATTGTGCACATTTACACAGTGGGATTGATGACTTGCTTATGGATACAGTTTAGTGTCTCTACTAGTCATCCCATACAGTTATTAAAATCCTACTATCAAAGAAGCAGAAAAATAATATAAAATTTAAAGATTTCAATATTTTTTCAGAATATTTCTGCATCTATCCAAATATTCAGGACATTTTTTTTTTTTTTGGATAGTTTTCTTTTAAGTTTTATATTATTATTATTTTTTTGTTTTCTTTACCGATGATAAAGATATCTTTAAAATAATATGCAATTCTTTACAAAAACTATGCCATCCTAAGACTTCTCCCAAGTCTTAGAACAATATAATTTCCTGCCAGGAAAAGCATTTTCACTATAAGCCCAGATGACAATAAAGTAACTGCTATCCTAGGGTGGAGCCAGGAAGCAGCTAACTCAACTCCAACCACCTACCCAGAGGAAGTCTTAAATGATATCCTATATACACGGATTACAGGCAAATTAAAGGAAAGAGAAAGGGTAGAGCATGCTGCTAAAATTTGGCATTGAATCAGAGTAAACTAATACTCTGATCTGCTGAAAACTTCCAGCAAACAGTAGCAAAGGAAAAATTACAAGTAACTTTAGCTCACCTTAAGTTGACATGTTGTTTCTTCTAGCATACACTCCTGACACAAGCCATCTATAACTGCCAATGTTTTTGAAGCTACAGTCCTTCCAATGCCATCAGTAACCTATAAAAAGACATGTACTTCCAACAAGCTCTAAATGATATTTTTTAATATGCAAAAGCTGAGGTAACTATAGAAAACTGACCCCCAAAAAAGTTACATATATTCAAAGTTGTTCAACAGATTTCACTTTTTAATTTATCTGGCTGAAAATAATAAAGCAACAGGAGGAATTCTTTGCTTTCATCTAAATCCTACAAATGTAGAAATGTAACTTACATGCAAATTATATTTTTCTAAATGTTTATTAAGTGCAGTACACACGTCCATGCAGCTTAAAATCCTTGAATAATCTGATTTCCAGTCGATAAAATTAAATGTTGCCACCATTATGCATTATTTAAAAAAATTATCTGGAACAGATGTTAATAGTTACAATAAGGATACAATGGACCTAAGGAAAATACTTCTCAATGACAGAATAACTTAGATTTTATTGACTTGAAGACCGACTTACCTCAACAAGAAAAGTATTGAGAGCAGCAGCACTATTCAAATGTCCAGTGTGAGTAAGATAACTTGGTGGTAGTGAACACTTTACTTTGTTCTCATTCACTAGCGTAGTGGATGTAGCATAAGCTTCAGATGAAGGAATCCAGTTGTCACTGAGGTACTACAAATTAAATTTTACTTTATTTTAGATATAAAATGCTCTAAGTTCATTTCTTTAAAAATTCAAAACATTTGTGCCTACATTTTTTCACTTAATTCACTTGTATAATATTGAAAGTACCATGATTAAAAATTCCAGGAACTACAATACACAGCAAATACAGAGTTGTGCTAGAATTATATTAATAGGAGAGAGATTAGTGATTCTACTAAAAAAGAATGTGTGCGACTTTGAATGGTTCATGTATATTTGTTTTTCAAGATAAAATAAACTTAATTTAAGGCATAAATGACCTTTAATACAAATAACATTTATATTTGGATTTACACTATCATTTGAATCTCTCCGTGAGTAACAAAGAAGCCCCCTTTTCAATGCTGCAGTTTAAAATAAAGCCAAGGATTTAATGGAGAGAATGTCAAATTTGTTCAAAAGACTTCTGGTACTTTCTACTGTAAATCTGTCCTGCGCATCTATGTATAACAAGAATACCAATGTGACCATCAAGACCTTTTATTAATGATAAAAAAACAAAGATAAAATGTACATGAGACATGCAGAATTTTTTAGACTTGAATGATGAATCTTTATTTTCTGTGTGAAAATGAAATAGAATTAAACCATAGAAATCTTATGAGCAAATGGAAGAGGCATTGTATGAAATTTTATGCTCTTTCTTGTTTGTGCTATGCAATGGTTTATATATATATATTTTTTTTTACCTTCAAAGTAGAGGCTTTGCACTGTAGGTCTGCTGCTGTGTTTCCACCTGGGACATCTAAAGTGACAGATGCACACTCGGAATGTCGTGTATCACAGGCCTCAAATACAGAGGGTTTCAATTCTTCTGTAAAAGCATTGTCTAAAAATAAAAAAATATTTTTAATTTCAAACAAAGTGAAATATATCCTTGTCATACTCAGACACAGCCTTTGCAGTTAAAAAAGTTTTAGGCATTCTTCTTTCACCTTTCACTGCGGGTGTATCTTACTAACATTTATAAATATTTTAAAAAATCATTTACTAATACTTATGCTTAAAGTAGTTACTGCATGTATAATTCTTAGCAGTTTAAAACTAATAAATTACCTGCCTTTTGTCCACAATCAAAACTTGCAAATCCTTTGTGACACTCACATCCTTCAGCAGTACACACACCATTCCCATGGCAATCTTCAGGACAATTCAAAGCTTTGAAAATATCTACTGGCCAGATTTTATCATGGTTAATGATACTTTCCTTCCGCCTCCAGCTTGAATTTTTCATGTAGTTCGCCTCACACATGTTTTCTAAAATATTCATGTTTTCACTGATCCAAAACGTATCATTCTTCTCTTGAAGGTCTTGTGTACAAAAATCAATGAGATAACTCAGAAAGCGAGAACTCCAAAGATGTAAACAGATATTGTATGTAGCTGATTTATGTACTGCAAAAGTACAAATGTCAGCATCAGTGACAAGTCCTCTATCAGCTGAGAGAGGCAGCAAGGACCCAAGCTGCAGAAAACCTCTTTCGTTAGAACTCGGTACAGTAGAGGGACTACTAGAGTAAAGAAAATCCCATCTTTTTAAAACGGGTGGCCTCACATCAGCATGAACATGCCTCATGTGAGTTGTTGCCATACCCTGTAAAGGTAGGTTACCAACTTGTTCTGAGAGTAAAGTATTTATAGGGCCTATCTGATTCCGACCTTTATTAACATCCCCTGTTATGTCTCTAAGCTGTAATATGTGAAATGTTTTTCTTATAGGTTGTGTACACTGGCTAATTTTAAATGTATCTGTACAATTACAGCTGACTGTAAACAAACTAGATTCCTTTCTTCTGAGTGCTGCATGAAAATAACTCTTCTTTTTGGTCAGCCTGAAAAAAACAAAACAATCAAAATGTATTAAAAATGAATACAAATATAATATCTCTTTTCCTTTTTCTGAAAACAAGTAACGAATAAAAAACATTTATTATTTTAAAATTACAAGTAAAGAATATTAGAATACTCTTTCAACAGTATGTATACTGCAGCTTATAATGTGGATTACATTCTATTTCATTGTGAAATCACAAAATTTAATAGATGGTCAGCTTATTACAATATCTGGATCTATGGATTCTCAAACAACAGTAATTTCAATTAAAAACAAGCAAGAGAGAGGTAAAGAACTAAACATCAAAATACTAAAAAGGAAGTATAAAACAAAAGAAATGCATTAAGAGAAAATTAGAATACAGAAAATGCACATCTTTCTAAAATAGTATAATGAGTATTCTAAACTTTGTCGTACACTTTACAATAAAGAGTGAAATTTATGAATTAGTTTTCAAGCAAAGAACAGAATTATAACAAATATATTTCTGGCTTACCTCCATGCTTTCAGAAATTTCTGAATAGCATTTTTACCAAATAAAGCACTTCCTCTTCTATCATGCACATCATTAATAGCAGTCTGATCAAATATACCGCATAGGCCTCGCGTGTGCCCAAAATCTAATCCAGACATGTAAAGGGACAGAGACATGCCCCAATGCTCAATATTTGCCCGCAATCTTGTGTTAGAAGTGAAAGATAGCTGAAACAAAACAAAAAAAAATGTTTGCAAAGAAATTCATCATAGTAACACAAATAATAAATAAATACAGCATTTTTTACAAAGCTTTAAAGTTACAATATGCAGATAGATTAAAAACATTTCATTTACCTATAGTTTTCAGTGTAATTGAGGATTATGAGTGCATGGACAGTAACAAATTCTTCATTATCTATAGTTAAAAATAGAAGAGGTCAAAATATAAATTGACTGAAGTTTCACCATGACTTAAATATTAGAAAATTTTTTTTTTTAGTAGCAGAATTGGAAATGAATGGATGAAATATGGGATCTAGTTGTTAATAATAATATATGTATGGATGGATTCAATATTTCAAAAAAGATACTGAATTACTGGAAAGAGTTCAGCATAAATTTTCTTAAAAATGGACCCAGTGCATGTATACTATAGCCAAAATGTAGAACAAGAGTCATATAGTGGAACTACAATTTCTTCAGTTTTATTTGATTAATTAGTTATCTTATTGACTTTATATTTCAGGCACTCTTGATAAAGGCATTCAGAAACAAGCTAACTGTGCCACCACACATTACTATACACTTTGTAAAGCTTCCTTTTGTTTTCCAATGATTGCTGTTGAATAGTTATACAGTTCTTGTTAAGATTTTTCATATTATTTGCATTCTATGGCTACTCCTATAATCAAATACTGTGTATTACATTAACCCATGTCTAGTAATACTAAACAACATGAGACCTCCATAGCCATATGCAAACTTTCTAAACTTTCCCACATTTAAATCAAATTTATTTATTTGAAGAAGAGAAGAAACTGAAAATATGAACTTCTCCCTTTAAAATCTTTTTTATGTTGTTAGACTGTGATAAAAAGTAAATTATTTAAGTCACCTGAAAGCATGTCTAAAATAAACTTAAAAAAAATGTTTAAGTATTACTTCTATTATTCTTTCTTCACGAGTTTCAAATATCTTTGTTCCATTGCTCAAGGGTCCCAGTGGCAGTGTCACTCTGGCTGTCCCTGGTGGTGTGGTCCGATCACAGATGTTGACAGACACTACATCGTTTTCTTCACGAGCAACAAAGCCACAAACACACTGTCCAATGCCTTCCTGACATTCCCACACACGGATATGAACCTAAACATAAATACAAAAAAAGTGCTTGTAAAATAAAGAGTTAAAATAGTTAATTATAGTTTGATAAAGTTGCTTATCTAGAACCCCCCCAAACAAGAATTTAATGGTGTGAAAAGGGTGACACACAGGCAGATAAAATAAGTGCTTTATTACATGTTTGATTCTTGCTTGGCAGAAACTTTCTATTTTCCAAAGCACAACTGTTAATATTCTGATAATTTTGTTTCTTAATTTTTGTTTACCTGGTTTAATTTAATAATTTTCGAAATTGTAATAATAATAATAATAATAAAGACGTAAAATACCTCGAAATTTCTTTTCAGACTCTTAACCAGAATGAAAGTTCCCAACTCATTCATTTCATATTTTCTGGAAAAAAAAATGTCAAATAAAATTATCTAGTTAATTTTTTTTTAAGGAATGATCAAGATTATTAGGCTATCAAATATCATTCTTTTAAATAAGTCGAAAAACATTTTAAAATCTTAGTCAAAAAAACCTATAATAAAGGAACTTCTACGATAAAAATACATTTGCAATATAAAACTAAAACCACGCTGTTTTTTCCCTGCAGAATATTCAATGATATCATACAAGCCGCTGTAGTGCTTAATGCAGTTTACTAATGCAAACGGTACTAAACTTACTTTGTTCTTTCAACATAATGTGGCCCTTATAATGTCCCCACATTACTTTCTCACCTAATTTTGATTTTGTTTAGTGCGTGTTACTGACAGCTATAACCAAGTAATAACAAAAAACCTGTATACCAATTCACCTTTGTTGAACCTTGTGGCATATTTTAAAAAAGTTTTAAATTAGTATAAAATTTTCTTTTCTTTACCTTTCATCAAAAGTAATTATGTGAGGATCTGTAACAACATAACATTCTCCAACTGGAGTATCTTCAACTATTACCTTAAAATAAGATAAAATGCAAATTTGAAATTTTTTTAAAAATTCAAAAAAAGTCAGTTAATATCAAAATATAAAACAAATCTACTTTTATAAATTTTTCTAACTGCTGAATATTTTTTTTTTTGTATTTTCATTTTTAATTGATTTATATAATCTGAACATATCAGTGCACATGCAGGATTAGGTTGTCATTAGGCAATAAATACAGTAGAAAAAATACAACCAACCAATTACAACATAAATACAGCTATTATACATATATATATAGTTCTGTATAGTAATGTTTATGAGCAACCAGCAGATATGTTATGGCAGATTCTTCCAACTACTTTCTTTAGGTATGTGCAGTAGACTTCACTAGAATATATATATATATATATATATATATATATCAGCAGCCATAACTGTAGACTAATGAATGAAATATTTCATATATCCAATTTATGATCAATTCATTAGTGCAAAAAAATTATCTTATCTCATCTGACTGTTAGAAAATATATACACAACAAAACATTAGAATATTTTTATGTTGAAACATTGATTACATGAGACTTTTTCATCAAAATATCTTTTCCATTTTCCTTGGTGAGTTCATAATTTAAAATGGTGGTTCCTGTGTTGTAGCATCTCTATTACTGCCTAGGCAAAAAGTTCAGACGTTTCTTTTTCCTAAATGCTTCCATTTATTAAAAATTTTTGCACCATTTGTTAATTACAATAGGAAAGTATAGTATGTAATTTTTAACAAATACAGTTGTTTTTTTGTTGATGTAATAACAAATGGCGAAATATTAATTCCAGTTTGTTTATATATACAGGGCTGGCTCAAGGCCCTGGCTAACCAACAGGCAGGTGCCAAAAAAATGGAGGAAAAAATATCAAAATGGTAAGTCTTGAGGCTGCTGCCCAGGGTGCCGACAACCCTAGAGTCAGCTCTGTATGTATATATACATACACATTTTTTTAAAGTCAGAATTTACCAGAATATATTTTTAAAAAACGACTGGTTCTTTGATTTTTTTTTTGCTACTTTCAGTAGATACACATGCTAAACATCAGTCAATCAATCGGTAGGTTTGATACCCACCTCTCTTATCAGATTTTTAACAACAACAATTGATTGATATGCCTTCTTGCACTAAGCTCTGATAGCACTGTTGCACAATTCTGAGTAAGTGTCACCTGATGAACCAATCTGACTTTTTTCTTTCTTCCCAGTTTGGAAAATTGCACCAGCTTCTTAGATCTGTTCCAATCAGCTTCAACCAGAACACTGATTGTTACAGATGTCAAAAAAAAAGAGCAAGAAACCAGTTGCTAAGCAGTTTGGAAAGAAAAATGGGGAAAAGTTCAAAGAAGCAGTTGTGAAACATGGAGAACTGAGGCGGCTGGCTGGCTGGCCACTTTTATTTGAACAGAAATTGATACAAATCTTATAGCGTAAACAAAACTTATGCATTTTTTCTACTGCGTCTTCTTTTCAGGCTTTTAAATACACAATAATAGGGATAATACCATATTTTTTCAAGACATATACAGATACAAAAAGAACAATTGATTTTTTATTTTTACATGTAGTAGTAGTAGTAGTAGTCAGCTTGTAAAAACAGGCCAAAGATTGGATGGGTGAAGCATGAAGCTCAAAGGAAAAAATCCATGGGGACAATGGCGGTATGAGAATGAGTGGGATGGCTGACAGATACCCATAGATATAATGTTTAATATATACTGTTCAAATTTTCTTAATAAATAAGCCTGATTGAGAAAACTAAGCTAAAGGTAAATATTAAGACGACTTACCCTAACATGAGGAAGGACTTTATTTTTCCATTTATAGGCACCTTCTCCAAAGACATCAGCAACAATTAAATATTCTCTGATGTTCCGTTCCAGAAAATCTGCTGAAGCTTGTACATACAATAACTTTTGTTCACAATCTGCTTCAGGGCATGACCTTTTATAGAAGTTGATGGTACAGGATGACAGCTTTAAGTCAGATGGGGTTCCATCTAAAGTAAAAGACATAACACATGTAAAGTTTCTGACCTGGTACAACAAAATTACAGAAAGCAAGTAAATTTTACGATGTTTCTTGGCAAAATTGGAAACCATTTTATAGTAACAGAAGTGAATTTCCAAGTAACTATATATCAAAAGTTAAATGTCTATCTACATTTTCCTTTTGGTATTGTTTTATTTGGGGCCAGAAATATACCAGAACCCTGAAAAAATACAAAAAAGAAAATGTACTTAAATGATACAGACTAATGAATTCAATAATAGGCTAAATGGTAGGACTATAAAGAAGTTCCAAACACCCTGTTCAGTCATCTAAGTACCAAATGACATAAAATTATTCCTGCAGTTGGTTGCTTATAACTACCAAACCATAACACACATTATATTAACAGATCTAGTATGCATATAGAGAGGATCATGAAAAATGCCATTCCCAGAGATTGCAGATTTTGCCACTGTGGGCACCACTTACATCTTGTGACATAATGCTGAAAGAACCATGCCAATTTTAAAAATAGGTTTCTTCCGAAATCAATGTGTGAATTGCCAACACAATTTTATTGAAACAAAACTGTGTTACTCATTTCAAGAAATGTTCATAACATCTGTGATCAATGTGTAATCGTCCACACTGATTGTGGTACACAGCCCATAGATCGTGTCTCAAATTTTTTATGGATGAAATTATGCAAGGGTCCCTAGACTACATGGGACTCAACAAATTCCTTTGTTGTGTTGAAAAGCATATAGAGTTGCACCTAATGTACATTCATCGCCATAGAAAATCTTCCTAAGTGCTGTGTGATCTTAGAGAGAGAAAATTTGCTCCTCTCTGCAGACAAACTTACACATCTTACAGCTCTGTGAGCTTATATGCAAAGGAAAAAAATCACAAAGGTGATGCCATATAGTGTGTCTTCTAGTGCCAAAATCTGTTAACTCTGGGAATGCATTCCCATGACCCTGTAAACAGATGTGCTATAGTTTGAGATTTATAAGCAACTGACTGCAGAAAGTAACTTTACAGTCATCCAGTATGTGCTGATCTTCTGACAAAGCATTTTGTGTCTATGAAATAGTAAAAAAAGATTTTTGGAAAAATTAATTTTTTGTACTTTTATAATCTCATGATAAATCATCCCAAATAACTTTTTATTACATCAAAGACTCATTGGTGATCCTAAGATGACTTACCTAAAGCAAAAGCTTTTAGTGACAATCTCAGCCAACAGTTTGACCGATCTGAGTTGTTGCATACAGCTGGTACGGTAGATGTGAAGGTAACATTGGCCACAACATCTTCTTTTAAATAAATAATGTCTTGATCTATCTAGAAAAATGGTTTAATAAAACATTACTCTGTGATATTATGTTGTATTATCTTTAGTTTATAAATCAACCAATAAATTCTCAATTTTATTCTTTATAAGAAAACCAAGCTTACTAAAACTTGCCTTTATTCCAGTGAAAAAAGAATCACTATAAGCTTCAGGCAACTGCTGTGTGGCCATTATAGAGCGAAAAACTGTAACTCCACAGAAAACCTATCAAAATAGAAAAGAAAAAAGAGATGACGATGACAATTTTGAACATAGCAGCCCGTTAATCATATAAATCATAAATATTACCACAAATTAATTTCAAATAATAAATTAATCTTGTAGAGAATAAGCCCACAGAACCTAAACAGAAAAACGTGATACAGTAAAATCATAAAACATTTTACCATGTCACCCAGCAAGAGTTCAGTTGCAATAGACAGGTAAGACACACGCAGTTTTGTGACTTCTTTATGCAGAGTTTGAATTGATCCTTCACTATCACTAACGTTATACCATGCTATTTGAAACATATCTTCTTTGAGAACATGTCCCTCCACATCAAATGAACAAGCAAGGAAGGGTTCTCTGTTTTTTACAGTGGATACTATGTTAGGTTTCTTTGCTACTGGTACCTCATTCGTTTCTGAAAAACAAGACAAATACTTGTAAGTAAGTAGTCAACCAAAAATAAATTATCATAGTTTTTACCAGCAATATTGAAATCTCATAATACAAAAATATTTTGCATTTATTTTCCAAAAAAAAACAGCTATTTAACTCATCGACCCTTAGTGTTGCCACCATTTCTTGTTATTTACTCCCAACCAATCATAGCCATTATAACTGATTTTCTTAACCAACTGAAATGTTGCTTTTAAGCGTCATTCAACAAATCCAACATGAACTAGACTGCATTTAAGCAACACTTGGGAGTAAACAACACGAAATGGTGATGGGTAAAGGTGACACATCGTAAACCAACGGACAGTAAAAAATAGTCTACTGAAACAAGATTAAATTTTTGGCACAAAATACTCCTACATTATCAGTGCTTGCAGTATATAGATGTTTGATTAAATGTGGTTGGAAAAAAAAGTCTAGTCTTTTACAAACCAACCAAGAGCTCCTGAAAGGTTCTTAAGAGGTTGTACTAGAAAAAAAAAATTATAATTCTGGATTGTGCCTTAAGCATGTTCTACAGCCGTGGCAAAATTTTACATCACCTTAGAAATAGCAAAAACAAATACATCTTCAAATCATGCTCATAGCTCAACCCTGTACACATGACCACTACAAATGTCTGCTTTTGAATACTTCTAATTGAGTTGCAATTGTCTAAAGACTTTTCAAAAATCATGTATTTGCATGTCAGATTTCAATGTCACATTTTTCCATTAACTATATGAAAAACTACAAAGCAGTGTGTACTTCAATGTAATAATGTGAATGCTATTATGAAAATTCAGTAGGTTTAATTAAACTTCATCAAGTAAAATTAGAAAATTCCAGGGTGATGCAAAACTTTTGGACATAGCTGTACTACATTTAGATCTGGGGAGCTAATTATATTAAAAAATAAGAAAAATCTTGCAGACTCACAATGGAATAATATCTAGATGTTAAAATGAACATAAAACAAAGATTTCATGAAGCATGCCAAAACCTAGATAGCTGTGTGCCCTATCTACAGATCAATGCTTAAGTATGAAGTGAAGCCACATTCACAAGATGGCTTTCTAACATCAGAATGCAGCCGTAGAGAAGTAATGGTTTCAGCAGACTTTACAAAATACATTTTTCAAAACAATGCTGTAATTTTTTAAAATTTGATTGTTCTCAAAGTTCAAGTGGCGTTAATAAATTAATAGGTACCGTACTGATTTTAAGTTCCTCCCAGGCGGCAAAATTTGAAAGCTAGGGGGGTGGGTGATTATTGAACCAAGAGGCAAAATCTGCTGAAAACTGGAAACGGAACCCAAATCTTTCTATGAATGCCAAAACTATATGGAAATATCTAAAAATGACAATAAAAGCCAAGTAACACCGAACATGTATGACACACGGCAGAGGTTTATGTGAAATGAAAGAGCGAAAAAGAAATATATTAAAGCCACGCCACAATAATAAATGTCCATTTAGTTAACTATAAGAATTGTTGAAAATCTAATTCTAAACAAAATAAATATTTACCAATACAAATATCAGAATCCTGATCATAGAAAGTACCTTCTGGACAGAAATTTGTTGAAAGTGTTGATAACTCTGAAAAAAAGAAGAAGTGGTGAAGAATGTAAACCATTAATGATGTTCATAGTTTAAAAGGCTCAGGATAGATTCTTCTTCAAACCTATGTGCTGACATTGGCACCATTTTCTAAACCAAATGAAGAAATCAGAGAAAATTGTTGAGAAAACAAACAATTTGATTAAATAGCATAGACATTCTATTATATTTTTTTCTTAAATTAAGAGCATATGGAAGTGTATGCAGTACCTAAGCAGCACTATTTTATAACACATTATTAGCATTATTAATAGTTACCATGTTTGTTTTTCCTGCTATAAATTCGATTAAAATAAAACTGATGCCATAGTTAAATCAACATAAAAAAAATAACTAACCTTCAGAACAGTAAGCCAAGTCACAGCCTGGGAAGCCAATCAGCTGATACAAATAGAACTGTCCACAGTTTTTAACGTCTATTGAAAAGCTATACATGCAGCAGCGCTTGTCGGTGGAACTGATGGTACCGCAGATCTCAACGGTTTTCCGCTGGCCTCTAGCAGGGAGGTTAGTCTCAGTGCGGAGCCAGAGAGGCATTCTTGTACCACATCTTTTCGGCTGGTCAGAAAAACAGCAATTGTCATTACAGTAAAATGGTTCCTAGCTGTGTTTTCTTTCAGAAACTCAAAAAGACTTCTTTTTTTTAATCCAATGACCAATTAAATAAGACAGGTGGCTACAAACACTGATACAAGTGCACTGACCAAGATGAAACAAAAGCATAAGGCAAATTTCCAAGAGCTGAAGTGGAAAGGAAAGGGGAAAATAATTATAACTTTAAAATTAAAATCTTTTACTATTCAAAATTAAGCATGGATTTTGTTAATTTTAATATAAAAGTAAAAAATTTTTATTTGTAGTGCCGACACAAAGACTTAGTAAGTATAGACGAGCAGGGCAAATTACTACAGTGGGGGAGGCAGGTTTTTGCAGCACCAGTGATGATTCCCAATTAAGCTTATAGATGTTGATTATAGCTCAGCCCTGTTTGTTTAATTATGGATTACTCAGGTGCCCAGCCCAGCCCAGGGGTCCCCCCCCCCTGTGAAGTAGAATTAACCATACTCTGACACAGGCTGTTGGTAACTGGGCATTTGTTCCATTCAGCAAGAACCTGTACCACCCAGCACTCAGAGACTTGTCACAGAGGGGCGTGTCTCCCGCCTGCAGACGATGGGATGGGCTCCTTCTGTAATCATCAATGGTTTTGTGGGAACTGGGTCTGCATGGATCTGGAAGGAGACGCACAAGCGGCAATGACAACATTCCACTGAAAGCAACAACCAAGGGAAATGCTTGTTTCTACTGTAAAAAAAACCAAGACTGTAAGCATCTCTGAACAGGAATCGTCAAGTTAGAGGACGCAAAACCCGTTTCTGCATAACACCTAATAAAGCTTTCTCTGAAGATTACAATGGGATTAGCTGCTTGTCAGACGCTAATCCCCAAGACATGGCCTTGATATTACACTCAAAGTATCCAGACACAGACATCATAGTCGACTCCCTTTGGACTTTAAAGACCACCACAGACAAGCAAATGGATGCCTGAACTGAACTGAACCGTAAATAACTTGAGGTGGACTCGGTAAGGACGGGGAAACCGCAAGCTGGCCACCAGGGGGAGTGGTCCGCCGCGCAGTGGTGCCCAATATGGCTGCTGCATGGAGGGGAAAGAACTAGGGGAGACGATTTACCACGACCCGCCCGGGCCTCCTCCCCCCCCCAACTAAACCTGCTGGATTCCCCTAGCAACGGCTCCAGTGAACGCAGCTGCTGGTGTTAATTGTTTCACACTAGAACTCAAGATGCACTACAGCAGCGGTGACCCTGTCAGCCGTCCTTACCAGCTAGCACCAGCCTGCTGACAAGGCAGAGACGGCGCAGGACTCCCTGCGAGCCCTTTTATTGTAAAAAAAAAGAAGACAACAACCAGAAGAAGAATAAAGTTATTATTCGTGTCCCGGATTCCCATATATAAACCTCAGGCGCTCTTGTCCAGGTAAGCGCATAATTCGCCTTTTAACCCTCAGAATGCGGCAGCCAGGTGATGGCCTGAGACGTCATTAACGAGAACAGCCGGTCACGTGGGGAGAGGGGGGTCGTGGGAAAACGGACGGGGGACTAACCGGAAACCGCGGGTCCGGTCCGGGGCGATTGATGGGTGACCATACAGGAAAAGGGCACAAATAAATTAATTAAAAGCCCCCCCTTCTTCTCTCTCTTTTTGTTTAAAAGGAAAAACAACAACAACAACAACAGTGATATACCTATCAGCTGGTGATTAATTAATTTGTTGTTGTTTTTTTTGGACTAATGAAACCGGTTAAGGTGTCAAAGCTCTGGTTTGGGTAATATGAACATGAGAGCTGAACTCGTGTCAAGCTAGGATGGAATTCGTGTGGTCGACCTGGGAATTGCACACCCTTCGTCCAAGTCTCATTAGTTGACTCAAAAAAAAAACAAAGAAAAAAGATGTATTGCTGCAGTCTCAGCTTTAAATGAAAACACCGACTTGGTTTGTTTGTTTATGCTACGGGTAACAGAACATCTGCGAAAGTTATCATCATCGTGTCGAACGGGTTTGTGGCATTTCCTTCCGGTTAGCAACCCCCGTCCTGGTTTCCCCACAGTCTGTCCCCACTATGGCGACGGCTTTTGTTTTCCTTGATGCCGCCTTCCATATTAAGGAAAACTTCGTGTTACAATAGGGTGGATCAAGTCGAAGGGGCCCTGGGCGGATACTTAAGTCCTTCCAAGTTTTAAATGCGGAACACGCAGGAAAGAAAGCTACATTTTATACCACTAAATATGGAATCATTCATGCCAAGCACCGAGGATGTGGATGAGACAAGAACATGCAAGATGGAACTAGAATTCCTATAGTTTAATGTTTGGTTAATTATTCCTAGCGGGCTATGAGTTACATCGGCGATCGAAACACATTGCTCTGAATAATAACCATTAGACCCTTTTCTCAGACTCATATATTTTTTCCTTCTTATTTGAATACATTCGATTGGACTTTTCTGATCGATCTCTCTCTCTCTCCCCCTCCCCGTTCTCGTCATTTACTCTTCTACAGACCCTCACAATTATCATTGACAGACTCATTATTAACTTTGAAAAACAGATGGATCCTGAGAATAAGATCTACAGAGTGCCTACATCACAACACTCATCACGCACCCCACGATATGACGTTATTTTTTTTTTTTTCTAAAGTGAAAGTAATCTGGCGATAGGGGGTTCGCTTCCAGTGACGGGCCACACGTGATAGCCGCCCGGTGCGACAGTTTTCACAGACCAAACGTCTGTGCTTCTCCTCTCACCCGGAACCGACCGCTGTGTTGCCTTCACGCTCCAGAGAGCATCTTTTTTTTTGAAGACTCGTCCGCATCAACCACAGATCCCGACTACCCAGAGTTATAGAATGAGATTAAGCAAGGCCCTAACCCCTCTGTCATGACGAAAGGCGCATAAAGCCACCCCCTAACCTACATCTACGGCTGAAAACTTCCTAGGGTGGGGGAGGGGTCCAGGCAACCTTGAGGAAAAGCTCTTCGCAGGGACCCTGACACATCCGACAGCTTCTTAAGCTTATACACGGAGGAAAACACGTCAGAGGTAACGTCAAAAGCTGCCCCGATTCCTGATGGTTGGCAAGCAACCGAAGGCTCTAGGAAATGACTTCTCAACCCCTTTAATAATTAACTGATATAGCCAATGCACACACTGTACATCGCGTTCATTTTCTTTAACGATCTGCGTGCGATTCTATCTAGTAGTGGTTGCGGAAGTTGATTGTTTAGCGGTTCCACCACATTTCCCCCTCTGCTCGCCTATATAGTAGCCGGCGTGTTAGTCGTCCAGGTGATGTCTGTCCGCCCTCGGAGTCATTCCCCGTGACCACGTACTGTCACCTCCTCCACCCCTCAGTGTCAAGATCACCACTCACAGCCGCCACGCGTACAAAGTGGAAAGGCGTCCTCAGTGGCTTAAATGGCTGATGTCTAAGAGAGGTGGCGGGTTACGCGCGTCCTCTAGCGGCAATTTTCAGCTACAGATTTCCACAACTGGATGCTTAATTGCACGCATCCAGACTGATGCTGACGAGAACAGACCGAGACCGTTCGCCAGCCAATAAACCCCTGCAAAGCGCTAAATCAGACGGAATTCGTCTTAGATATTATTACTACGATGGCTTTCTTCTTCTTTCTTTAGACATAACACCTGGGAGCAGGATGGCAGTCTAAGTAACCTTGGAAACAAACTAATATTAAATTACAGAATAAGGTTCTTGAACGTATCACGGTAACAGTTGTGCCCCAATCGGAAGCAGGCATTAGCAGTGGTCACCAGTGTCGGGAGATTCTCTGAAGGCAGGTTTCCTAAAATTGTTATCTCCAAGACGATACAAAAACCTGAGGCCGCGGCTGCAGCTTTAGGAAAGACAGCTGTTTCCAAGCTCCTTAAATACGAACATCGGTTGCTTCGTTGTATTTCCTTGCATGCCAGTCTTCTTGCCATTTCTTTGCTACCAAGTTCCGGATAACTGGGAAAGGGCACCGTGAAGATTCCCACAACATGAGGCATTGTATAGACTTCATCCAGAATGGCAGCACAGCCGGGTTCCTTCCTTCTCTCCCAGAGAGACTGCTGCCAGCCCAGATCACATCCACAGGCAGGTTTGTCCAGCACGGAGCTGGAGTAAGCTGACATATCAACAACAACAACAAAAAGGGGGGGGTTGTTCCGATAGAGAAAAGGAGCACCCTCGGTTCAATCAGAGAGGAGCGGTTATCTCCCCTTGAACGACGAGTCCCAACACGACTGAATAAGTCAGTGCCGCGAGTTCCCGCATTTCGACATCATCGCTTATCGCCCCTGGTTATGGCGGCGACGGCTGCTCAAAGATCTCCTGGATATTTCGCCGCCGGCTCTCGTTTCTCCACGGAGGAAAGCCCGGATATGATCTAGTAAATCTTATCTTTAGGTGTGTGTGGGGGGGGGGGAGTCGTCGCAGGGGCCGGCGCCAAAAAGACAAACAAACAAAGGGACATATTAAGGGGGCTGCAATGCGATCTGCCGGGGTCGCCGACGACCCTGAATTTAAAACAAAAAAACAAAAACAACCAACGCCCCCTGGAGAAATAAACCAAGATCGAGGAAAAAAGGGGGGGGATATCAGGGATCGGACCCTAAACAAGCTTGCAATAGATTAGCGTGATACGAACGTACGTCGCGACTCCTGCAGATGGCGCTAAGGTGTCGTCGTCGGTCTCGGACGCGCGCGCGCGCATGCTTTCTCGTCTTTCGGTGGCCCAGAGTTTACCTACAGGAGGGGGGGGGTTCAGTGAAGGGCCCCCGACGGCCATAAGTATCGAACACGACTCACCCCGGTGGCAGACGACCGCCCCGCTCAGACAAGCGGCGACGACGACGACGCACATCAGCTTCGCTCCCATGGTCCGACCCCGACCCCGCCGACAGCCAGCCATTAGCGCATGAACAAGTCGCTCGCTCGCTCCCCTCCCCTCCCCTGTCCCGGCCCCGAGCCGAGCCGAGCCGAGCCCGGCCTCCCCATCTGCTCGCCACATTTGTCAACGAACCCGCCTGCGCTCCGATAGCATTTCAGCCTCCGGGGGGGGGGGGGATCTCTCTACCTACAGTACAGAGGGAGAGACACGGGGCCTGGTGAGAAGTGAACCCCCCCCCTCCAGGGTTAGGGGAAATTCCCGTTAGAAAAACGGGGGGGGGGTGGTCTGTCTTTCTCCTCCTCCCGACGGCTGTAAATCTGCGGTCCTTTCTACTCTATTCGGATTGTTGGAAATCGCTTCATTAAAGGGGGGTTGGTGCCACCCGGTCTCCCTCTCTTTAGCCCCCGTTTCCACATGACATTAGCGCGGGAACTATAAAATCTGCCCCAACATTTCCCCCTTAAAAACAAACAGTAAAATGGATTATGCGGAGCTTAAGGGAGGGAAAAAAGGGGACAAAATTGTACCGAATGTCAAAGCAGATTTATTCTATTGTTATTTTAATGAACGAGGGTCGGGTGTGGTCACTTTAGTGGGTTTGGGATAAAGCCATTTACCTGCCCCTCTTAGACAGATACACCCACTCTTCCCTTTAAGGGGGGGGGGAGCCAGATCTTTTCATTCTGTGGTAAAGAGAGCAAAGCTGGTGTTTGGAATAAAAAGAAAATTAACGAATTTCTAATGGTTTAACCCTTGAACTTCCCAAAGTGTACATAACTCGGTCAAAGATAAGCAAAATCCCGGTAGTAGATTTCGTGTCAGTTTGCTGTCCCCACAGGAAAAAAACCAAACGTTTTCTCAGTATCTGAGGCAACTGGCGTCTCTAACTATAAGTTTCTCTGGTGGACCTCAAGTTAGACATAATGGCGATCAGCTACGCAGTGCGCATAAGGGATCACATTTGTAACTGGGTTTATTATTTTTTTTATAAACCCCCCCCTCAAATATACTTATTTGTTGTACCTGTTGGTTTAGGCTTCTACGAGCTTGGTTCTTGCCAGGTCTCTCTGTATGTACCTGGTACATCGTAAGCAGTACTTTCTGTTTTGGTTTTGGCCGATTTTGCAGCTAACTTAAGCTTATAAACAACAAAACCTCTGTTTTTTTTTTAATTTGGTGATTATGACATTTTTAGAAAGTTCCTTGATTGGATATCGAGAGAGAGAGAAATCAACTTTTTTTTTAAATTTCAGGATGATTGAACATAACCGAAATCATATGTATGAACATTCAAACTATTGTTGACATCTATGATTTAAGAATGTCTAATGCGTTACAACAACAAATATTGTGCTGTCAGTTCTTCATACGATCCCCCCTCCCACTCTTTTCTTTACATGAGAGTTTGCCAGTTGTCCGTGGACGATGTTCTACTGCTCAGACATTAGATGAAGTATGCAGGATTGACAGAAAATGTTTTGCGACGCACCTTAGCTTTACATGCTGATAACTTCTCGTTTCAAACTATTTCTTAAAGATAAAAAACCCAACAAGCATGCTCTCATCATGGCTTGTGTAAGACCCTCCAGGGAAAAGAACTGGTTATCAGTATGATTACTAACTTGATTGATAACATCCCTATTAGCTGAGCTGTGCCAGAACCTTAGCCAACTTGTAATTATGATCTCTATTATCAGTAATTACAGATTAGCTTGTTAGTATCCACTCAATGAAAATCATTGTTTTGAAAACCACTATCATATCTCTTAAATGTCTGGTCTAAACTAGGAACTTTAAAAAAAAATTGTAGTAAATCAGTAATGAACTCTTATCAGTAATTCAATATCTTTCCTTAAATGTTGGTATTGCATATTCAAGATGTAGTTAAACAATGGACATATATTCTTTATTCTAAGTGGAACCTGAAAAGACAATGGACCTCTCATTATTTTTTCATATTTGATATCTATATTCTGGCTAATAGCCTTAACATTCTATTATTTTTTCTTCTTTATAATTCCTTACTTTCAAATCTAAGGACATCTCCCAACAGTGAGCAAAAAAGGGGGTATGCATGGGATATTAGCTTTGGTGATCAAGCGGAGAGCAGTGGTCAAAACACAAACCAGTCAAAAGTTACCTGCAAAACCTTCACTACACGCGCAGAAAAAACTACCAGAACTCTTCTTTTCTAGATGTGGGGGGGGGGGGAAGACTAGTGCCTGGAGAAAATCCATGCAGGGAGAAAGAGCAGCTGACGGAGAGGAGATTGAATAGAAACTACGCCAGAGAGGTAAATATGCTAAATCAAGCCAGTCCCGACTGAGATCCAAACTCAGGAAGTCCTTAACCATTGCAGTCTAGTAGCCTACCATTGGACCATTGGTCAGCCATTTGGCTTTTCTTAAATAGCTGAAATGCATTTTCCAACTTAGCTCTCATATAATAAACAAAATTATTCACACAAGAAATTGGGAAAATTAATTTAAAAAAAAAAAACTTCATTTTTTCCATTTAATGATCAGTGTAACAAATTTTTAATTTGATTTAAATACGCCATCTGGGTTAGGTTTGTCTGAAAGTTATGTATAGCCTTTTCACTACCAATTCCAGCATTTAATTTTGTATGATCCGCAAACTTCTTAATAGAAACGTCTATCACACTGAATAGAATTTATATAAATTGGGGACTAGAGAGGACCCAGGAGTGAACCCTGTGGCATGCATCTTTAGACTTGTGGAGCTATACACTGGTCGTTCCCAGGAAATTTATCTATATTGAAAGTGTACCACAAACACCTGTTCCCTTCATCAAAACCTTACTAAAGTCAGTCTTCCACAATTTCTAGATTTTATACAAGACTCTTTTTTAACCTAAAACCCGTTGTTCTGGAAGATTACCTTTCTGTAATCAAGGATTAAACCAAGCAGCTAAAGATACCATATTGTGAATTTTCCATCTAATTTTTTTTGGGAAAATTCAGCAAGTCACCTGTGCAGCAGCTCTGAAATTTAAGTTGCTTCTGTAATCTCTCTTTTCTTTGCAACCGGAGTGCTTAAGTTTTATACAAAATAAAAATGCTAGGAAGTTGTTTAAAATTTCAGCTTTTCTTCTTCTGAAAAATCTCAATAAACCATTCAGATTCTCACCTTGAGCAGTTTTGCCAGTTACTATTTTTTTTCAGTTAGTATACGAATAAAAGGGTTTACGATCTTAGTTGATACAGCTACTGAAAATTTCCTCAAAATTAACCCCAACCAGGCACAATCTTTTAGATGGTACTCAATGAAAAGGTATATTTGATTACAAACTGAAAATAGATATCTAACTTAGTTTTAACCCTAGAAAATTCTGGTAGTCGGTCTATTTCCTACCAAAGCAAAAGAGATTTGTCACCAAACCAACCAAACTGTAAGCTAGAACAAAGCCAAGGCCAGTTTCTGTCTTAGACTTTGCTCATACTAACATTTTAAAAAGTCCAGCCAGCTGTTAGTCCATGGATTAAACAAAACTGCAAATAATCTGTTATTCAAGCTGAATTGAAGAATCCATAGAATCATCTTTATCATCATACTTAATTATTCCATAACAATATTTCTGTATGAACAGCAAACAAATCTGGGGGGAAAAAATGCATGCATAATCTTTTACTTATGTTCAAAGATGAATAATAAAAGCCAAGAATTTTCAGATAAGCTCTTACAAGTAAGAACTTCTGTTCATATATCAAATATTGCATTGACATAAACGATAATAATACAGGCCTGAACTAATCTGAAAAACATTTTCTTAACCCAGGGAACTTATTATTATATAAACCACTATGTTGGCTTGCTTTTTTTTTTTTTTATGTAAAAATTAAAAGTTTTATAAGATCTAATCCAAGTCAGAAAAAATTAGAAAGCACTTGACAATCAAATTAAAATAGCTGAATTTCTCATTCCACCCAAGAAATACCAAAGTAACTATAACTCTATAAAAACTAATTTTAGTTTAGCATCATTATTTTGTTAAAAATTGATACACCATTACCAAACCTTGATCTATTACCCTAACAACAACATTTAAAAAATGGGACAAGGCTGAAAATCAAAGTAAATAAGAACTTGTATATTTATTTTAATAATAATCATGGAGTAGCAAATAGTCTGTGACTTAACCACGCCCTAATTGGAGATATCCGATACTTATCAGAAACTTTACATAAACACCGGGTTATTGCTGTGGATAGTCCAAAAAGTATCTGTTTTCATGTATAATGTCATAAAACACTTTATCCACTGCATCTGTTTAGCTAAACCAATGTAAAGAAAGAAAAGCAGTCAAAATAGCCACAATGGCAGAAATACTGTTTTACTTGAAAATCAAGCAATCACACAGTGCAGCGACATAATAAAGTCTTTCAATATTGTGGTTGTCTGTTATTTTTGATGTTTTTTTTGGCCAAATTAAAAGGGGAGATAACTGTGGGTTTTTTTTTTTATCGTTAAAGTCTACTAAAGCTGTAACATCCCAGAATTTTCCAATTCTTATCCATGGTCTTATAAAAGGAAAACTCTTGAAGATAAATAAAATTGATCGATTTAGTTTATTTGCTCTTTTAACGAGAGCCTATCTTGAACACTGTGACAGCCTACTAATAGGCTATTTTCCCTTGATCAGCAACATGGATTACTGTACATCCACATATCAAACTGAAAACAAAACCATGCAATATAGAGAAAGAACCGTAACGAAACAGTGGTGAGTTTTTACCCCATTACCTGGCACAGGGTAGAGAGCGAGCTACAGGAAAAAAAACTACATCCGAGCGTCATCGGGTCACCTGGTTTCCGAACTGAAGCATAACAAAGAAATTATACCCTTGCCACCAATATTTGAACAGGAATTATAGAAAATGCAGTAAAATGGTAAAAAAAAAAAAAAAAAACGTTAAAAAGAAAGATATCTACACTAATAATAAAGCATATTAAATGTAATCACCTTTATTTCATCTGTATTTATTAAATAAATATCAATACAACAGTTATACCCAAGTAAGCATGCCGATGTCAGGATGTTACAAGAAGTTTGTGTGCAATTAAATTTTGCGAAAAAATCTCAAGAAATTAAATGGTTTTAGATCTGTACAATATTTCAAAGAATAACTTAAGTTAATTACAACCCTAAAAACATCGATCCATCTCACAGGTACAGTGTATACTAATTAATCACAAACTAAAAATAAACCTCTTACTTTATTTACCTATTTTAAATCATGTAAATATGTACTGTACATTGTTTTCATCCTTAGTTTTCTCATCTACATAAAAAGATTTTGAAAACAACAACAAAACAGATACTACTTTGTCTCTCATTTTGTGTAGACACCAAGAATCATGTCAGTTTGGAGGAGTCCTTGTGTTTTTTAAGTGTATTGTAAAGAAAAAAATATACTTTTAATGACAAATCTAATAGGAACAAATATGAAAAATGTCAGCACTGAATTGTAGTAATATTAACATATTTACAATTTCACATAGTGAAGATCAAATAGTGTTTTGTGTGTGTGTGTGGATACATGCTGTTTTATGGAACTAAACAACAGGAAGATTCGAAATTCTATTCATTGGATAAAAAAACAAAAAACAAAACTGTATATGTAAATAAATAGGGCTGTTTTAATGAGGAAAGACATACTTCTTCAGATGTTACTTTGCTTGTGTGTTTATTTTGGAATTTTCACATCGTGTTTTGGTAAAATAAATTTTCTTCTATAAAAGAAACATTGAGAGAGAGAGAGAGAGAGGTGGAGAGAGAGAGAGGAGAGAGAGAGAGAGAGAGAGAGAGGTGGAGAGAGAGGTGGAGAGAGAGAGAGAGATGGAGAGAGAGGTGGAGAGAGAGAGAGAGAGAGAGGTGGAGAGAGAGAGAGAGAGAGAGGAGAGAGAGAGAGAGAGAGAATAATTAAACTGTTTGAAAATCACCACTAATCATTCAGATTACAAATGTGGTCTGCCCAGAAAGGTGGTCAACTAAAACAGGTCTTCTTGCCTATGGAGAAAAACTTTAAGTACTGAACGCACATCATAAGTAGGCAGGCAGGTAAAAAGAAAAAAAAAATTCCAAGATCCAAAATAAATACACTTTTTAAAAATTATCTTCATTCAGCAATTCTATGCTTCTGCTTATTTCAAATGTTTCCCCAGAATGTCCTTGCTCTAAAATACATGTTCCTTTATTTCAGAAGATCTCAGGAATGAATATTGTCATGGTGACCAATTGTTGCATGTCAACAAAGAAAGAAATGCCTATGACAAAGTCATTAGTCATTCATTTATTTGGAAACTGAGAAGACACCCAAGCCAGACCCCACCGTAGATTTGTCAGCATGTACTTCAATGCCTTCGTCCACTGTTCTTCAGAGTTGAACTGAATTCTGAAATGGACAGAAAATCGGAATCATCAAGAAATCACAGTGGCTGGCTGGCTTGTTTTTCTTTAACTCCAACATCACCATAATCAAAATGGACTTTGGTTTCCAGATAAAATGCTGGGAAAAGAAAAGAAAATTAACTTTTGGCTAAATATTCTTTGCCAGACAAAAGGAAAATGAGATAGAGAATATGGATGATGTTGAATTTCACTGCAGAAATCAATGAAACATTTAAAATTTAAACCTAACTTGCTCAATAAACAAAAACCAGGGCTTACTTAATGGAGTAGGAGGTTCCAGTGCTCACATCTTCTATTTTTCCTTTTTCCATTTTGTATGGAAGACAAAATCCGGGATCACCTTTTTCTACCTGCTCTTTAAACTTTAAACAAAAAAAAAAAAAAGTACAAACAAATATTTAATTCTGAAGTAAAATCACCAGTTCATTATTGTCTTTGTGTGGATAGTGCAAGCATTCATTGAGAATTCCCTCCTTGATTTTCTGTTCAATTCACATTTCCGTTTTGCTTTGTTTTCCACCCCGCCCCCACCCCCCCCTGGCAAAAAACGTTTGGTTTTGTTTCTGATTTTGATTATATTTAAATTTATAACTATACAAAAAAAGAGAGGAATGAGTGCTATGGTTCTTCAAATGTACATATACTTTTGTAATACCAGATATTAGTGTGTGTTTGCATCATGTAATCTGATGTTGGCCCACCAGGGGTGGGTGGGTGGGGGCAGAAAAAAATGATAAGATTATGCGAAATATTAGATTAGGTTAAATGCACTAAAATCCATAAAACCTGTTTATAAACCTAATGCAGAGAAAAATATCACGCAGCAATTTAAACTTCAAACAAAGGTCTGACTGGTTGCAAAAGACAATTTGCTGAGAGATTTATCTATCGTAAACACATTATAAAGCATCACTCTTTCAAAAAGTAATACACAGACTGTTTTTTTTTTTTTTGTTTCATTCCTGCACAGCTAGTTGTCAGTGGATAATGTTTTCAAAATTTTCAACAATTTCCTCATGCCAATCAAAAAACTGAGCACTGAAAAAGTACTGGTTCTCGTCCAGCATCACAAGAAAGTTGGCAGAAAACTGTGGATCACATGGAGGCTCTTTGTCTACCTCCATCTTCTCTTTCTCCAACTTTGCCATCTCCTTTACTTGAGAAAATTCTGAATCATTCTAGTAAGGTTAGTATTGACTTTGATTAAATTGTCCAGCATCCCACCCTCTGAAATGAGATTTTCCTGATTCAAGCATTCCTAGATGGAATAAAACTCTCCATCTTCTGCCAATGAGTCCAACTGCTGATCAAGAACAGCCTCTTCTGGTTGTCTGATTTTCTCTGCTGAAATTTCAGGCTGAGTAGTAGCGACCATCTGGAGTGCATTTAAGAGATTCACCAAGAAAAGAGTCTTCGACATGTAGGCAATCAGTCTCCTTTTAGTGATCCATTTTCAGAAGCCAGATTTTAGCATGTGAATGACACCAGCATCCAATGGCTGAATTTTCAACATGGCATGTTGGAGAGTTGAAGCAATCATATGTTCTAAAGACCTGGAATTCTGCGGTGACTCCGACAGTTGCCTATGACGACACAGATTTTGCAATCCAGAGAATAATCGAACTTGAAGCAACCAAGGATTCACAAACTCCCAAAATTCAAGACAAGGAAATTTTGTGGATTGTCATGTTTGAACCACGTGAATTCAGAGGAGTCCCAGCTCATCAGAGCTGAAGATGTCCTCTGGGGGAAATTCTCGAAATAGAGCAGGAAAAGTGACTTTGAGCCACTCGATCATCTCTTGGTTAACATCACCAACCTCTCCCTACTGCTGCTGCTGCTCTGAAACAATATTGTGCTGAAAATTCCACTAAGAAATCCAGCTGAGATTCATTTCCTCTGCATCTCCTCCTAATTCAACTGTAATTTCCTTTGCTTTTTTAAAAATGTGGCATTGTAGTTGATCAAATTTGATCCATGTTTGCCTCTTGTTGTGAGCTGGTGCTGCTGCATCACATTCTGAAAACAAAAGCTTCACAGATGCTCTGTTTTTTTTTTTTAATAATTGAGAGGTATTTTAGTCTTTTTCCTCTAAAATCCAGTTGGCTTTACTGCCTGACTGTATAGATAGGCAGAATAACTTTATGTAAATAAAGTTTTCAGAAGACCAAGGTTCTAAAATTACAATCCTTTAGATGTATCTATGTCTACCTGGTCTCAGAAAAGTGTACAGAAGATTGATTAATAGCAAAGATGCAATACCTCCTGTAGGCACTCCAGAAAAGCCACCATAGCCTGGTCGAATCTGTCAAGTACAAAATTCAGAGTTAAGCTGAATGTAAAACAAAAAGAAGAGAAAAAAAGGGAATAGAGCAAATCAAATTAAATCACTCTGCATTACAGATAGCCATCCGATAATGCCTGAAAGAAAAAGTGGTTGATAATTTTAGATGTATTCATCAGCACAGAAAATACTAACTTACTTGGTGTCCCAGAAAAACCTGAATCCTCCTGACCCATAAAGGGGAAGCTCTTTGCTCTTGTCAGTCAGAGATTCTAAATAGGAATGATTTCCATAGGGTACCAGTTTGTACCTGCAGAAGAAGGTTAGACTAAAGGAATTCCAAAAAAAAAAAAATGAAGCTCCATTGTGCTAATTATCCACCCATCATGGATAGATGATTTCCCTATTTCTCTCTTAAACCAATCATTTACTGAATACCACAGCAGTACTTAACAAGTCATTTTTAGTTTAAATCTAGCTTTTACATGACATTATTCAGCAATCTTGTGTTCAGAAGCTTAGTAGAAATTCAATTTATCAATACAGAATTCAGGTTGATATATTTTTATTTAATGATTTTAAAAAGCTGTACACAATATTACAGTAAGCTATATTTTACTTTAAACTAAAATTGTAAATAGCTATCATAATCTTGTCAAAGGTTTAATACAGTAATAGAAAATCTCACACATTTCTGTCTTTTCTGGCAGTAGTGGTAACTTTCTGATGATAGTGATGCTCTCTCACCATACCCATGACAGCACACAGGTGAGTTACTGTGGCCATAGACATACATTCAGTTCTTAACCAACATCACCTAGAGCAGCAGATTGTGGTAACATGGAATCGGACCTGATTCAAAGCAGTTGACACAAACTAAAATTGTATCGATACGTGGCAGCTATTTTAAGAGAAAGAAAAAGTAATTAGTTAAAAGTTGAAAGGAATGATTAGTGGAGATGAGGAAGACACTACAACTCTTACTTTGTAAATGGTAAATTCATTTTCTTGGCCAAGGAGTGCAGCAGCAAAACTGTTTGACCCCAGGCAGCATTGATCTCATTCCAGTCCACCTGATAAACATGGCAAGTGTAGAAACAATAAATACTGGCATATTTTGTAAACACATACATAAAACAAAACATTTATCAAGAAACAAAAAGAAATACTTTACCTGAGCACTAGGTAACCTTCCCAATCGAAAATTATTAATAGTCACAAAATGGCCACTATGCCTGTAAAAACAAATAATAAACTGACAGTCATTTTAAAGACAAATGGTGCCTACAAAATCTTGTCTAAAAACAAAACTCATCAACAAAATTTCAGACATTTTGTTGACAAAGATTTTAAGGTGCAAAAAGACGAAATAATCATTATCCACACTGGAAGAAATATGTCTTTATTCCATGCAAAATAAACCCAGGTAGTGTGGATGGTTTCGCAAAGTTTACAAGGTTCTTAACCAGTCTCAATGTTACAGGCTCAGGATGCCCAAGATGTAGTTAAGATGTGATGAACCAAATCTATAACAATGGACCTAATTCTGCAGGGATGTTCTGAGCCTGTGAGCAATAAAATCTGTTTTATATATGTACCATCATTTACTTCATAAGCAAGTTCTTTGTTAACCAATGTCAGAAAATGCTGTGCAGCTTAGTTTTTATCTGTCTTTAGAAGTCAAACAAACAAAAATCACTGGCAATGTTGACAATATCTTACCATATATGGAATGTTGCATTAAAAATGTTTGTCTTTGTTAGCTTCTCCAACTGGGTTTGAGTATATCGGAGCTGGTTTTCAACACTGAAACAGAAAGACAACTTTCTGTCGACTGGTTGATGCTATCCACCTGTCTATCACAAAATTTCCCCTCTAAGAAAATTTCACAGTAACACACAATGAATTTAAAAGCCATTAATTCTTACATCAATGAAAAAAACTCTCAATTTCTGTAATTGGTATGGAACTATGTTTGTAGTTTTTGACTAAAGAACCATCTAACTTTATTAAAACCTATAACACTTCAAATAATTCAGAAAACACTAAACTCTAACTTAAAAAATGTATTCTAACTGTATAGTTAACAAAATTAGGCCTCTTCCAGTGCATTGTTGGCAAAGATAAAAAATATGTAATTGTTTGTTGGTAAAATTACTGCAAAAAAATAGGTGTTGTTCAGAGAATTTATTTTTCTAGTAAACAAACAGATAATTGAAAAAAATTAACAACCCTAACTGGGAAACAGACAAAGTACATTGCTTCAGAAAAAAACGTTTTAACAAAAACAGAATAAACTTAGTGATGTCATCAGCTGCAGAGGCTTGTGAGGATAGCTCTCGCAAAAGATGATTTTGTGTTATGTTTACTGAGAAAATATTTCCCCCAGAAACTATTAGAGATAGTTGAGCACTGTGGGCAGATATTTCATATAGTTTTAAATATAAAATTATTTATAGTGAGAAGATTTATCCCAGAGACTAATAAAATAAACATACCTTCTCTGTTCATCTTCAAATTCTTGGAGCTCCTGTTTATACTCATTATAGTCTCTCCAGTATCTGGAACATCATAAGCAAAAAAGAAAATCATTACACAGAATAAAACAAGTATGTATGTATCTGTAAAAAAAATACACAGAGCCCTACTATAATAGTTTAACTATCTGTTGTTATTAAAAAGTGAGAGGTTGCTTTGGAAAATAGCGAATAAAGACAAGCAATGAATTGATATTATCTTAGCACTTGGTCAGACCACTTTTTTGCAGCCCAAAGAGCCCCTACCCTGTTTGGCATTGAATCAACAAGATTTTGCATCACAGTATGTGAGATAACTTCTTTTAATTAATGTACATCGGCGAGGTGTGGATAGGGTGCTCTTAGCTAACGATCCAGATGCTCCCATGAGAGCTTGTCCTCTTCCAAACTGTGGTCACATGAGAGGTGTGGCACATAGTGCCATCATGTTTTCAGAATGGCAATGACACTCGCATCCATATTCAACCACGAACAGAAGTTGAAGATCTTCAATGAGTCTTCTCCAAGCCCAGGTGTTACCTCCAGACATAAATGCTGAAACTTAGGCTTATTGGAAAAGAGAGCGCACAACCAATTCGAGGGTTCTGCTGGACATGTCTTCTGAAGTGTTTTATCCCTTTTGACACATCGTCTGTAGTCAAGTCAGAAGAGATTTTATCGAACCATTCTTTGTCTCATTTCTGTTGAATAAGCAATGTCCATAAGAGAATTTAGATGATGAATAATGGCAGGTGTCATTCTTGTTATGGTGTGACTGTTGAGCTTCCAGCTCACTTTGCCACAGCAGGGGCATTCACCCTGGTAAACTTCGCAATAGTACTGGCTGCAAATCCAAAAGAAATGACTAGATTTCTAGTAATCTATCATTGATTCTAGCCACACTGTGCATGCCCTATAACAAAATAAAAAGGAGAAATGTCACGGGATCAACCTGTTTTCAGCATGGAGATAGTGCACACTAGTTAACCATCCACTTAGATGTCAATACAACATAATCACACTTATAGGTACATGAATTTACTAGAGTTGCCAAACAAATAAGGCAGAGAATCAATTTCTGGCATTTTAATAAAAATAGTTTTCTAGAAAGGAAACTAGTGCAATCATCAAATATCTACATAAAAAGAAAATTACTTTTCTTCCTCTTCCTTAAGGCGTTTTACCACTTCTCTCTCCTTGCATAGACGATGAGCCAGTTCAGCACGTTCCACCTCCACCGTTTCTAGCTGTTGCTTTAAATTATGTTCTTCAAGATGTAACTGAAAATACAACCAAGTAAATCAACACACCATGGGTTAGAGCAGGACAGGGGAGATTAGATTCCTGAGTTAGAACATGTGCTAAGGTAGACTCCCTAGAACACTCAAAACAACATCAACCTGACAGATGCTTATTGTCAATGGTTCATCCTAAGATCCAAGTGAATACATGATATTAAAAATGTCAATAAAGGAAAACGTTTAAAAGAAGTTTGAACAAATCTAATAAAAATTTCAAACCAAACTGGATGACAGAGTAAGTAAATAGTGAGTGGCTAGGTAAGGTAGGCAGGTAGATAGATAAGTAGGTAAATAAGGCACCTCAATTTTGTTACCATAATCAGGTTATTAAAATAATGCTATGAAAATATATGAGAGATAGCTGCAATGTAATAGCTACAAAGATATGAAGCTTCCCCCCTAGATAAAGCTTAGAAAAATTTTTTTTTTCTTAAAAGCTCACCAGAGTTTAGCAAATTAAAGGTGCTGTATGCATGAACAAGTAGAAACCAAATAAAATAAACTTTTCTTTTCACAATGTGCAAAACAGATTAGAATTACAAGAGTATTCTGGAAGTATGTATAAAACTACTCATGTAAAAGAACAAATTTCTGCTGAAGCACTGCTAGATAGATTTGCAGTAACTGTTCAACTATAGCCAGAATAAAACAATAAAACAACTGGTTTGGTGGATGTTGTTAGAACTAGCAGCACTAACAAGAAATTTTATAAACAAACTATACCTGCTGTAATTCCTCATCTAAACTGGCTTCCACCACATCTTCCTGAGATAAGTCAAGGTTTTCCAAAAATTCTCTACAATGAAACATCAGGATACAGTTTTCAAGAGCAGTCATTGTTTCTATTATCAATTTCTTCCACATCACATTATTAATAACTGTTATCAGTTTTAAATAGAGAAATATTTGTTATTAAGCTCATAATTTATTTTTTGGCATTTGTATTCAAATATCTTAATTTTATCTAAAAACTTTCACTTTAAAAACTTATGGCTAAACTGTGCTATAAAAACAGCCATCATAGTACAGTATAGCATCTTGCAAAAACCAAATATGGTTTGATTTTTCTCTGCTCCCAAAGATGTGGTGCATTGCATGTACCTGTATTGTTTACATTCTTCTTCTGTGAAATACAGCTGATGGTCTAGTTGATCCAATAATGTGTCAGTACACTCCTGACAAGAAAGAAAAAGGTATTCAAAATTAACAATGTAATTGCTGAAATAGGGATTTTGGATTGTTTCCTCATGAATGTAAACAAACAGTTCTTAGTTTTTAGTTTGCTTTTTTACTTTAATTCATGAAATATTTCTAGAAGTATTTGTTCTTTGTTAAGGATAATATTTCAGACAAAACAATTTATGCCAGTGATATTTTTCATCTAAAGCAGAATTCTTTCAACAACAAAGATAACTTAAAAGCATTAATAATTACATACACACACAAAGTGGTTCATTAGGTAAAGACTTAAAAAAATTCTGAGGAATTTGGTAAAGGTGGATGTGCAACATTTGCATCACTTTTCAACATCAGCAACAGCAACAGAAATACATTTTGGGCAACAGGAGGTTGTTTGCCTGTAGCAAACTAAACTGCCGTTGGCATTTCATCCAGTCTCCACTGCACATCTTCAACACTGGAAAAAATGGTGACCGAACAGAGAAATTTTTTTCAGGACCCCAAACGGGTGAAAGTCAGATGGTGCAAGATGTGGGTTGTAAGATGGGCCTGGTGGAATCTTCCAAAGTAATTTTCTTACTGTCTCAACTGTTGGGTTAGCAGCACCATGTTGCAACAAAACCCTGTTTGGATTGCAGGTCTGTTTTTTTTAAAAAACTTTTGCCTTCACCTTATTTTCTATGATATAATATGTGGCTCTGATAAATACGGTGTCAATTTAAGAATAGTTTTATACATACTGGACCCTTCATGTATCAAAATGAAGTGGGCATTCACCAATTTACCAACTAATGGCTGCAAACAGAATTTCTTAAGAGTGACTCTAGGTGCTTCTATTACATTGACTACCTCTTGCTTTTGAGCTCATAGCAGCACACCTAGGTAACATCTGCAGTGACTGTATGTTGTCAGAGAAATTGATTTGTCTAATCACTGTTTCTCCATAAATGTTTCCATTCTTTTTTTAACATTTTACATTCATGCAATCTTTGCTGTCAGTTGCGTTTTGACTATTTGTCAAAAAATTGTACCAATGCTCTTCTAATGTGCCTGATTGCAGTACAGCTACCACTTTTAGCTATTATGCAGTGTGCAACACCTGATGGCAATCTACTACAATGCAGGATTACTTGTTTTCATTATTCCCTGAGTCCATTAACCTGTTCAAAATTTTAAAAAAATCTTTACTTAATGAAATATATGATATGTAGACATAGGAAGAAACCTATTCTGTTTACTGCTTTTGAGGAAACTACACACATTTGTAAAACACCACCAAAGATTCTTTTTCAATATGTTTTTCTACAAGATTTATCTTCCTTCAGGTATGCCCAATGGGATGTAGCAGCCCTAAATCTAACAATGCAAGCATTCCACTGGCCTACTGCTAATTGTACATAAGTTAAACATATTTTATAGAGTGTAAATGTGTAAGGAAAAAAGGAATATAACAGCTGACCTCACATAAAGGATGATCCACCTCAGACTGTCCAGACATGATGTCAAATAAATGACCAGTAACCTACAGCAAAATTAATAAAGAACAAATCTGTACTGTTAATCATGTTAGATATTCAACATCAAGCATCCAAAGGTTCAATAACTCAGCTTATTTTCCAGTACATAACTCTTCAAATGTGAAAGAAAAAAATCTGCAGGCAGTGTAATCAATAAGATATTTCTAATCTTTATAATAAGTGTCTAAACGTTTTCACAGCTGGATTTCTGTCAGTTTTAAACAAGAGCACAGCTGACTTACTCTGAGAGAGAGGCTCAAGTTTTCCACCATGCTAGATCCAGTCTCACCCAGCAGTGTGAAATCACTGCTTCCATCATCATCCATACCAAAGGACCTAAAATATAAACACACACACACACACATATATATATAACCAGATAAATTCTATTCGACTATAATTTTTCTTAAAATTTTCAAAACAAATAAAGTTATTTTTATTTGATTACATACATTTATCTTACTAAGATAAAAAGCATATTTCAAGGATGATAATCCGATATTTTTAAAAGTCTTGTAAAGGTTAAAACCTGGTAAAAAATGGCTACTTCATTTCTGTTGTTGAACTTACAGAAAACATTATTGCACAACATCAGCATGTCAGACAATCTTTGAATGGGCTATAAGATAATACTTCTATCTTAACTGTTTGAACAACAACAATTCTAATACTTTGTAATATAATTTTTCATAACTTTAGATAAAGGAATCCAAGTGTTTCTTTTAAGTTGATGAATTTCTTCTTTTCTAAATATTCTCATTTTCACTTAGGATATGTATCTGCTCACTTCTCTGAATAAAATAAATCAACTTTAAGTTTCTTGGACAGATTTTGCAGATTCTGTAAGATTTTATTCATCAAACAGTAAAATAACAACTAACTTACTGTTAACACATACACACACCCACAAACAACAAAAACGAAATTTAAGCAAGCTAAAGAAAAACTATATGATATAACAAACAGATTAATTGTAAATTTAAATTATTAAGGAAATGCATACAAAAATATGCAATTTAACTAAGCAATATCAATTTTCAAATACTTAAATAGTTGAAAAATGAAGTGCAGTTCTAATTGATTAGATCAGAATTTTGAATTTATGTATTGTAAAAGAAGATACTTGAAGCACATTTTATTGAAAAATAACTAGGCTTAGTTGAAAGATTTTCATTTATTTTAGAATTATGCCTTTGCTAGAGTTTCAATTTTCTTAATTTATTACTAATTAAAATTCATGTACATTATTAACCTGTGTAAATCAAAACCTCAAAGCTAGCTTTAGTTTTTAAGATATTATTATTATATAACTAAACTGATTTTCTAAAACAAAAAAGTATTCTAAGAATAAATAAAACCAAATCTATTTTAGTTGTCATAACAAAAAAATTAATTAAATCATACATTTTTTTCAAAAATACATAAATATAACAACCATAATTATGAATTCAACTATGAAATATCCCATATATTACATAGAATTGATTTATTAGTGCATACATATTTGTTGTTTTCCTCTTTTGTCTAATTACCTAAACCTCTAGTAAAAATTTAAAAGAACTTTTTATTTCACAATAATGACAGTTATTTATGTTTTTTCTAGAAGTCCATGCCATTAAACTGGTGGGCAAACTGGACAAGATTAACTGATAGGATAATGCTACTAAAATATTCAAGAACTAATGAGAAATACAAAGAGCCAGGCTGAGCATAGAGGTATTTTACTTTCAAGGTGTTTAATTCTTTAGAAAATGGACTGAATGTGCATGGCTTCGTAGAGCATGAGGTGTTTCGTGATTTTTAATTAAAACAGTCTTCAGGTGACAAGACCATTTCAAGATTGGCTTTCTCTTGTAATAGTGGTTGTCTTCCTTTATGTGCATATGATTCTTTAGATACACGTAACTTGTTGATATGTATATACAGCACAATGAAAGTATCAGAAAGTTTCTCTATTTGTATGCAAAGCAGGAACAAAGCAGTGCAGGTAATATGACACAAAGAATAAGATGTTTGTTTACCCAGCAGGCCCAATGTATCTTCGTAGGACTTCAGATTGCTCATAATAAAGATCCTGAAGAAAACATTTTTTTTTTAAAATTAGAAACTGATAATTAATCAAATGTATTAATCAACAATAGACATTTGTTGTTTTATAATTAAACTTTGGATGGTGTTGTGGTGCAGTGGTTAGTGAGTTTGCTTGTCAATCCTTGTGTCAGGGGTTCGATCTCTGGTGAGGTGTGTGCTGCTGATGAGGGCCAAAATCCGAAACAGCGGTATAACCCTCTGGACACTGACATTCACCTTGACTCTCAACCTGGAGAAGGATGGGCTCCACCAGGTTGTAAAATGCCTTAGACACACTTTTTGAGGTTCCCTAACGACCTATGAGTTATGGGACAAATGAAGTGAATTAAACATTAGAAAAGGAAATTCTATGAAGTCAGCAGACCCTATGAGGTTCAGTACTTCATCAAATGTCTATAATTGTAACCAATAATGTTCACAGAATCAAACAATTCCATACAAAATACATATATATATATATATATATATATATTCAACATGTAAATAACTGTCAATGAACAAAAATTTATTATTTTCATATATAGTCCTGCCAAATTTATTTGCTACCCACATAAATTAGTGAATATGTCTAGAATTTATATATTTAAATGTACTTATGTATATATTGGCCATGGACATATAGGTAGAAAGATAGCAGGAAGATTCTGCAATATTTATCTGTTTAGTCTAGGTCATGTTACAGGCTATTCAGTGTGCGGTCAGAATCATCAACAGATTGCCAATTGTGGACCTGTAGCCAATATTATTGCAAAGTTCACAAAACTAATGTCACTGCTAAGAAAAAGTGATCTGGAAGGCTCCAACAGTGACACCACGATAATAGAATAAAATCTGTCATTACTTGCTGAGTGTGCACTCACTGTCAAGATTCTTTAGCTGGCATCGTCCATGCAACAGAAATGAGCCAAAGAATAGTCAAGACATCTCCACCACAGGTGTGTAGTGTGTAACAAACTTTTGTCCAACAGGAATAAAAATGTCAACATGCGTGGTCCAAAGATGTGAGGCAAGACATTGGTGGTGTGTTCTCTTTTTCTAATGATTCCATGTTTCAGCAATGTGTCTGGCAATCCAACCTGGGTTTGGAGAAGACTTAACAAGCCCTTGATCAAGTATGGAAGTGGGAGTGTCAAGGTATGGAATGGCTGTGTACATTGCCATTTAAAGACATCTATGATTGTACCAACAAAGTAAACTGAGATTCAGTGGCCATATTCTTCAGAAGAATGACACTACATGCCATACCTCAGGAGACCAGTCAAGAAGAGAAATCAAGGCATTCAACTTCTCCAGGTAGTCCAAATATCAATCTGATCAAGCACCTGTAAAAGCATCTGGATCTTCAGCTAAGAGCAGCAACCTGCCCACATCCTATCAGTGATGAAATTAAAGGAACCTCTCATGTGGATATGAGAAAACCTAGGCCAGACTATGTTACAAAATCTCAATGATTCAATGTCATTGTTGAAAAAGATGGTTTGATCGAGTACCAACAAAAAGAATTTTACTCTTTGCTTGTCTTTATTTTCTGTTTTCTGAAACAAACTAATGCAACATAATGTAATAGCAGGTAGCCAAGGCCACTGTACGCTGTTATATTAGTAAAACATTATCTATGCTAGTGCATACATACATTCCAAAGCAGTGTCACAAAAGATGACATGTATAAACAAAGAAAACAATACAATTAGAAAGTCTGGCTATCTAGTTGAGAACCAATGCAAAAAGCTGAACCCCTTGAAATACTGTTAAAGTTGACACTTCAATATGATACCCACCCAGGAATAAACAGGTTGGGAAAAAAATACATTTTCATCTCTAAAGTCTATCTTAACACCTGCAAAGTTGAAAAAAAAAAAAAACTTTATAAGGACTATGCACCTCCTATTCAAAATAAAAGCATAATTATAAATCAGTTTCTGTATAAATGTGGTTATGTATTTGAGTCACAAGCAAAATATTAAAGCACTGAATTTCATGAAAAAGAAAAGAGAGCAGTAAGTCTTTCTGTTGGGTGAAATAACAGCCAGGCAATACCAAAAACAGACACAACAAATAAGCCACATTAGCAGCTATAACACTTACTTCATCCTGAGCTGGGATGATATCAATTGTGTCCTCTGGTTCCACATTACTTTTTAAGGGAGCTATAAAAATGATATAAATAAAGCAATACTATATCCATGTATCATCAAAACATCTACCCATATAAATAAGATAACTGATCAGTTCAAGTGGAACAGGTGCAAATGCTTTTAATATATAAAAGCAGCTTTACATTTACACCATGAAACTAAGAATGTAGGTATTGTATGGATAACTATTTCTCACATCTTTTGAAATATTCTTTGAGAGAGAGAGAATTTATAAAACTTTATTAGACTCTAACAAAATAACCAGGATACATAGAGTACATAGAATTATAGTAGCAAAAACCTTAGAGTCCAAGATGAAATTGATTTAAATACTATATGAAGAAGACTGTTTTAATGTGTAAATAAATCATACCATTTGTTGTGATGTTGTCTTCTATTTGGACATAGAGGGGCCCCCCCCCCAATCACTCAGTGGGGGCACTCCCTGACTGGACATTATGTGAAAAGACCCCCCCCACCTTTTATGTGGAATTCCTGAGTGGTCATTAAGTGCCACTTGAATTATGTAACTTTTCGTAAATAAATGGCCCTGGCAAAGTAGTCAGGACCAGTGTGGGTTTTGCAGAGCTGAGTGTGTGTGTGTCGTTTGTCTCCCGTGTCTGCGACGTACAACTACACCATTAATTAATTCTGAACAAGCTTTAAAAAAACAATATTTGTAATAAATTTCATTCGAAAATGGTTGGTTTAAACATTTCAAAGTGTGTAAGGGACATGATTTAACATTACAAGTAATCGACTTACGAGTTTTTATTTTCAAATTTTCTCAATATTTCAGAAAATTTCGTTAAATTAAAAATTTTAAATGAACAACAACAATAATAGAAGCAGAATTTGATTTTGTATCTCAAATTACGATCAGAGTGGGAGTGTTGGTGGGTGACAAGAGATGTTTATTACAATTAAGTATACTCTGTAGATAAATACATGATCCCCCACCCCACATTGTAGGGATTCCACTATAAAATTAGTGGATAAATAGTCCGTCAGAACGGCATTTTCTCTCGGATTATGCTTCTCACACCCACGACCGTCCCTCCAATCCTAGTGCACAGAACTCAAACTTTTAGCTTATATCATTAAATTTACAGTTGAGGGAGGGGAACAATGGGAATTAAAATAGATTGTTTGTTATTATTAGTAGTATGCTTTCACTGGCAACACTAAATTCGCATTGGTATCATCATCCGTAGTAACACTTTTTAGCTAACGCAGTAAGGGATGACACATTAGACAATGTACACACAACCGTCTCCAGTTCCAAGTCTCAAGTTGATGGCATTAAAACTAAGTGAAGACAACTCAAGTAATGGTAACTTTTCTTCTTTCCTTAAAATATATGCAATACATACGGATAAAATCTCAATAGATAAATCCAATTCACTAAACAAATAATAAGACTGTATATGGAGGGAGGGTTAATCAACACCCCAACCCCACTGACACTTTACTCCAGTAGTACGAAAGAACCTACCTGAAAGCTCATCCCACAGCTGTTGGTCTATGGTGTTGAAGGAGTAGTCAAGCTTAAGGGGCTGATTACATCGCTGACAGGAAAAGATTATACGAGTTTTCCCGGTTTTGCCAACGTCCTGGCGAGTATTCGCCGCCATTTGTGTTGTTGTATCAGGCCGCAGCCTCGATCGGGTTTTATTATTACGGAAGGAGCCGGTGTACACAGACAACGTGAACCCCGGCCCATTTCAGCCGGGTCACCGCTGTCATGCGCGGGGGGGGAAAAAAAACAACAAACATCTAGCTCACTCTCAGAATCCTCCACCCGCATCATTGGTCGGCAATTATTTTTTAGTCTTCATATAAAATCCGCAGTCTTCTGTTTGATTATGCATTTCCTTCGGTATATGACACGAGAAAATCGCAGACTGGTAGCGTTTCTGACTATAATTCTAGTCCTAAAAGTATTCACAGAACCATGTATTCCACATCAATGGATATATTCCGTGTTATACATCGCTGCAGAGTATTGGATAATTACATTATGAAAATGTTAAGGAAAAACTTGACATCAAGTTTGCCAGTCATGCAGTTTTTTTTTTTTTTGTGCACATCTAATATTTTATTCTGAACACAATTTTAACTAAGACTAAGTGTAGTGGTTTATCCTGCCTAGTTAATGCTGAAGTCTAGAAAAATCCTACAAGAGCACGCATCCCAATGGAATCACTACTACTGGCATTTACCAGCCTAATTTCTTTACAATAGATTATTACACATTCACAGTTACAAAATCAATCAATTAAAAATTTCATCATTCTCATGTATTAACATGGTTGACAAAAGTAGCAGAATGAACAATGAACTGTCATGGCTACAGAACTATAAACTAAAAACAGGTGGAGCTTGATAAGAAATATGTTGAGTTTTTCACTTCATGTTTGAAGAAATAAACAGAATGTTAATTTGAAAACTTTATTCCAACCTATAATACCAACAAAATACATATGTAACAAACTATAGAACACTGCTACAATCAGCTGGTTTTTGTTGTTCTTGTTCACGGCTCAGCTCCTCCCCACACTCAAATCTTACAAAGTCCACAACATCCATGTTGTTCTCTGAAAGAACTTCAACAACTGTCATAGAAGAGTCCAACAAGAATTCTTGAAAAATCAGTTTGGATTCTTCATCTTTACTTTCATTTGGTTCATCATTCTCCTTTCCAATGACATGTGGATTCATACCAACAATGTGCTGAGCAATCTGCAATCCCAGCTCCTCTCCAGTTTCACTGTAAGGACCATGAGGTCTTAACTCTACCAGAGCTCCATACCTTCCTGTGATATAGTTCCCACTGGAGTTTACATCTGCAACAACAAATTAACAATTCACACAAGCATGCAAATGCTGAAGAAAAAGCCAAATAATTAGTTATAAATTATAAGCATCAAAAGGTATAAGCTATACAATGCAACCTAAAGTTTAAGCTTTAGACATTAAAAAAAATTAACAATGCATTAAACATATGGAGCATTTGGACAGATATGCCAAAATAAATAAAAGTGATAGGCAAATTATATCTTTATAAAATTTATTTGTTACAAGAATTTATACTACTATTAACCAACAGTGCTTACAAAACTGCAGAAAACAAAACAAAAAAAAAACATACAACAGTTTTTCTTTATTTACTAACAGTAAACAATTTTGTATCTAAATCTTCCAATCTGTTATCCAGTAATGAACATTTAAATAATTTGCAACTTAAGAAATTTAAGTTATCAACTTGACATAAAAACTAGAAAATAAATATATTGCAACTTGATTGTAGCAAATCAACCAGATTCCATAAAAATTTATCAAAAACAATGGGAAGTTTCTGGAAAAGGAGATAGAAACAAGCATTCTCGTTCTCCATCGTCTTTTTTTACTGTGGTTTTTTTTTTTAGAAAGTATCCAAATTACCTCCCTTTATAAAGATCACAAAAAATGCTATTCCGCGCAAATACCTATAAACATACTTTATAAATATAACCAATCATTAAAACATGAAATCAAAAATTATCTAAATTTAAATTAAAATCACGTACCACCAACTACCAACTAATTTTCAAAACCTAACCACGAGTGAGTGTTGAATTTTTTTTCACCAGCAACTAGTCCTCTTTCTCTCTCGTGTGCATGCAAACAAAGACCAGAAAATATCTTCAAGGTGAATGTCTTTAGAAAAGACCAAAAAAAGTTATTGCCACTTTTTGAAACAATACTAAGTTGAAAAAAAACATGCAGGTAGGCTCATTCCATTTAACTAATTCACAATCATACCGAATTATTACAGAAATAAAACACCTTGAATATCCTTTAAAAAATAAAATGTTTCTCTTTACCAAGGCCATATTTAAAAATAAGAAGAAAACAAACAGTATTTATTTTCTTATTATAGTTTGGTATATATAATATCACCAAACCCCATATGGCAATATGGTAAAAACTATGCTCTCTCATGCAGTCAATTGACAGTAGTCTTGTGATTAACAGATATTAATCTCCTAAAAGCAATATCAAAAATCTATTTAAACCTGTTCATAATACACAGAAACCACAGGAAAAGATTTAACTCTCTCTACCATCAAACATATTTGCAAGTGAATAGCAAATGATTCCATTTACCAAATAATGCAGCTGTTTTTGGATTTCTAAAAATGTAATTTAGATCTACAAACAACATAGGCTAATATGAACAAGCCAATCAGACAGGACATAAAACAAAGATAAGTTTTTTAAAATGGAAAATTTGGACTATGACTCTAAGTTTTTAGAAGAACTTCATAAAAAAATGACTGTAAAAGATGATAATAGAAATACTGAACATGGACTACTAACTTGATGAATGAACATAAAAACCAAGAATGGAAGGTTTTGGAACCCTAAAGAAAGCTGCTCTTCTTAGTGCCATATTCTCTCCAATGTTTCCCATCTCAAGAGCGATGATATCACTAATTTTTTTCTCATCATCTGCTGGAATTTTATTTAGTTCAACGGTTGCCAAATGAATCTGTAACAGATATTCAAGAGAACTATTATCAATTAAGTCCCAACACACAATTTGTAACATTCTGAAACAAAACAATATAGATGTAGTAAGAATACTTTGAAGGAAGAAATATAAACAATTCAAAGATTGATGATCCCAAGTTTTCATAAAATAAAAGCTTATTATCTACAGAACCATACTAAAAAATAAATAAATTGTAAAACTCAGAAAATATTTTTGATTCAATCAGAACATGAAAATAGAGGAAGTTAGTAGTAATGATACCTGAGACAACGAGGAATTTCATAAAGATAGTCACTCTATTCATCATTAACAAGGTTTCAATCCAATCCCAGACTGCACTGATGAAAAGACCTATCCAGAGTACATTTTCTCTCTAGTTATCCACAATACTACTCACCAAGTATCTTGCTAAATCACTAAATTATTGAATTTAACATCTTGCTAATCCATAAGTTCTACACAGCCTATGATTTACAAATATCAATTTTTTAAAACTTATTTCTGAAATACATACCACATTCTTCTTGAATCTAAGTGCCAATGCCAGCACATAATACACCAGAGGAAACCCCCCCCCTCCCTGTCAGTGCCAGTTTTCCAAACCAAGTGGAGAAGAACAACAGCTGCACACCTACCACAGAAAGACCTACTAAAAATCTTTAGTTTTTTAGAAGTGGAATATACCATTGTACTATATTCTAATTGTTAAAACAATACTAATATTTGCATTAATTTTCTTTTGTTTGGTATTTAGTAGAAAAAGGTAATTACATCTTGGCTCACTACTGTTAGTGTTTTTTTATAATTTTATTTAAATTTAAAGACACCTTTATATAATTACAGATGAGTATAAAGGGCACATTACATCATACATAAGTATTCCTCATCTTTAAGCTAAACACATTGATCTGCCTTATCAAATGTAAATTCCCCAACTCTTCTTTTCACACAAAACTTTCCAACATATTTTAATCTGGTAATACACAAAGACAAAGTAATATTAAGAAATACTATATAAACTAGTTATGATCTTACCTTTTGCTCTAAAGAGTCCATAAAAAAATTGTGACACACTGTTGTAAGTCTTGAAACAAGATCCTGAAATTTGGCATTTCTGGCAACAAAATCTGTTTCACAATTTACCTAAAAAATTAATGTTATCAATTCATCCTAAATGAAATAAGAAAAATTTTAGAAAATTATTTTTTTTTTCTCATTTAGCTTTCCTCTCTTGAGAAATGAAAAAGGGCATTATTGCATTTTTTTTTTTTTTGACATTTACTCCTTTTGTAAACAGAATCAAGCTAAATGAAATTAAGTATTTTTGCTTGCCTTTATAAAAGTTGTTCTAGTAGTATAAAAAGATGACCATTTTGAGCACTCCACACCTTACTTCTGATGAAGTAACACATGCATGTGTAAGCAAATAAATACACAGCCAAGAAATTAATGACTGATATTTTTTACATCACAAATAAAAAAATAATAATGACTTTTAAATGCACGTAAAACAAATACTAAAAAGAAACAAGAGTTCCCACTAACCATTAAAATGTTGTTATTTCTGAAATAAAATGTTTATCTTCACATAAGGCAAAAGCTGTAAACTAAAAGCCTGACCTCAATCATGGTTGCTGTTCTGTTCTTGGTGAGAACTGCCACAAGTCCTTGTGACATACTTCGACCTTGCAGCTTCCTGGCCTTCTCCCATCCTTCTTTCTGAGCTTGCTTTTGCAACCATTTCTCTGCCTGCAAAATAATCACCTTTATTTAAATTAAAGAAAAATATTTTGATCCTTTACTAATGACAAAGGGAATTTTAATAAATATTCACTAAACAATATACACAATATTATAGAAAGAGAATCTGAATTGCACAGATCATTTAGACAAATTTGACTTGTAAGCTGGTGTACTAGAAAGATAAAACAGCCTAGCCAATGAAGAGATGCTTCAAAATTATTGGTCCAGTATTTGGAGACAGGTACAGCCATGGCCAAAAAATTTTGCATTACCCTTGGATGTCCTAATTTTGCTTGGTAAAGTTGAATTAAACCTGATGAATTTGCATAAAAATGCTACGTTAATGTGTCAAAGTGCATACCACTTTGTATGACCAAAATTGAAAAATGAAACAATTTGAAATCTAATATGCAAATACATGATTTCCAAAAATTATCCTTATAAATCATGACAAAGTGTGACTCAGCAGTATTCAAAATCAGACATTATGTTAAATTTCTAGAGTGATGCAAAACTTTTGGCTATAGCTGTAGGCTACTCAATATACTGTCAAATACCATCCTTTTGTGTTAAATTCTGACTCCTATGAGTATTGTGTTGATTAATCTTTTACTTTATATTTAACTAATGTTTTTTTTTTTCTCTCTAATCGTTAGATTTGTTTTAATTTGAAGTTTAAATTATGCATAATTCAAAATAATTACTTGGATAACAATCTTTTATCTCTATAGTTTTGTGTTAGACATCTCATCAATTTTATAACTCTGTTATCGTTTTCCCTTTTTGTTGCAAATGGTAAAATCAAGTAATTAATTTCTATCCAAATTACTGATGTTTTGTTGTACTAGCAATCAATACATGAAAACGTTAACTGCGCTTTCGGGTACAGCGACAGGTCAGGGTTTGCTTTTCTAGCAAAAGATCCTAAATGGAACAGGAAAGGAGGTTAAAGGAAGACGATCGCCCGCCTCTAGTATCTGTCTGTCTGTCCGTCCGTCTGTAATTTCATTATGAATTACAAGGAGACAGAAAGGAAGACGATCTCCCGCCTCCAGTATCTGTCTGTCTGTCTGTAATTTCATTATGAATTACAAGGAGACAGAAAGGAAGACGATCGCCCACCTCTAGTATCTGTCTGTCCGTCTGTAATTTCATTATGAATTACAAGGAGACAGAAAGGAAGACGATCGCCCACCTCTAGTATCTGTCTGTCTGTCTGTCTGTCCGTCTGTAATTTCATTATGAATTACAAGGAGACAGAAAGGAAGACGATCGCCCCCTCTAGTATCTGTCTGTCTGTCTGTCTGTCCGTCTGTAATTTCATTATGAATTACAAGGAGACAGAAAGGAAGACGATCGCCCACCTCTAGTATCTGTCTGTCTGTCTGTCCGTCTGTAATTTCATTATGAATTACAAGGAGACAGAAGGAAGACGATCGCCCACCTCTAGTATCTGTCTGTCTGTCTGTCTGTAATTTCATTATGAATTACAAGGAGACAGAAAGGAAGACGATCGCCCACCTCTAGTATCTGTCTGTCTGTCTGTCTGTCCGTCTGTAATTTCATTATGAATTACAAGGAGACAGAAAGGAAGACGATCGCCCACCTCTAGTATCTGTCTGTCTGTCTGTCTGTCCGTCTGTAATTTCATTATGAATTACAAGGAGACAGAAAGGAAGACGATCGCCCACCTCCAGTATCTGTCTGTCTGTCTGTCCGTCTGTAATTTCATTATGAATTACAAGGAGACAGAAAGGAAGACGATCGCCCACCTCTAGTATCTGTCTGTCTGTCCGTCCGTAATTTCATTATGAATTACAAGGAGACAGAAAGGAAGACGATCGCCCGCCTCTAGTATCTGTCTGTCTGTCTGTCCGTCCGTCTGTAATTTCATTATGAATTACAAGGAGACAGAAAGGAAGACGATCGCCCGCCTCCAGTGTCTGTCTGTCTGTCCGTCTGTCCGTCTGTAATTTCATTATGAATTACAAGGAGACAGAAAGGAAGACGATCGCCCGCCTCTAGTATCTGTCTGTCTGTAATTTCGACACACTTCGTTCCTTAGAGGTGACAGGTCCCCACCTGGTCCAGGTCCCCGAACTGCTCCAGGGCCCTCCTGCAGTTGACCAAGCTGAAGCCGGTTCTCCTCCGCAGACTGCCCAGGGCGCTGCTCCTCGCTGTTTTAGCGCTCGTGCGACTGACCCTCCCGGCGTGGAAACAGCACCTCGATGCCACTCTCCTCGCAGCTGGAGGTAGAACAACATCTTACAAGTACCTGGCCTAAACCCGCGTAAGCCGACCCAACTTTCAGAAAACAAAGATTACGAAAACGACGCCGCCTTACCATTCATGTACCCCATCTTTGATCACGTGGTTTTCTTTTTACATCAAGGCCCATAACTCGTGGTCAGCTTAGGCACCCTGCATCATTTAAGTACACTGGCAGCTAGCTGCTGCTGCGTTGGATGGTGAGAATTTTTTGCATTTTTACTGCCAACGACATTTTCATCAGAGCGAAAGTGCAAATTAATCAACAAGCTCCAGTGTTGCGCAGTATTTTTTGCAATCCTTAAGCAAGAATATAATCCTTACTGCTTGAAAGGTTAAACTAAAGTACAAACTGTAGCACCACTATTTTCTGCAGAAGATATTTAAACATTTTGGGATATCGGTATTTAGAAGTAACTTTAAATCAGTTGAACCGAACCTAGAACAAGACATTTAATTAATTTATATAATTAGCCAAAGCAGCTGTGCATGCCAGAACTGGTTTCTAGCTTTCAATAAATTGGTAAATTTTCCCACAATGCAACACCGCAGAATCTTGTGAAAGCTTACTAGTGGAAATAAAATGTCTGGCAAGCTTCAGAACCTGATACTGTCACACCTTCTTAGTAGGATTTCTTTCTGGCAAAGTTTGGATTTTTCTTTGCAAATATTACTTCTGGCATATTGATTTAGAGCTCAGAAGCAACTGGAATTGATCAGAACCCAAGCCTTGTATTGTGGGAAGATTTTCTAAATTGGTGGCAGATAATAACCAAATTCAAATTGCACACACAGCTACTTTAAATAATGCCAAACTGATGAACCCACAAATTAATTTTATGTTACTTACAACATGAATAATTGGTTTTCTTGTACCATATAATAAAAAATTAATAAAAAACAAACAAAGCAGAAAACAAGAATATGTAAATAAGTTTGACGTTTTAATAAAACATAGTGGACTTCTAATGATAATGTTGTTTGTCCAATTTGCAATACATCACTCAACCACATCTGTACTGTACAGAGAACTGGTCTAGCACCCATTGCATGCGATAGAAGAGACTTGGACAGCATCTCCTGTACTCTACAGAGGGTGACCTTTGGAAAGAAATTTTACCAACATTTACAATTGTAGCACTGTCAACAACCTCACCATTAATAACTTATTTAAAATATAAATTTGTATTTAAAAATTGTCAAAGTTTTATTACACATGGTTTTACTTTAACTCTTTTACAGATGCCACTTCAGATCACATCTATCTGTTGTAATGTAGCACTTGACACGAGCAAGAAATGAAATTTAAAAATAAAAAAAAGATTGCATTCATCTTTAAGATGTAGCAGCTGAAGCAAAATGAAACAAGATGTGAAAACACAAGATGGACAATTAGAGATTTCCACTTATCAATTTATTCGGTATAAGTAGTAAACATACAAAACAGTAATAATAAAAAAGGATAATGGCTCTAACAGATTTGGCATAAATTGTTTCATTTCTTTGAACTTCCAGTTCTGTGTTTATCTTTTTTAAGGTTGTTCTTACAGGTTGCAAGTTAAAGCTTGGCCAAATCCCTCCCTAATTTATCATAGTGCAGTAAGCTAGCTATCTGTGATATATTATAAGATATGAACATAAAAATACTGGAAGCAAACATGAAGACAGAAAATGGATGGATGAATGAAAAAAAAAAAAACAAAAACTTCTGTCATGCTAACATTCCCTGTCAAGGATTTAAAAAAAAAAGAAAAATAGTGGTAAATAATATTAAATTTACATTTAGTATATAATGGACAGTTGTATTAAGTTAGACTAAAACTTTTTTCCAAAAAAAACTTACGTAATCAATGCCTATCCTTTTGAAATTTTTTTTTTTAAAAAACAACAAAGTGAGTTTATTGTAGGATAACAGCCCCTTGAACTACTGCTTCATCAAGCATTGCACATAGTAGTTCAAGGTGAATAAGCATATTCCAATTCTAATGATTTTCATTTCAAGCTTTCAAAACCAGAGTGTATTCACAAATAATTTGGCAGTGATTTGTTTCCTTCAGAGAGAAAAATTTCATTTTTGAAAAGTCGCCATCTCTAAGAAAAACTCCAACCGATTTAATCTTTAGAATTAGAAAAACTGCAACTTTGTATAAACTGGCATGTCTTTCCCCTCACAAAAATCATAGATAAATTAAAAAAAAAACAAACTAGATAACTTACAACATCTTGAGTCAAAAATTATTTTTTAAATATATTTTGATTAGAAACATCTGAATACAGGGTTTCTTATAACTTCCAGCCTGTCTAAGGGTATACAGGTTTCTTTTCTAATTATTCCGTTTCTATACCTTCTCAACCAAAATGGCAGCATAACCTGTCCTGATATTATTTAATACTACCAAATTTTTGGTACCTCATAATTACTTTATATTATCTAAAAACCATTTTTCAAAAATTATCATCAATAAGCACATCAGTAGTTCAGTATAATATACCAGCACTAAAATTCAAATGTAATTGATTGCTCTCAATAAGACAGAAATCAATATCATCTAAACTGCAATGATCTCAGCAAAACTAACATGTAGAGTGAAGATATCACCTAAAAAAATGTTATGATCATCAGTTTATTTACAGAGCTTAACAAGAGTAAAAGTAAAAACCAACCTACAACTATATAGTAAAATATAAAAAAATAACCTTTGCATAATGTAAAGCAAGACTATATTATTAAGGGTAAAAGTGACTCCTGCAAAAATTTAAACAGATACTCAGAGGTATGCCCGATGCTCACATTCCAGATAGGCTAAAAAGGCTCTTACCTCTACATTCATGAAAGAGCAGAAACTTGATGCAAAAGATGCTAGAAGCCACCAGGAACCAGCTTCACCCCACCCCATGTAGCTGATCTTCAAGACAAAAACTCCTCCACACCTCTTTTGCCAAATCTGTCAAGCTCATTGTTTCAGTTATTCTCCCATATCAGCAGACTGCCAAACTGTAGCCACTATCCAGAATTAAGGTAAGTAGTTTTATTAGAGCTAGCACAAGGGTTAACCCACATAACTATGTTCCATCATAACTCCACCAAAATTCACTTCGCTATAGAATATATTATCGAGGACATTTTATATATGTTGTGCCCACAACATATTCAACTTTAATAAATTTCTTTTGAATTTAGGAAAATAAGAGCAAAAATTTTTTTAAAATATGCTGTCTAATGAATTACTGTCAAAAATGGAACTGAGCTTCATCAGCAAGTTATCTGTGCCAAAGCACTGTCCACAGATTGAGTCTTCTGCTGTGGCATTTCTATGGTTGTCATCCTATATCGAAAACCAAGGACATCAACTATTTAAAATGGAGAGAAGTGTATGAGAAAATAGCGTGGTTTGATACATCAGGTACCTCTCAGGAAACCACAAGAGCTGCTGTCCATGCTGCCCACCTAGTATTGCTTAGAATAGCATAGCAGACAATGCAACATACCATTGGAGAAAAGCTGATTCTGCTCTACACCAAAATCATTGTCAGTTATCCTCAAAGATCAGCAAGAGATGCTGAGCAATCTTTTTCTCTGACAACACAGTCCAGCAAAGAATTTCAGAAATGTCAGACAAAATAAACCAGATCATTTCTGAGATAAGGGCCATTCAGCTTACAGTTAGACCAGTCAACAGATATTGAGAATTGATCCCAGCTGCTGCTATTTGCTAGATAAATCAAGCAAAACAATTTCAAAGAATTCCTGTTCTGCCATTCACTCAAAGAAACTACAAAAGGTGAAGATATATTTCAAGCAGTGAGCTCCTTGGAAGCTGAAAGTCTCTAATGGAAAAGCATGTGGACTTATTAACTAATGGTGCTTCAATACTTGGTTGGCATTCTAGTAAGCAAGGGTGAAATAAATGTGCAAAATAATTCATTGCATGATTCACAGACAAGGTCTAGTATTTAAGACACTCCTTGAATTGAAGCAAATTACTAAATTATTACGATAGAGAACAAAATCAGATTGTGCCATTAGACATGGACTCAGATCATGTGACACATATTTTCCATACAGAAGTGTGCTGGCTATCATGAATAAATGTTATTACAAGGGTTTACGAATTGCTTGTGGAGATACTTGAGAATATGGCCAAAAACAATCTGAAAAATTTATTTCCAAACTGAAAGATAAACTTTAGACCAAATATCTTGCATACTGGGTTGACATATTCTCACATCTAAACGCACTGAACAAATGCCTTGTAAGGAGATACTATGATCACCAGTTTTGTGGACAAGATGAAAAATTTCTCAAAAAGCTTGATCCGTGTAATAAAATGTTTGGCAAAGAAAACTTTGTTTGATACACTCTGCTACATTATTGATTCAAGATCACCTCAATGCATTGGAAAGATATTGAGTACTACATCCAGGATCTTATGGATTACTACTTGCATGCCATTAGAAGCACTTTCAAAACTTCAATCTCTTCTGCTGAATACAAGCTGCAAGAACTTATCGATTTCTTCAGGGACACCGGTGCTTGTACTTGTTTTGAAGAACGATCCATGACAAGCTTGGTGCACAATTGCTAAAACATAATCTCAAACTTCAGACCTGCTGATTTTTCCATCAACATTTATGCAAGTCAGCATTTTCAAATCTATTCACCATCAAGCCCAAATTCTTTTCTCGGCTATTAGTGGAATCTGATGTCCAATGTGCCCTTTCAAAAACTGAACCAAAATGTTACCAGACTGGTAGAGTTGAAGCAAAACCTTTCTTCTCTTGGGTTATTAGCGTAGAAATCTTACAAAACTGTATAAATTTAAAATTTAACCTAAGCTTGTTATCTAATAAGTTTACTATAAGGAGTACACAAAATCTATAAATTCTTTGAAGAGGAACTTTTGGAGAAAAAGTCTGAAAACTCCTGTACTCAGGTATACTGCTATAAAATCTCAAGGCATGAAACCACTGAAGAATTGGTAGCTGGGCAAGATTTACTAAGTTGAAACTTTACTATAATTCTGGTGACTTTCCTAGACAAATTTTAGCTGATCTAATGTAAAAACAGTACATTAGATCAGGGTGGATTTAGGCACACCCTGGACAATTATTTTTAAAAAAATTTTAAATTGTGCATGTATTACCTGCTGAAGTACACGAGGGAAAGGATCATGTTCCATTATAGCATGAGAGAAAGTGTTAAATTAAAACTGTTTCGATAAACATTCCAGATTATTCCACATCTTGACATCTCAAAAATTTGCTTTTATTTTAACCTCTTTTTTCTGAATCAATAAAAGAAACTAAAGTCCCTGTACAGCTGTGAAAACTATAAGACAACTGACAAAGGAAGACACAAAAATATACGGTATTTTCTAGCCTGAATTATCAAGCATTTACAATAAAAAGGGAATCTCCTCCTCCAGAGGAAACAATACAGGTCTTTATTTTAATGATAATATAAATCTTGTAAACTTTAACAGCAATGTTCTGATAAGAACAAAAAGATATTGGTGGTGTTATTTATAGAAGTTAGTGAGTTAGTTTATGCTTTACCAATAAATCTCGGTCTCAAATATGCCACCTGTTGGTCGTTGGGACTAACATTTTAGCCCCACTGTGTCACCAGTGCATCTGTTCAACTAATAAATAAATGATTAGTGAAAGCTTAACTAACTTCTGCAATCTCCATCAGGCTTAAACCCTGGTGGTGGCAAACACAGGTCCGTTAGTCTGTTGTACTACTACTACTACTACTGTGACTGGAGATGCATGAACCAACATACTAACTTCTGTAAACAATGTCCTCAAATATTTCCTTTCTACCAAAAGCTCAAAAAAAAAAAAAGTTCACAGGTTTCCTATGGGAATCAGAACTTGGTGATTGATGCTTGGCACAATCAGTGAAATAAGGTTTATTTACATATGCAAAATATTTTTAAAATTTTAATATTTAATAAATGCTAAAGAAATATGGAGATTGGTATAAATTAAAACCAAAAAGAAATTTAGAAAAAAACAACCCACTTGGTTGATACTGATATAACCACTGAAATAAAAAGGACCATTTTGTTTTCTTAAAAATAGTTCCACTATGATGTTAAAATGTGTTCACATATAAAATATGGTTTTCTTATAACAGCAATGATCAACTATTGGCTATTCTGAAACACCTTTGATTCTAATAATAGTATAAAAGATGAAAAGACCATCACAGCAATTTATGATAAAACTATATATTTAAAAGTAAAGCATTTTTAACCATCATTTTCCTTTTGACAAACCATTGTATAAAATGTATTTCTTGTTTAAACACAAGTATGTTTACATAGCTGCTATCAATTTCCTAACACAATTTTTATATAGTGGTGAAAATGAAACATTCAAACAAAAATTGTTTTCCAAGGATATCACACATTGCAAAAATGATTTGATACTTTTCCGAAGCATTAGGTAAAATTGTAATAAATATATAAATAACTGTTCGTGTTTTTTGCTTTTAAGTAGCACATGATGTAGCTTTCTGAAGAAATTTTGTTTACAGTTAAATCATGTCTTTCCTACTATGAGAAAGACACGATCAAATGCTTCATCATCATTACTATCACAAAATGCAAAATTAGATTTGGAAATTTTCCCTTCCCATGTTATCCTAAATAATCCCAAAAATCATCGTAACCACTGCTTGATAAAGGCAACCCTCTCTCATCTAGCACAAAAATGTTCTTCAAATATTATCTGTTCATTCTCCTGCAAACTTCTTAAGGTCAAAATAATCCTAGTCTAAGCTGACTTCATTGTTCTTGTATTATACTTAGGTATTCCAAGTGTTGGCCAATTGTTTTCGTCACCACTTGGGGCCCCTCACCTGCTGTCGTCAAGCCAATAGACAATTTCTCCCATCTTCTCTGACACCATACCTGGCATTTTCTCAGTAAGGAGTTAAATAAAGCAAGCATTTTTTTTCACATGAGCCAGATTCACAACTAGATTATGAATACAGCAATCAAATTTAGATAAGAATATTTTTACATAAAACAGCCAAAATCTCTTATTAAATATAACAAATATATTCATCTAAAATCTTACTGATTATTATAAAGTAACATTCTTTCATAAGAGAATTATGAATGAATGTGGTAAGTTGCCAGTAGTAGTGTTAAAAATCTAATGTAAATGTGCTAGCCAATATCAGTCTCTAATTTTATTACCTTTTATACAACATTTATAATCATGTAAATAATAAAAAAATATATGTACATGTATATATGTTTTTAAAATAAAACTTTAAAGCAAATCATATTTTATGGCCAGCATTGCTTTGTTAGAATATCTCCTGGTATCAAGAATTCATGCTGTACACGCCAGAAGAAATAAACTTATATAATACCTATTAAACATGCATTTTGTAAAACATATTTTCACCTTTTTATTTATTTATTAAATAATGACATTTGTCAAATGATGAAACTGTTTTGTATTATAGTTCTAATTAAAATTAAAGCTGATAATTACTATAAAAGCAGCACTAGGCCATTTAGTATTCCAACCTTTGTATTCATGCCTGGAATATATGGTACTTCTGTTTCAGAATGGGTGAAAAAAGCTGAATTACTGATGAGCTGCTTGGGACAAGACAGTTTCTATTAAGCTTCTGCATACTGTAAGAGATAATTAATTGGCTATGGATGTCTGCACATTTTTTTTTTAAAAATATAATATTTAATGTACAGAAAAATATATATATGAAAGTTTGTAATCCATTTTAAGAAAAACAAATCTTTCAGTAAACATATATATAAATTATTAAATTTTTGTATTACAATATTGTTAGTTATTGCTTTGCTTAAACTGAAAAAAATTAGATTTAAAAAACAAAAACTATAGAAGAGTGAATTTCTTTGATACACAACCTTTTTTTGTGTGGAGAGGAGTACCTTATTGAAATAAACCAGGCTATACTGTACTGTCAGAGAGAGAGAGAGAGACTAAGAGTGACTGACTGACTGACTCTGTGTGTGGTGTGTGTGTGTGTGTGTGTGTGTGTGTGTACACGCATGTGCAATCATGTGTAAGTTAAAAATAAATAAAATGGATTAAAAAATTCTAAAGCTGAAGAAATACCAATGAATTCTGGCATCAAATAAGTCGGATTGACGAGGTATAAAACAAGGCAGTCTACTGTACGATGAGCTGAGTTGCCTATGCTGTTTGAGAGCTATCACCTAATGCAGTTTTGACATAAAGCAATTTGTCCCGGGATAAAATTTCGACAAGGGCATATCCTCTGGAAGAGGGACTGTCCTCCAGCACAGCTGAACAACAGTTTTTCAGCCTGGTAATAACACTGTGCCTCTGCTGGATTGTAAGCAGGATAAATAATGTCAGACAATGTTTTCCGAGACTTGCATCCTGAACTATACTTCTCCACTATAGCTGCTGTGTTTGTGTCTTCAAAATATGATGGCTCACAGATGAGGTCTGAAACAAGAAAAACAAAAACCACATTACAGCCGCATGGTTCCAAAAAAAACAACTATGCTTAAGGTGAAATAAAATGAAAATGAAAATGACTTGTAGTAGGTAAAAGATTTACCTTAAATTATCTACAGCATATTTATTTAAAAAAAAATTATCTTGTAATGGTTATTACCAAATTAGATACCTAATCTCCAGGATGAAAGCAGCAAAAAATCATCTATCTTCCTACCTGTTGCTCCATTATTAGTAAAAGTCGATAACACTAGAAGCATGCAAATTAACAATTGGCTGACAAAAACATTATAAGCTGAGCGAGTGAGTTATCCTACTTGCATTCTCTTTTGACCAATGAAAGAAGCTGTGTAACCAAGATCAGATGATTTAGTTGCAGAGCATACTGGACATTCAGACAAAGTTCTGTTTTAATTTTACTTGCAAAAGTACAGAGATCTCCTCTTTAAACTTTAAAAATTTCAACGAAATGCATTACATCCAAATGTCATACTTTTAGTTGTAAAAATTAATATCATTTTACAGGAATATTATTTACTAATAAACAAGTCCACCAGGTAGTGGCAAATGTTTCTGTTGTGATGCAAATAGAAAAGAATTGGCAAAATAAATCTGAGTACTGTTACATAATATGTTAATAAAGTAAAAGTGACATTTTCTCCTAGTTAATATGAGCAAAAAAAGTTTGTTTGCGCTGCTCTGACACAGAACCGTCTCTCATGAATCTTTACCCATTTATACCAATCCTCAAAGCACACAATAATACATTGTCATAATTGTGTACACACTTCTCTCCCAGCATACGTCATTACAGGATTTTCCCAATTCTCCCAAAAACATCTGCACCGATTCTGGAGGAGGCCACTTAGTAGCTGTGTTCTGGAATGCACAGAAATTTTGATTTTCAATGTAGGCATTCATTCTTTGTAACATCCCTTCTTCTGTGTATTCGTATGGCATGTATGGTGTAAACTGAAAGTAAGGAAGGACTGAATTAATTCAAAATGAAATGCGGTTTTTCTCTGAGAATAATGAGTAAAATTCGTAAATTTATAATTCTTCATTATATCTAACTAATTAAAAAATCCCACATACACTGCAAATTTATATTTATATAAATAATTTCATAAATATGGATGTGTTATTTTGAAATGCACCTGACCAAATTCTAACATTTCACTAGTGATGCTACTAGTTAATACAAATCTTCATTTAGTGTACCATTTGTTGACAGTCAGTTAGAACTGACAGGCCATCTTCTGGAATAGTTTCCAATGCTTCATAGAAGGAAAAAAAAAAAACTACTTACATTATTATTCAAAATAACTTCTTTGAGTACTTTCCGAACTTCCTGTAGATTATTTATGTTGACAGTATAAACATGAGGCTTCCCAATGTATCTTTCTGCATATGGGTGTTGACTTGTCACCTGTAAAAACAATCAAAGAACGAACTACAGAAACAGGCTGACAAGTTTGTTTGCTGGACAACCATATACATTAATGCACTAATTTGCATCAAGGCAGAACAGTGACACAGCAAACTAATGACAAAGATTAAACTGTTTTCAACATCAGTTTGTGCTTAGCAATCTAAGTGGCATATTATATATAAAAGGTAGTATTCACTGGTCAGGTAGATAAATTTTTAGCCAAGTCTAGTCACATCCAAGAAACTCTCACCAGAAAGCAAGACATGAAAAAAGAAACTTAAGTTCCAGTTGTAAAATGTCTTTCTTAAAATCTGTATTTAGGTAGTATATTGCTAGTCTCCAATTTCAATTCTATATTACATGACGTTTGTTTAGCTTCTTTTTATCATTATTTTGTATAGATTTTTAATCAGTTAATAACAACAACAAAAAGGAAGGAATACCATCATATAATTCTTAAACCAAAGAAAATGTCATTACCATTATAATGCAGTTTATTTTACTTTTAAATTATATTTGAGTCTTTCTTTTAAATTTTTTTAGTAGGGTATATGCTTGCTTTGCGATTGACCAGTGTTAGATCTGAGATGAGTCTTACCTAAGTATTCCAAACCGAATCTTATCATGGCAATCTTCAGACCCAAGATGCTAGTTGTGGCACAACAAAGTGCCCTCAAATAAAATTTCAATTAAGAAATGAAAATTAAAACTATTAGCACTGACACGCTCAGAAACATCTGTATCTTTAAGGAACACACTAGAGTAGCAGATTGTTTGAACAGCACTTAAGTCGGGTAGACTCATTTATATGAAAGAAACAGGTGAGGTCAGGACACTAGTTTGGTAAATCACACTGATTCTGAGTCAATCATTCTTTTAAACAAAAGCCTGTTGTGGCAGCCTTCTCAACACCTAAGTCACCAAACCACAAAGGTCATAACAATGTCTTCAAGGTGGCTTTGCTTGTTTGATGGAGAGGGAGGGAGGGAGAGAGAGAAACAAACCAATTAGCAGATAAATATTGTTTTTGTGATGGTTTTATTTTCTTTTCTAAATTGTAGATATTCTGTCAAAAGGCATTTACCTTTCTTGATGTAGGCTTGCCTTTAAAGAACTGTGTGTTCTTGTTGCTGTGCGGTGGGTTAAACTTTGGATTGATGAAAATGCAGCCATTTGCAATGGCTTCTAAGGGTGCTGGCCCTTCATAGGGAAATCCAAGACCAATAAACAACTGAAGATTGAAGAAAAAGAAATTTTAAATTATATATATATAACAAATAAAACAAAAAAGATGATTTATGAATATCAAAAGATCCAGTAAATTTTTTTATGGTGGCTGATTAATTATTGGTAATGCAGGGGAAAAAAATGCTATTATCTAAAGAGGAATCTTTAATCACAATGAATGCTAATGGTTATTTAGTATATTAAGACAAAATATGTGAAATACCAAACTCTGGTCAGAATGTCTGTTTGTTTATATTTCAGTTACAGCATATTCTGGCTATAGAAAATCTTTGGTTGTTATTGTGTGATGACTGACAAAAAGACCTTCGGTACCATGAATGCCCTGCTCCTGTAAGTGGCAGAAATCTATAAAATGTTTTTATTACTAACTAACAAAAATGGTTCTACCATGTGTTTTAAGTCAAAAGCTATCAGATTAAAAAAATAAAATTCTCTCATCCATATTTATAAAGCTGCCTTCTAGTTTTACAAGTCAAGCGTGATCTCAGTTTAATCCGAGTTTCACCTCATGAAGCCAACCATGATAAATCAACATTTACTTTCTGAAATATATATTACTGACTTAAGTGAAAATAATTTCACCTGTCTTCCGAAAAAAGGGTAAAAAAAAATATCATGGCGGTCTATTCGACATTGAACAACAACACATAACAACACGTCAAGAATCTGACGATGTTGATATCACATCAGTGTCATATGAAAAAATGCACTAAGTTTGTTTCCTGTTTATCATTTTCCTCAGAAATCTATTTTATTCCATAATTTTAAGTTTAGTTTAAAAAAAATCTCATTAGAATATCTGTTCAATTCATATTATTAAGCAGATGCGATAACATCTTTAATATATTTTTCTTCATGATCATAAAGTTGATCAAAGCCGCGCATGTAGAACAAGCTAAGTGTTTATTAATTATCATAAACCTTGAAAAATTATAGCACATCTTTAAAATAAGCTTGTAGATTCTTGACAGCTTTGATTGCATGTGGATACAGATGGAAGAAGAAAAGATTGACTAATTTATGGTTTGCTTACCTTGGATTCCCTGAGCAGTCCATGCAGTTCCTCACCCTTGAGCAGTCCATGGTTTATGACGTACAATGGAATGACATTATTGTGTTTTTTTTCCTCCATGTACACTGTGCTATGTACTTCAGTAAATTCTTTTACAACATCCAAATACTTAGCCTTCCCCTGTGTACATAAAGAGAGGAAATCATACAGAATAAAACTGTGGCACAATATGTTGGATCCAATAAGAATGCCGAATAAAGAACTATCATACATAATGACCACAAACCATTAATAATATAAATGCTACAGTAAACATTTAGCAAAACAGACAGGCAAAATTTGAAATTATTCATCCAGAATCTACATCTGTAGCCTGTGCAAAATAACAAAAGTTAATTATGAACTAATTTCTTCTGCCAATTGACTGCTGTATTCTTTAATGAAATATAGCAAGTAGTTTTTTTGGAAAAGCTAACAAAAATGTCAGAAAAATTTAAGGGGCTATATATATTCACCAAGACTTTGTGTATAAATTGTGGTGCTCTCATTTTATTTTTCATAAGTTCTTTTACTTGCCTGATAAAACATGATGCAGAAAATAGCATTGTTGGTGTTCACTCCAGCTATGGCAAATGTGCTTTAACAACACACCGAAACCACATCCTGCAGACCTGGACAAGAAAACTAGCCTGCTTACAGATGAGCGATATACTGTAGAAGTTTGGTGGTGCAATATAGTCTTGAGCATCAGAGAATTACAGACCCTAAGAATAACAGAAACCTGTCTAATTATTAGCTTAACCAAACCAATGACGATGGGGTTCTCATACTGGCGATGTACTGAAACAGTGAGAGTTAAATCACATATCTTAATGATAAACAGGAGATGAGAGAAGAGACAAATAAAACATCACTAAATTCTAAGAATCATTAAGCATAAAGAGAGCTAGTTAGAGGTCCAATCACCAGTGGATCTTTTGTTGTACTTACATTCCACATGTATTCATTCTTGCCGTACACTACAGCCTGGTTTTTCCTAACAGCATTTGGATTTACATCATCTTTCAGGTGTTGCTCCACAACAAACCCCATGAATGAATTGTCAGGTGTGTGTGCTGGAAAAAAAACACATCTGGTTTACTGCCTGATGTGAATAGCAAAGGTTCAGCCAGAATTAACATTTAACTATCATCAAGCAGGTTTCTCACCAAAGCATTAGGACCGTTAGACTCTACACTGTATAAGGGAAGCAACTCTTGACATTTTTTTTGTGGTCTGTTCTTTGATTGAAAAAAAAATATGAGAGAATAACTTTGCTTTTCTCTAAGAATGAAATATTTATTCTACTTTCAATGCTTTTATTTGCAAACGATCAGTACACTTAATAATGATAGGTGGGTAGCTAACCATCTGTTAATGTTACAGGCTCTTAATAAGTCCTCTCAGATAATCTGAGTGGTTTATCCTTAATCTTTTAAGAAGTTTTCTAAACCTTTATGATAACTCAATATTCCATAATTTACAGCTCTAATGTGAGAGACTAACATGTCTCATTGTTGTATAACTAGTATAATTATTGAAACACTGTCAGCTATGAAAAATACTCAGCTTTTGCTGAATTTTGTCCAAGAGTAAAATAGAACAGGAAAAATATTTAAAGTAAAATTAGGTCACAAATGGACCCAGATGTAAAGGAAAAACAAAATGTAAGCAAAATTTTTTTCAACTATGTGGAACTTGTTACAACATAAGCAGAGAATTATTATTTTTTTGTTTTGTTTGTCAATTCTAACCTTTCTGTTAATAAAGTTAATGTGTAGGGAATAGATTCTTTGGTCTCTCTCAGTTTTTTGTTGGATTCATATGGTAAAAATCTGCTGGAAGAGCAGATGGGAGAAAGGCAGATTTGAGATAGCTGCCTCCATGGACAGAAACAAACTTGTTTGCTCTGCTCTACTTCAATGAGCCTTTCAAATTTGTGATTCTGGAACTCTTCACCCCAAAAACTAAACATGATTGTCAAAGATTGAAAAGGAATTATGATGTGAAATTATTAATAAATCTTTAATTAAGTATTGTTCTTCTAAGAAAACAAATTCCATTCAAATCAAATGTTACACTTTTGATTTTTTGATTTACTGATAAAATCTCTGGAAAAATCAGTAAACATAACACTGATGTTTTCTTTTCTTCAAAGATCCAAAGTCTTGAGGCATTCACAAGTAAACTATCCCAGCAGTCATTCCATGTAGCTGTGAACAAGTCAGCACCGGTTAAACACAGTACCCTTTCAAATATCAGGGTCCTTGTGAGGGTGACGGTACCATTTGCCAAGCAATACATCATATGGCCAACTAGTAAAATGGTACACATTGAGTTGCTAACTACCTGAACATGCTACAAATGGAATTATTATTGGGAAAACAAATGCTGGCTACCCTGCCCATCAGCTAGGGATCAGAAGGTGAAGCAGGAGTGTATCCAGTGTCAGTGCAATGCTTATAATAAGTGAAATGCTACCATTTGTAAAAGCTGTTTAGTAAATATTACTTTCTCTTACACTTGTAAAGTAATTACACTTATCCAGCCTCCCTCTCAGAGGCCCTATAATGCTGGCTAATCACACTGCCAACAGAAGGTATATTTACATAGTAAACCATCCAAAGGCAACTCACTACAGATTTTTTATAAGCGGCTTAGTTTGTTTTTTAGCAACTGAGATGCCAAGTAAAGCTGAATAATCAGCAGGAACTTAACCCTTAAAAAAAAACAAACAAAAACTACCACTCCTATTAAAGGAACAAGTGAACAGAGTTCCTGCTAGTAACAGCTAGCATTCACCCATTCTTACAGACTGGGCCAAGGCAAAAGCAGAGCTTCACTGACATCCTTTGTTGAAGGTGATAAATTCAAAGTCAATGAACCGGTTCATAAAAAAGACTTACGGAACATGGTAAAGAATTGTTGTGGCATCAGGTCTTGCCCTCCCCAAGTTGTCAACAGCTTTTTGCGTCTGGCGTAGTTCCGATGGTTGTATGCTGGCTCGGTTCCAAACGAGTCGACGATACGGAGGAGGCAGCTAGTAGAAGAAAGTGCAGCTTGGTTTGCACCACAGTGGAATTGGAGAAAACACATATGCACGAAGCAAACCATTTGTCGTGTAAAATATAAATAACACCGCTGCTGCCACGGCCAGATGATTGTAAAAATCGTGAACAAATGATTATGGTTACACAAAAAAATTACAAAACTCTTGTTTTGTTGTAGAACCCGACTCATTGTCAGTCATCTAAGATACACCACAGCAATGAAAGTCTCCCAATCTACAAGACTTAAAAAAAAAAATATGCTAAAATCTTAATTTTACTTTTTCAGACTCTGACACCAAACTTCAAACATTAACCTTGGTGTTTTGTCAAATTGTGCTTTGATGATGATGATGGCTAAACATTCTAACCTTTTTAAAATTTCTCCAAGATAACAGTCAAAGGTTTACTGTATTTATTAGCAACTAAATAACAGCTGCACCCAACTATCAGTATTAATTTTAAAAGTGGGGGGGGGATAAAAACAAGTTTTATTTCTAAATTGGTCCACCATGTTAGTGAACAGAATTCTTTTATACAAAGCAGCTCATTATCGGGACAATCTGGCCTGTCTCAAAACAATATTAAACAAGTTTATCTACTATTGTGCTTATTAGCTGGCGCTGCTTTAGGTACTGATTCAACCAAAAAATGTATAATTTATTAACTTTTACAAGAAAAATGCAATTTTAATTTTCAGTAAATAAACTAAATATTCTAGAGACCAAATCATCTAACTAATGAAAACCAAGAACTCTAATAGTATTTGCATTCATTATTATTTTTATATTGTTTATTTTAACCACTATACTGTACATTTATAATAGATCATAAATTGTTTTAATGATTTTTTCTGCACAAGTATAAATGTATCAGCAGCTTAACTACAAATAAACCCATATACCCAGGTGTTTACATGTCATTTGTAAACAGCCATTTTAGACCACAAAAGACTGCCATTATTATTGCATAAAGTGCATCAATAACAAATTTTTTTTCAAGTATACAATCATCAGCCCAGTGCACACTAAGTCATCTTTCTTAAAAAAATCTGCTAACATGAAAACTTTCGTTTCTAAAAATCTAATTGCACTAAATGGAAACAAATTTCTTTTTTACTGTTTCAGCACCACATTTGGCAGCAATGTTCATGAGAAGTGGTCACCTGACTCTAAACATAGCAACAGCTGACCTGACTGGTTATTTACCATGTCACTTCACACCTAAAGCTGCACCACATAAATATTTGTCATAGTCTTATGTTAATCTGGTGTTTAATTATCAGAATTAGACTATGGGATGGTAAGTTAAAATATTTAGTTGTCAGCAGATTTTCTGTAAACACCAATTAAATAAAAAAAGGGAAAAAGTGACTAAAGCCTGACAGATAAATACAATTTTCTGATCAACTAAAGATGGATAATACATTTTTGCAGGTGAACTGCCAACTCATATATAATAGCACAAAAGCAAAAATGCTCACCTGAATTTTCCATAGCCACTTTTGACATGCTTTTTGAACTGTCGAAGGCCTGCTAGATCTGTGTAGATGATATCTACAGGTAGGTCCTTCCTTGCCTGGCAAGGGGAAAGAACTGAAGGCAATCGGTTCAGGATTCTACATGAAAACATCAAATAAATCTTAATTTAAACTCTACATAATTTGAGTTTGTAATTAACATAAAATTCTAATAAAAACACAACAAACAATTCTATTTTAAAAAAAACTGATAATTTTGCAAAAATAAAGATAAGATATTTAGAGCATTAAAACGATAAAATTTTCTAATAATTTATAATTATTTTGATCAAATGATTAGTGTTAATTCTTGCACTAATAGATGCCTTTTATTTTAATGAAATTATGCAAATGTTTAGTTAATTTTATATGAAAACAAAAGATAAACCAATAAAAGCAGCAGCAATTTGTTTTTCAGCAAAGACTGCAGAAACTAACTTGTCTCTGTTACAGTTGTTCTGTTGCTTGATTAGAAAATCCTGTACGTACCCAGAGAGATGCTCAAACTCACTGGTAATTGTCAGGTTGTGCCCAAGAAGGTAGAGGATGGAGATGAGATCACTCCACTGAACCAATTCTCCTAGTGGCCCACCTGTAGAGAAGAGGACATGAATTATTATTATTAACTGCAGGACTTCAACAAACAGAACTATTGCTGTCTATCAATCTTAACACTTGTCTATAAAACTAAACCTAAATTCCAAAGCCCAACACAAACCAAGTAATACAATTGTTATTTTAAAGCTGATGGTCAAAGAAATTCTCACATAATCTCTCCATGCCTCCATCTTTTACCATAAACCATGCAAAAGTATTAGACATTCACTAAAGAACATAAAATTCCTACAAATCAAAAACACGTTTCTTGAGAAAGAGTACAGGTTATAAAATCACTCTACAGACACAATACTGTACACAGATATGATAATATTCCCTGAATATTTTCCTTTGAAGAACATTTATGTACTATCTTAAATCTTTTTAATGATATTGTCAATGATGCTGCAAGAATGAAGGCACAAGGTGCAACATCCTAGAGAAGAGGGGTAATATTAAATTGTAAATTCCAATGATAAATGGCAGTGAAATTCTCAACCATTAACATTCATATGTATTTCAGAATACAGAAATTTGTAAGGATGTTGATAAGTAAAGGAGAATAGCAATACAGTCAACTGATAAGAGTCAGAATTTTAAAAAAAGAAACTTTTGAATCTGAAGTCAGATTTCAAAATTGTAAAGCATTTTATGCGCATCAATTCCATACAAATGCTTTATACTTGCAAATATAACTATTTGTGTTGTAAATAATGACAATACTGTATGGTTTTAAATTAAATCTATGAAATTTGAATGGAAAGTGATATTATATCCTTTAAAATGTAACCCAAAGTAGGATTACATGCAATCACCAAAATCATTGCATCAGCTGAGCACAGATCATTCCAATGGTCAATATTAAGAAAACCTGTTCAAGCTGGTTTATAAAGCAATGCACCATTACAACTTTCGTGGTTACCAATGTCAACATAAAAAATACTAAGCAGTACAAGCTAAGAATTGATGCCATTCTCTTGTACCTTTAAACTGATTTTCAGCAAACTTCCAGCCAGTTTGTTTTGTGAGGAGCCCAAGGTGCACCAAAACCTGTAAGAGATCAGATTAGATTTAGAAAATACCTGAAAAAAAGCATTAAACTGGTGATTAACAAATGTAAATCTCACGGCATGGCTACACCACACCTGAATAAATCCACAATGTTTTACAAGCAGGGCTTGATGTTAGTAAGACTACCTCAGATATTTTCATTAGGGTTTATTCTGAAATAAGCTCAGCCTGTCTTAGTACATAAACCTGCCTTAATTATATTTAATTTAATTATTTTTCTTTTAACTAGTTTTATTTTATTTAATAGCATTCTCTTCTCAAAAATAGACTTTTTTGCTGCCTTCTTTAGTAACTAAAGGGTTAAGCATTATAACTTATGTCTCACAATTTCTGAAGTTTTAGCTTTCTAAGCACTTCTAGATGCAACCCTTTAGCCATGAAAATTTCTTCAAACCTTAACCACCAAAAGATTAGCCATTTAGTTAACTACCAAAAACATAGTATATTATTAGATCTGCCATTCTTAGTTAATCACCAAATTTTCTCAACAATTCCATTTCAAAACAGAAAAGTATAAGTAAACCTTTGTGTGACCGTATAATGGTTGAGTACACCATATACAAAGCAACATGTCTGAGTGTGGACCAGAAAAGTCCTTCCACATCCTTTTCTATAACACACAAAGAAAAAAATGTTTATAATAATAATAATAATAAAAAATTATTAAAATGATGAGTCTGTGGATGAAAAATTCATTCAATGTTAACCATTTCTAATGAAACTGCTTCATGTTAAAAACAACTAATCTCCGCCATTTTGTCAAAACTTGACTTGCATTCCGCATTCTTTCATTATACTACACTATCATAACAAAACATTAACTTCCTAATTTTTCATGTTTTTTGTAATTCATTTTTATATTTCAAAAGCAGGAAAAATTAAATGTTATTCTTAAAATGGAGCTTTAGATAGGTAAACTAATAACTAAAAAAATAACATCATGCTGTAGATATTTCAGAACGGCAAGATGGTCTACTTGGTTTACTGCACTCACTCCACAGCCATGTGTGTCTTCCGTGCACAGATCTAAGTTGGGGACCAGCTGCTTTTATGTTTGTCTCAGTTAGTTATTTATTCCAATCTGTAGTATGCTTTCATCCTTCTAGTTAAGCTGATCAATGAATAAAAACAGATTCCTATTTATTGTTACATCAATAGGAGGAACTTCAGCCTCAGCTGGGCTTCTATTTCTATAACTCCTTCACAGCTTGTGTGTGGGTGACAAAGGGTGGCAGAAGTTAACAATGTTTTTTTCCTGATACTGGACTCTTAAGTGTTTCTTTACCCGTTTTTTTGTTCTAGTATTCATTTTCTGATTTTTTACTAGATTCTTGATAGCACGAGACCATTTTGGCCAGAGTCTTCGGATCCTCATCCTCATAAAGGCATAACCCTGGCGTTCATTGGGATCAACTAGTAAGTTCATCAGAGGATCCAATTCAGTTACTGCATCTGCCTGGAAGATAAACGAAACACCTACATAGGATGTGGATAATACTTTTCTTGACACCAAAACCAGGTTAAAATATTTTAGCAAATTTGTAGAGAACAAAAAACAAAACATGAAGAAACAGACCTTGTAAAAAATAATAAAAAAAAAGCAAATGCTTTCTGTCCTTGAGAACACTACTTCCTCAATTTCCAACCACAATTCACTGTTTATATGCTGTTCCACAGCAAAAACTCATGGTTGTGGAAATTCCCAGATAATTTTGAATTTTGGATCAGGCTGTGTAGAATGTGATCAGCTCTGGATTGTGTTCACCATGAAATTCTGAAACTTTCTATAAAACTTGTAAACTATTCATCTAAAGACCTACTGTGCCACCATAGCACCACTTCACATTTACTGAGTTAGACTACATACCACCCTTATCTTCTTTGTAGTGTTAAAATTACTTTTTCTAGTTCCATCAGAAACTGTAACACCTACATTGTTAATATAAAACTTACCCTATAAGCCAATGATTTTAAATAAGGGTGTTCATATACATTTAATGTGGCACCTACTTTGTTTTGGCTTTTACCTATCAAGTTATGACTATGACTTGACCTACCATGACCTAATTAACTAGTTGAAGATGCAAGTGTAATAACTTATAAATTTTCCCAATTTACATTTTGAATAAATTTAGTATCACTATGCAAGCTTTAGCTAGATGTACCAAATATTTTAATTTTGAATTATCAACATAACTTTTATTAGCAGCATTATTATTATTACCTGAATCTGCAATATTCATAATTCCATTTTTACTTAAGTTTAAATCCGCCATCAAACAAGCATTATCACTATGGCAACTTACCGTATGTCACACAGCATATGTTCATTCTTTAATTTTTACTATATTGTTAAAAGCTTTTAATTTTTCAGCAACAATTCTATCTAAAAATCCAGACGTTTTTATATATAAACTAAATATCTTTCTTAAAGGAGGAAATGTTATTCTAAGCTTTGTATTTAAATTTGTTACTAAATGAACCATTGCGCTCTCATTTCTAACTTAATGCATTAGGTAAAACAAACTCTCATCAAAAACTTTAAACTCATTTAAATTAATAATATGATTACTGCCAAAACCTCATTCTATCAAAAATATATTCACTGGTTGTACTAAATTATCTACATGTTTTCTTAATGCCCATCAGCCATTAAATTTGAACCATCCCATTTTTATAAAGTTTGATGTACCAGACGATAATAATGAATTATCTTTCTGAATTAAACCAAATTTATTGACATTCATTTAATACTTCAAATTAAATAGAAACTTTGCTGATTCTACATGCATTTTTGGTGATTCCATAGGAAACTTTCGTGATTCTGTAAGCAGCTTTAGCTGATTATCGGCAAAATTCAACCATTCTTCAAATAATCTTTCTTTAGTTAAAGAACCATGACACAAAATTATATATTCAAGAGTATAACTTAGTTTGCTTAATTTCTCAATTGATTTCTTACATTCTTTTTTGTTTTGTACTTTCAGTTTGCTTGATAATATAGTTATTATAGACGATGTTAAACCAAATGCATTAGTAATAGTTGATGTAACAGTAAGTGGAGGAAAAAACAGATGCTAATTATTAATTGAGAACGATAACACTAAATTCTCTATCTACATTATCTACAAGTTTAGCTTCATCTATAAGCTTAAAATAAGTCTGATCTGTTTATAAATTTCCAGTTTCTCTTATACTTTTAGCAAGTTCAGTAAAAAATTCTAAACATAACTTATCACAAAAAACTTTCTATTTTAAATTTCAAATGTGCGATAAAAAACATTTTTATCAGAAAAATTGCCTACTAAAACAAAATTTTTAATATTAAAAAATAAATTGTTTGAGACTACTCGAAAGAATAAAAGTAATAAACATTTTAAATTAATTTTAGGCCAACAAGTCCAGCATATACCATGATTTTTACCTGAATCTAAAATACCACATTCTATGTTATTGGGAAGAGTATCTCGCATAAAAACTCCTTTAAAATATTTTAGTTTTTTTACCATAATTTTCTATGTCAAAATTTGTTAAAGTCTTTCCATTTAATAATTAAAGCACAGCATCAGTTATTGGGATATTTTTAAATAGTGATTTAGGTCCAAGTATTAAACTTACCAACAAACCTACTTTTCATCTTTCCACGTTTATGACTAATATCTAATATCTTTAGTTGGTTATATAGTTTTCTTTATAAAATTTTAAATTCTAGAGTAATTCATTCAGATATCCACAACCAAAATAAGTGAGGAAATTGCCAGAGGTGCCACAAGATTACCTTAGTCAAGCTAGAATTGCCATCCCAAACATGAAAGCAGGTGTCAGCTGAAAAATCAGGGAGCTAACCAGAGTTGGATCTGATGAAACATATGTTGATTTGAAGGAATTAGATTTAAAAACTGTGCAGAGAGATTTTCACAAGTTATCCAAAGACTTACAGGTAAAGATTAACAGAATAAGTACTGGTAGCCTATGCTCATTGGATATGAAAGGTCACTATAAGGACATGGCCCCCAATTGCAATGTGGCTACATCTGCTGAACACTGTCTTAGAGAATGTTCAAACATACAAAAGATAAATACAATTGCTGAGATGCTTGGGAAGACCACAAGAATGAAATTCTGAAATTTTGGGAGACTACTAAAACTGCAAACATCCATGATTTAAATATCTGATCATCATTATCACTATAAAATGTGCCAAGCAGATTAATTTTCCTAGATAGTATCTTGCCCTACAAGATATATTCTCATTTTTCCCAGGACATGTAAATGACTGTTCAGTACGAATGCCATACTGTTGTTAATCTTTTTCTAATCAAGGGTTTTGTCTGTTTAGGAAGAAAAGTGAAACCACTGCCCTACTAGCATCCGGGATACTGTCACTATAATTCAGAACAAGATGCCTATTTGCCAAATTTGCAGTGAATGCTAACAGACCCTTTCAGCTGTTGAAGAAATGATATCAATAAGCAAATAATCCCCACACAGAATGAACTGAACTGGATATACACCCTACTGAGCACCTTGACAGAGAACTAAAGACCAGTGGATCTAGAACAATTTCACACTAGCAACTGAGTGGAGAACCGGATCAGGTCACCCATGACAGATTCTGTGCCTACATGTTAACACAACCCAAGAGGAGTTTTCTACTAAACATTAAAAATAAGTCTGATCATTTACTGTACATTTATTCTGTAATAAATGTACACATGTGGAACCAACAGTATAAAAAAAACTACCATGACAGTTCTGTATATAGAAAACCAACAATTTATCTATCTTTTCACAGAAAACATGTAGCCTCATAACAGATGCTTCACCAAGCTATTCAGAATATTTTTAGAAGCCAATTTAGTGGATTTTCCATTTATTGCAGATAACAACATCCATATTCAGAAGTTCATTAGCTACATATTTTTTAAACATCTGCTGCTTTGATAAGAATGCCAAGTCACCCAGAACATGCAAAGCCTTCACATCCTGGTTCATCAGATAAACTGAAGTATGAAGCTTTATGCTATTGTTTCTGATCACTAAAAATAAAGTCTATTTTTAAATGTATTTGTTTAGCAATGAATTTATACACAACATGAACCATTACAATAAATCTACATTGTGAGAATGTATTTGTTGATGGCAATGAGTGGTTGGTAACATGTTTATCCATTCAAGTGTAAAGAAACAAATCTAATGGACATAAGGATAACTGAGGTCAATAATTTCATTGAAACTGACCCTGCTTTGCTATCTACTTAATGCGACTTTATTACTACTATTTTAATTGGAGATGATGATACATAAATAGAACTGAAAAATAATAACTGCTTTATTTTAATTAATCTGCCAAGCGCACACAAATCTAGAGATACTAGAAACCAAAATTACTACGGGTGACCAAAACACAGACTAACACCAGGAGCTGACGGACTCATGGTCTAAAATCTAATGTAGGAAACAAGAAAAAAATGTACCGATAGCATACGACACCTCTTGGTCTCACAACTCACGTGGTGTGTATAAACATGTGAGCAGGATGCAGTAAAATCCACTCTGGTGGTCTGGAGATGCCATGTGACCAGAAACACCTTGCAGTAGGTTCAAGGCAGCTCAACAGTGTAAGGAAGTTGACAGTAAATATTTCCAAATTGACTGTTCTAAGTTAAAAGAATGAAAATGTGAAACCAACAGTTCTGTCTCTTCACCAACAACTATCTTTGTAACAAGATGACAACACCAAGAGACACAGGGTTAGATCATCACTGCATTCCTTAGGACTAACATCATATCATTACAATGAGCTGGCTGGCTATGCTCCATCTCTTCTCACTTAGTAGCAGAGAAGTACCAGGATCCCCCTTCCACAGAACCCGCACAATCTAAGCACGACCGTGACCCAGTAGCTCATTTAAAGCATGCACAGACAATGTGGTAGCTGCAAGCAACAGTCCTAAGGTAGTCTCACTCAATGCCAATTGCGACTTTTTTTACTCCAAGGATGCCAGTAGAAATTTTTGTTATTTCTCCATCGACAGCTTGTAATGAAATATGTGAAGTTAATTTAACTAAGAAATAAATTGCCTTATTTAACCTCTGATTACTTCGTGCATTTTTTTTCACAAGTGAAATCAAGCAATGATATCAGATTCTAATATACATAGATTTCTGTGACAAGTGCATTTAGGTATTGTTAAACATTGCCTCATTTATCAGCCAAAATAACAATGTTTTCTTACAGCTCATGGTTGTTGCTATTAGGTACCAGGTAGCTGAAACAAAGAAAATCTCAGTGAACACGATAGAACAAGTGGGCTTACGTAAGAAATGGTATCAGCCTGTTTTCTCAGTTTCATGGATGATCCTTTCCATGCTCTACTAGGACACCAGCCCTCAACCTGTCAAGAACACACACAAACCACTCAGAAACAAAATCAGAAAGCGATCATGTGAAAACATTTTAGAATTTAATAAACAGGCTTTTCCATCACAGCATCAGTACAAAACTATATATTTCCACTTCATATATAACTGAGTTGCCATCAGTTTTCCTATAATTGAGCTGCGCGTTACAGAGCATCTTTAGTCATTGTTGTGCAGTAATAATGAAAGGATGACATAAAAATTAAATATTAGTTGACTAATAAAGTGAACCAGGGCAGGTGCAGTCTTGCATGTCTGCCTGCTTTCATAATTGGGTCTACTCTGGTTTTCTTTTAAGGAAATGTTCTGACTGTGTGCAAACATCCTGTAGTACAATTGTAGTAGAGAGAGCAATATAACCTTCCTCCTGTCAAAAACAACTAAATAATATGCTAATATATATATATATATGAAAAAGAAAAGCCCCTGCAAAATGATCACAGGAAATTTGTAAAATTTACCTCACTCAGGTACATAATGAAGGAGCATTCTGAGCCATCCACGCCATAAGATGAATAGCAGGAATGGGATTTCCACATACGTCGCATCCACTGAAAACAATAACTGGCTGCAGATCAAAAGTGCATTTTGAACCTACGGATTGGAACGAGTGTCAAGAGGAATGTTAAAAAAAAAAAAAGAAGCTGAATTAAAAAGAAAAAAAAAATACACTAAATAGAACCTAAACTTCCATAAAATAAAAGGATCTTAAGTGGCCTTATGTTCATGATGTTAATCTGAAAATAAATTAACAGCTTTAATTGCTGTGTGTATCATTTATGCAAAGCTATATATTCATTTGCAAATAGAGTTCACAAAGCTAATTAAAAAGTTACTAAGCATGAATATGCCTAGATAAAGTGTCCTTGAGTGAGATACTAATGAAACCTGACCGGAGCACAGTCCATCACTGCTTCGCTTCCTGATATATCTTCATATACAGAATAATCAGAAAATAAAATCAGCAGGGCATGAGGATTGAAAAAACTTTCATATAGACAGACAAAGTTTCTTAGTTATGTTTTTAAGACTGCAGATAAACACAGTAGGCTATACAAATGCATTTTTTAAAATCTGCATTCAATGAAAACTAAACATTTTAACTTTAGTTTAGTTATCTCTTCTATCTTCCTCTATGTCCCAACTTGCAGGACAGAAACAGATAAATGAGCACAAAATAAGGCAGGCTTACTTACAGCCGAAGTAAGACGAAAATCCCTTCAAAGCTGTAACCAAAGTCATATCTTTGTTAGTTTGCTTATTGTGGTATCACTCACACAGAATACTCTTCAAAAACCAAAAGAATAATGCTACAATGTTTGAAGTTAATAGATTTAGTCACTCATGGCTGCCTTATAAAACTGCACAGATGTCACAAGGTGCATCATTAGTTGATAGTCACAAAAGTTGCAGGTGGACTCATCATGTGACTACCATAGCAATCTGATGATTCTGGTTTCTACCACTTATGATTTGTTAACATTGATCTTTCAGTCCAAGAATGACCAGGTTGTTCTCACTGATAGCCTCCTGACTGTGTCATCTTCTGAATATCATTTTTTTTTTTCAATATTGGAAGAATTTTAATAAATGAGAGAATGCAGCTGAATCCCTGGGCCTTTTACGCAGCCAACCTCATGATTAGCTTTGCATGTGTAAAACATGACTGTAACATGGTGCACATTCATCTGGAAACTGCATTATTTTGCACGAGTTACAGCCTGAACATTAATTCAGTAACCATACACGTGGTAAATGATGTGCTGCTAACGCCAGAATATTGCAAGGATAACTGACTTATACTATTACTTTCAAATGGAATGAACATTGAAAGTGTTGCTGCATTTTTTTTTTGAAGAGTATCTTTTCATGTCTGTGATAAACAGCATTTGCTAGCAAAAGAAAAGCAGCTGCAGACACAGTTGGATACACGCCGAGAGTATAATCCAGCCCACATCAGTAAAGAAACAATTTTCACAGCTCAAAGTATACTGTAAGTTTTATAAATCGGCTGTCAGCCTTGCACAGCTGGACCAGTAACAAGGTTTGCCAAGAGCGCCTCGACTCTGCTATTACATCTCACTCACGTTTCCCCTAACTTAGCAAGCTCTACCAGCGGGTCCAACATTTCATACGTATTCTATGCATATCCATGCCAAGCTTCAGTTTACTAAACAACAGCGTGACTTCAGGCATCCCAAAAAAAAAAGAAGATGCGATAGCTACAAATGGAAATATGGTCCTCTATAATTCATCTGAGTGCCAGGCAAAAAAACAAAAACAGACTTTGGTGAAAACACAGCAAAGCTAAACAAAGAGAAAAGTTAATGAGCTAAAAGCCTCATATCCTACTAGTGCATTGATTGTTTATTCAATAGTAAAAATTCATAAACCGTAAAGATTGAGCTAGAGGGCAGCATGCATGTCAATGATCTCACCAATTTCGGTAAACAGGATGATCATTAAAGTCATCCTGACATCACGCTGTTAAGTTGATATTGCTAAAACTGAATTAAACATGAACAGATTTTTAGAAATGTACACCATGACATGAGCACCACCAGATTTTCTTTCATAACTAGAAGTAAAAAGTGGCCTTAAAGCATTTTTACAGTTGACCAAAATCACGCAATGACAAGTATGGCACAAAAAATTGCAGAGACTGTTGCTCATGGTGATGGATTCACTATGGTATTTGTATGTACATCATATAATTTGTAAGCTTGATCTTGTTACTCAGCCAAGAGCCAAAAGTACTGCGAAAATATTCTTATTAAGCCTGTCATTGGTATTCATTTTGATGATTACCTGCTTGCTACTAGACATACATTCATGGATCCTAATGCCAGACCTCACCATGTGACCGATTTCCTTGCTTGGCTTTGCTATAAGCCAAAAGATCTGAATCCGGCAGAGCTTCTCTGGAATAAAATCAGGTGTACAGAGAATTGGCAAAAGTAGACAGACACCTACATTTGAACAATCATGCACAGCACTGGCAAAATATGAGCAGGGTTAATACTTGGTGTTGTGACCCTTCACCTTATACAAAGCAGCAACACTCTTACACAGTGTGTGGGTAAGACTGGCAATCCTCTCACAGAACCTGTATCAAGGAGTGCTGGTGAGTGAGCTGATGGGAACACTTTTGCAGGGATAAATGAGGATATCCCACATGAGACTGGTGTCTGATGATTGACCAGACCATGACAAAGTTGTGATGCTCTGACTTTTCTTTGATTTTTGTGATGCATATAAGACATAAGTTGGGATATCACTGCCTTCTTTAGATAGATAACCATAGGCAAAGACAGGAGGAAGTCTCTTTCAGAGAATTCTGATGTATCAGGCAGAAGTTTGGATATGCACAGTTGGTGGTCTGTGAAGGCCCAGACCACACCCCAAACAATGACAAACAGACAGTACTATATTCTTTCATGGCTTGTAGATGGTTCAAAACAAATTCCTATATACAACCACTGTTTGAAAACTATGAGAACCCTGACTGATAGGGGAAAAAAATAATGTTTTAAAAGACAAAGAGCATAATAACATCTGTTGCCAATTGCATCATCAACTGGCATTGTGGGAATGAAGAATGTTCTGCATCTTGCCACTCTTCTGTTGTATCCGAAGCTGAGATACTTTCTGTGGTTCTTATTGAATACTTTCATATTCTGCCACATTTGTAGCTGCCAATTGCATGCTTTTATTTACAGCATATAGTGTCTAATCTGTTGGTTTTGGGTGATCAAAAAGCACGATTGTTTTATGGCTTCTGGACACTCATACTTTTAACAGCTGATGTGATTGCTGAATTCTACCAGTGTCTCCATTATGCATGTCCTTTCAAAATTTGTTAGCTCCCATAAACTTCCTGTTTGTGAAATGTCAAATCTCTGTAGTGTGAAGAATTCTAATGTTCAGAATATTGCTAAACTGCTCTCGGTTTCGCATAAGGAGTGGTGAAGAATATTATGAATGTGCATCTTGTGAGCAGCATGAGTGAGAAAACTCATCTTAACAAGGTTATGCTCAATGTTTACATTAAACATCAGTTAAGTTTCCAAAACATTTCTTTATTGTAAACTACTAATAATGCATCTAACACCATGTACTTTACAATATTTTTACAACAGCCAGTTCCTATTTTTCCAGGTGATTTTACAGTAATATATAATATCAAAAATAAACAAGTTATCATTTAAACTCATTCCTTTCCAAAAATATTGATACTTTATTGTATTAGCTGAGTTTTCTTGGGAAGGGGCAGAAATGAATTTTAGATTATACAGTGGTTTTTGTTTTGGAAAAGTTCAGTAATGCTTAAGTCAAGGTGTATATTAAGTGAGAAGATAATCTGACTGGAAGACTAATATTAACCACTTCCATAGTGCTCTAATTAGTCAATAAGCATCTAAACTCTTAACATAAAAACAGTTTATTTGAAGGATCACAGAAAGTTAGAGGCTTACTTCCAGCTTTTCTTTGCAAAATGGAAATGCTTTTTGATCTTCCAGAGTCAGGTTACATCGCTCTACTTTCCCCATCAGGATATCTTAAATAGAAAGAGAGACCAACGCAGATGATGAATAATCTTTGGTTAAGTTAAACAGAGCCATGAAGGCAGGTCACAAGAGTGTGCATGTTGAAACAGGCACTGAATACCATCCATGTACAAGAAAAGGAGGCAGATACCAATTTGGCAATACTATTTCAGCCTGATTCCAACTGAATGCCCCCTAGTTAAATGCTCAGAGTAATTTTTGGTTGCGATCACTTACACCTCTCAATTTCTTAAAGTGTTAATAAAAAGACTTAATCTACTCAATCAAATATTTCCTGCCACATTGTCCCTACATAATTGATTATTAAAAAATAACTTTTTACAACTGCTATATGGTGATTAATACTACTTTAACCAACCTCACCTCAAGAGAGCTCAAAAGGCGGCGGCAGTGGACTTCAAAGTAATTCCAGCAGTGAAGCCAAATCATGAATAGTAGTGATATATATCATGGGGTTTCAATATTCCCTTCCTTTAAACCGATTGTTCATCTATTAACTTTATTCTCAGATGTAGTAGCTCATCAATCATCATACCAAAACAACCTTACCAGCAACAGAGTTCAGATTCCGATTCCGTTATACATACACAAAGCTTCTACTTTTTAAAATGGTTTTACACCAAAATATGTCCTGATAAATAAAAACAAATTGCTTTATCATCTAAACTCTTAAGATTATTGGAATTTGTATTATTTAGATAAGTGATTTACATTTTTATTTATATATTTTTAAATTCAACTTACAAATAGTACAGAAAATGCTTACATGCTGAAGAGAAATAATTTTTTTCCCCTAAATTCTGTTTATTCCCCCCCAGCTGTCCTTTATGCCATTTTGCCTAGAAGAGATTTACTATTCAAAGCTATATTTAGATATACAAGTTACACAATTTTAGTAAAGTAGATACCTTATGATACCGACAGTAAAGTACAGCATAGTTTTACTTGCTATTAAGAATCTCAGTACTCTGTCAGCTCAGTCTTTTAGCTGCACAATCTTAATTGGTTTAACAAAAGCCTCTCTCTCTCTATACAGTATTTTTCATTGTTCATTAAATAGAAAATATACAAGCTATAATCTCCACCAGTAACTGCATTTAAGATAGTAACTTCTAAATACCAAATATAACAATCAACAAGAGACAGCAGGAGTTTCTTTTTTATGGACTATTTAATAAGAGTTCTTGGTGAATTATTCATTATAACAATTGTACAATTGTCCATGCAAGAATACTGTACTTTTGCAATTTCCTATTTTTATTCCCATGTAACACAATTTCTTAAATTAAAAAAAAAATTCTCCTTAATTTATTTCTTAACATCCTATAAATAAAATACAGTGGCTTATAAGGCTGGTTTATATTCTATATCCTTGGTTGTCAGTTTAATTGATCCATACTTGTTTGACAGCAAAGTAACAAGTGAAGCATATCTGCAAATGCTGCAGACATTCCTTATTAAACCACAGATCCCAAACAAGTGATCTGGATGGTGAGATTCTCAAATGGCCACTCAGATCATCAAACCTCATGCCTCCTGACTTCTTTCTGTTGGGGGGGGGGTGGAATCTCAAGTTGATCATCTATGTTGACCCCCCCCAAAAAAAACAGTAGTTTAAGAAAGAAAACAGGTCTAAGAGTGCATAAGCCAACACCAGTATGTTAAGAAATGAGATGAGATAGATGATTTGGATTTGCAGTGGATATTTATTCATAATTAAGACTGAAAAAAAATAGAAAGTAATCGTTAAGCATGTTATAGACTGGATAATTCTGTATGCTTCAGTAGTACACAAACAGTTGGTCATCCAACTGACAAACGTCCCGAACAATAATTTCCATAGTCTGTTTCAATGAACAATTTTTAAGTTTATTTCAGAAAATAACACACTCTCATTTTTTTTTTTTATTTCTTCATTAAAGCAATTTCAATGACCATCAAGTCAATTTGGAGTATAAGTCAAAGACCAGACTTCTAAGAGAAAAGGTGTTGACTTAAACACTGAACAATACGGTCCATATTGTCAGTGCATCACGACCATTAGACCAAACCAGAAATCTGTTTCCATAAATAAAAGATCTAGTAATTTCTAACTCTCCACTTCTGAACCAAATGATACATCTCAACCATTGCTATCCACACCAATTCAACTGATATCATTCAAATAAGTGTTGACTAAGCATGAGTTCTGCCTTTCTAAAATTCCTATTTCCCCAGAATTCAATTATGGTATTAGATTATGGCGTGTCTCATAATTACCTCAGAAATGTTAGCAATGCCATTTTTTTTTTAGCCTCCATTGTAAGAGCAACTCTGTCTGTGTGTGTGTGTGTGGAGGGGGAACTTTTCCACCGGGCTCAAAACAGCAAAAGCAGGTCTGCTTGTTGTATCATCCTATTACTCTGGACACAAACAGTATAATTACATTAACAAAGGAAGGGCAAAGTAGCTGTGCAAATACTTAACTTGCGATCACTACTTCTCATGCATTATACAAAGAGCCTAAGAAGAGCTGAGCATAGATGCTGAAACTAGGTGGTTTCTACAACAGCACACCTGCCTAGTTTGCAGCGAGCATGGAGAACAAGACATGGGAAGCACCTGATAATTTTATGATTTAGGTATTCCCTTAATAATGCAGATGATAGCTCATGTTGTCTCTGAGATCATTACAAACGTACACAATTTGAAGTATCTCCAAATCAGAAAATTTGTACTGATTGATCTATACTGTTTTAATATGCTTTTTCCTGTAAATATTCATAATTTCCAACCTGACAGGCATTTCAATTACAGGATGCCGCATGTCAAATAAAACAGCTTGAAAAAACAAAAAAGACTTCTGTTGTGTTTTGCTCACAAAATCTTTAAAATTAGAAAATACCAGAACTGCTAATCTGACCAGAATGGTTGGGTACATGGAATAAGGAACCTCAGTATTTAAGCCATCAGTAGATCTAAAGAATAGTTTATTCAGCATTAGATGATTTTAAATAAAACCATCCAACATGTACTTTATACAAGAGAAATCTACTAAGTATCAACATTAGGCATTGGTAAATAACTGTAATGATTTATACAGGGTGTTCATAATTTGAAAGGTAAGTAGATATAAAACAATAAAAAGTATTGCAAAGCAATTTTTAATTACATTTTTTTGTTATTCAGATTATTATGAAACCTGAATGGCAACTGCATCTTGTGGGTTGCTGAGCTAATGTCAGTTAATGCAGTTAAATGAAAGTTTAGGTGCAATACAAGAAGAATCCACCATCTGAAAACTTCATTTGGAGTTAAATGAAGTTTAAATGGATTCAATTAGTGATAGAACATTTTAGTAGATCAGATACCAGTCAAAAGACTAATGCAGCTGTTGAAGAAGCATTTTTCAAGCTCCCAGAAATCACTTCATCATGTCTCATGAAAAATGAACATTACTTTTTCAACAGTTCATACAATTTTGAAAGGAGATTACATCATCAAAGTTGTTAAATCATGTCACACAGAATAAGAGATAGGAAGAGTGTACTAAGACTTTCACTTGAATGTCGAAGACTACTTCTTGTACAATATTTACAATCTGCAACCATGTATTATCAAAATGAAGACTGCATACATCCTGCAGTATTTTAGCTGCTTCTCATGGATGGCTTGGCACAGTTTTTTTCCTAAGAATGTCTGCATGCTTTGCCCCAATTGTGGTAGTTTCAGGCTTCACAAAGTACTTGATATGTATATCTTGGCATTTTTTTTAAAAAAAGAGGGTGCCATCACCTTCCTGATTTTCCCCAACAAGCAAAATTTCTTGGCTTGTAGTAAAGGAAGTTTCCAAACAGAAGACTGTTGTTTGGACTCAGGATTGTAGTGAAACACACAAGTCTCATCAACTGTCAATACATGAGTTAAGAAGTTCTAACCATGCACTTCAAAGCATGCAAAACATCTGCTGCAAATCTTCTTTGCTTCAGTTTCTGTACATCTGTCACTGGTGGTGTATCCAACATTTTAGTGCCCTTGTCATGTGCAAGTGTTCAGAGAGGGTGGCACAGAAGCCTAGGCAACTTGCTCGTCTGATACCAATGTTGATGGATGACTAGATCAAGGGCCATCTGTAACTGATATCCTTCCCTGAAACACACCTACACTTAAAATGCTTCTGTGTACAGTCATCTCCATAATTAGTTTCATTTTGGCAAAGGTGGCAGTGGAAGTCAATCTACATCTCACAATTACAAAATGTACAACAAAGCTAATTTTTTAGTGAACTAAAAGTCCATTTCAGACGCTACAACGCAGACATCTGCCCTACACAGGCTCTAGGACCAAACTGAGCCGCTAAGGACTGCATCAAAAACAAGCAACTACTATAGCCTGGACACTTCTTTCACTATAATGTCAGTTTTAGAATTAGATAAACAGTCTCTGTGTGCATGTGCATGCACTCACAGCATATTTTAAATAATCAAATACCCTTCATACTATTTCTTTTTCTTGAATGTGTTCAAATACACTAAAGAAACTTACCAAAAAATGATCAAGTCAAAAGCAGCTTTTATTCGTAAAAAATAAAAGAAAAGAAAGCTTCACTCTTCCTTTCAAGTATTTTTTAAAATCAAACTGTCATGACTGAACCATCAACCAGAGCTAAGACTAATGTCGCCTGACCATTTCTATGGTAAGAGAGAGCTTCATATATTGACTTATTACCGATCCAAGTAAAAGAAATAGGATCTTGCTAACCTTGACATCACAATGTGATCTATTTTTAAAATTTTGCCCTATTTAAACAATTATAGTTGTACTTAATGTTGATTAATTTTAAATGTAGCTCAGATAGTGTAAATAAACCAATTTATTTGAAAATATTAGAAGACTAGCACCATTGATACCATCAGTTGAGATTTCATTTTTCTTATTCTTAAGGTGTTACTAATTTGAATGCATGTTATATTATATTTGTGGTAAAATATTAATTAAATAGCGTTTACTGATGGTGGCTTGTCGTCTTATTCTTTTGTCATTTCTAAGAAACCCACATTCATTTTTATCTCATTTTCTGTGCTCTTGAGAGTTAGTTTCTCATTTTGGCAGGTTGTGACCTCCCTGACCTCAGTGTATATTATGCAGCCACTTGGAAGAGAAAAGTGAGAAGGAACTATGAGGATGTCAGACTGAGCTGAACCCCGATCTACAGCGGGCTGTGCGCTACGGGACATGCACCCACCTCTATTAATCACCATTTTCTGTGCTGTGTGGCAGGAACATGATTCAAATTTGTTAAAGATTAAGGTTTTGAGGGGGGGTGGGGTTGGAATTTTTGGTTCGCTCTCAGAATAAACAGGTATGACAAGCGTTAATTAGATTTCGACCAAAAAACAACACAATGTCTCTCTGCTGAATAAATGGGTGAGTAATAACAAAAAAGATATCTGGGTGGGCTTGGAAAAGTACTTATTCCAGCACTGGAAAAAAAACAAGCATACACAAAACATTAAGTTCTCTCGAGAACATCCGCTGCACCCACCCTTGTATTTAATTCACATCTCCCATTAACAGACTCATTTTTCTATATAAAAGATCAATAGACATCTATAAATGTAGAGGTTCAAATCCTACTTTGTGCTTAAAAACTGGCATAACTGGGTCAGCTGCTATAACCATAGTAACAAACCAATGACACTCTTGATATAGAGAATTTTGAAGATTTTTTATCATTTCATTTGTGTTAAAATTGTTATCACTAGATGAAAAAAAGAGACATTACTTTTATGGTATTCCTCCAAGCAAAATGTAAATGTCAGTTCCACTTTGTTAATGCACTTTATATAAATGTGTGTGTGTGTGTGTATATATATGAGAGAGAGAGAGGAGGGGAGGGAGGGAGGGGGAGAGAGAATGCAGAAAATTCCAGTTTCTTTTCCTCACAGATAATAAAGTCAGCCTTCTCTTCACTGTCTAAGATCATTCATTTTCTCTCATTTAGTTGGTTTCTATGCCATTATTAAAGAATATCTTTGCAAATAATTTAGAGGTTGAATATTTAAATCAAAATGCATGTCTATTAAAAATGTGTGAAGCTCTATTAATTTAACCAGAAGTTGCCTGAACACTTAGTTTTTAAACTCTACATTTCTCCCTGTTCCTTCATACCAGAGTGAACAAACAGGGTGTTGGCGGATTTGTTAATGTCCAAGACGGGGAGAAAATTAACAGCTAACCCATAGGTCAGACCTAGTTTTGTTGGTGGAGACAGTTTGGCTGATTAATGATCATGGTTGTTGTTGTTTTCACATTATTACACATAAACACTTACAACAGGAGTCTTTACGTGATGATAATGAGCAGCTTCATTGTTTCGCATCACCTGAAGCTGACTACAGGTGTGACAGCTAAAACCCTCACCTTTAGCATTTATTGATGTTTCTGTATTTTGCTGTAGTTCATCCAGCTGATTTAAAGATCCTCTTGAGCTTCTGTTCAAAGACAGCACATTAACCTTTTCCTCTAGACGATCCAATCGTGTCAGGATACTCTCCAGAAGAACTGCAATCGTCTTTTTTAAATCTGGAAATAGCATTTTAAAAAACTACATACATGATGTGGTTTTTAGACGGCTGATGAAAACATTTCACTGAAACGGCAAGTTTGTGAAGTCAGGGAATTTTACAGATAAAAATGTTTATGTAGACAGTTTACATATTCTCTTTCTCTCTACAACTTCCCATTTCAGAAACTCTGTTTGATTAACCTCACTCCTACAAAACGCCTCATCCTTTTATCTGACATCACCAGAACGCCACATACAACCTTATGACATTGTGTTAAACTAATATTATTATTAAGTAAACCCTCGCACGTTCATCAAAAACTTGACCTCCAAAGTGGAAAGGTTCAAAACTATCAACTTTATTCTTTCTGTACTATTTTCAGAACAAACAGTAATTATGCAAAACACCAGACTGAAAATGATGGCTTTTAATGTAAATCTTGTATGAAGATCTTATATGCCTTTGTTTATTTTTTGATTTTGCTGCCAGGTACCCAGTAACCAGGTAAAATTTGTTAATTACTTACCATAGGCAGTAAATCTAGCAGCATAAGGACCATCAACCACACCCTGACTTTCCTGGGCCAGGGCTCGCACATACTTTTCACTAAGCTTGATTATTTCTCCCTGACATAAAATAAGAAAAAAATAAAAGGAAATTAGCTGACTATTTATTAAACAGATGAAAAGCTTTTAAATTTAAAAAGAAGTCCAACTGAAAAAAAAAGAAAAAAAAAGCAATTGCCCCAAGAATAGCAGTAGCTAGAAGAAAGAATTTTTGCTATGTCTTTCTCTATAGCTTGTTATGCATGCTGTGTAAATGTTTGTGACAGAGAAACAAAGTCTACTCTATCACTTGGAGCTGATACATGGCTTCTTCTCACTTCTTTACCAGCTAGTCGTCTGGGTTTCATCCCACACCTACAAAATAGCGAGTTCTGGTGGGAATTTCTTTCCAAAGTCAGAAGTGCTGGGCTAGTTCCCTTGTGGCACAGAACTATGACACCAGGCTCCCCCATCAGGGTTGTTGCCAATGTAAAGGGGTTATCTTCATTGAAAAACTGGTGTATGACAAACAACTTGGAGCCGGTCAAGTCTTAGGTATGCTACCTCACAATCTGAGCAGCATGGCGGTTTGGTGGCTAGTTTGTTGGACTGCTTCGGTTGAGAACCAGAGTTTGCAACAGGGAATAATTAGCACAACACAATTTATTTTTGGTTTAGTCATAGAAATATTATCTATCTGCTGCTCTAAACACATCAGCTGCTCTCCAAACAAATCAATAGGTGGGCCAGGGACATTTTTCAAGCCTGTATATCAAAAATTTGGTGATAAGGTATGAATAAACTCCCAATGGTTCATAACCATTCAACCAAAAACTGTGGAACTCTGTCTTAGACATGAGCAACAGATTACTAGCTTTTCAACATAATAATCTCTGCTACATCAAGCCAATGAAATTAGTGCATCCATTTTATCTACATCGTTGCAATGCAATGTCTTTTTAAAATTGCAAGTACAGAAATAACAGATTATAATAGTAGTATGTGGTGGTGATTAACAAAAAGCTAAAATTAGCAAACTGTGTCAGGACTGACTATTAACTTAATTCTAATAACCCTAACCCTCCCCAACATTTTAGCATCATACCACAAACCGTAAGCAAGCTTCTGAAGCAACGCAACCAGAATACAATGCATATTCTCTGCCCTTATGCATGTGCCATAGCGAGAGATGGCTATACATTGGTAACAAATTCAATTCAGTAAAGAATACAAAAGCAGCATCTTTATTTAACAAATTACAATTTGAGCCCCGCTATAATTGATGATCTTGAAAAAAAATAAAATAATAAATATTGTAATTTATTTTAAAATTCTGGTTGCAGCCTCCTGTTCCTCCCACTGGTTTGCATTCTATTCTTCTTTTAATTTTCTTAGCTTATGTTTGCACAAGAATTAATACGGTAATTTATAGTTCCTTAAAAGCAGACTTGGCTAGGAAAGCAGTTGGTAGTCATAAAAAGATAATTAATTTTAGATAGGAAGGATTTAATGATGTTATTTTTTCTAATAGGAGGTAAAGATTCAGTTAATTCACTAGTTAATTATGCATTTCATTAAAAACATTTTCAGATTTGTTTCTTTAAGGTTAAATGAAAATCTTCTCCCACAGACATTGGAGGAAGAAGCAGGCAGACCAACTATACATGAGCCATAACATTAACTTTCCTTTGTTACATGGCGCCAATCCAGATCAGCTATGATGTATTTCTAGGTTAGACTACGGTACTAACAATAACTTTACAGAAGGCTAAATTCCTACAAAAGACTTGTTATTGCCTGCTTCGTTAAACTTTCATCATCTGATTTTCAATCTTTTCCTACCAGCAAAAATCTTAACACAAAATAGAAATACGCAGGGGAGACAGTAGAACACCCTGCCTACCATCTTGCTGAGTGCTACACCAAGATGATTAATAACTGATTAGGTGCTCAGGGATGGAATATACCTACTAACTATACCTACCTGCAGGATGTAGCTCTCTTTGTCTGGTGTAATGTAACTCACATAGTTGATGTTTAATATAGTCATGCTGAAGACCAGCATCATCAGCACAAAAAGTAGAATTACTCGGCGCCATGATGTCCTCACAAACAGTCGCCATACCGGCAACGCCATCTCCAGTCTGGATAATATGTTCTTTCATCTGAAAACAAAATATACAATAAGCTTTGACAACAGACTGTGACAATATTGATTCAAACACCACTGAGATTTTCTTCTATTCATGTGCTCAACGTGCAGAAAGTTGGTTTAACTGCTCTTTAATTCTACTCATGATCTTTGAGGCTGTTAGAAAACTTGCATGCATAGTGGGGTTTTTAAACAATTCACTCCATCCAGCAACTTTTAGCAAACTATTTTTTAAATAATAAAATCAGAAGAAAGAATAAATAAAAGAAATATATCATTAACACAATGATAGGCAGTCATCGAAAAATAGAAATCAATAGAATCAGCAGTTGGTAGAGCATACAATCAGCTCAATTCACTGAGCATGAAGCCAAAGTGCAAGCACATCTGCTTAGTAATAAAATCAATTAACTAAGATGCATAATAAAGCAGCCAGCAAAACAAGTAGCCAATATTAAAGTGATGAAATGGCAATAGGTTTTGTAACCCAATCCATTTTCAGTGGTGCATACATCTAATGGCCATCATTTAAATTTTATTACTGCAATAGACTAAAAAACAAAAGCTATGATATTCATATTCTTCTACAATTTTTGTTCAAAATTATTTGTAGTGTGTTTATGGTTTAGATTATTACAGAAATATCCAGGCAGTACTTCCAGGTTGGATTACTGTACGTATTTCCACAACAACATACATGTGCATACTATAACTGAACCAAGGAGGATATCTGCTAGTGATAATTCAGCCTCGAGAGAAAAGATCCGAACAACAACTTTGCATGGAGAGCAGAAAAGTGAAAAAGTGTTGCCAGCTTGAGCTTCAATGGATACTTTTAGGCAAATAGTATTATTTTATTTCTGTGATTACCATTACAGTTAATTTATCGGCTGGCTACAAGTTTTTGCCATCTGGGGCATATTTGGCAGGATTTCCCTTATTGTGCATATGTACAGTGCAAGACACATTTGTAAAGAACTCATAAATATTTATTTCTGCATCTTGGTGATGCAGAAAATTAATTTTTATGAATAAAAAATTTATGATTAACAAGGTTTGTAGAGAAATAGAAAACTTTTCTTTAGATAAATTACTTGAATAAACATATGCTAAATGTGAAAATCAGTGTTTGCATGCACACACATACAAAGGTCATTCAATGCCAACTGTACAAAAGGGCCACCTGTGCAGCTGGGGAAATATCTTGGTCAATACAGCAAAGACTTCATAAAAGTCTGACTGTTTCTGACATATGCATAAAAAGTTAATTGTCCGGGTAACTCCTTTGTCATGGCAACACCTGTCTTGTGTTTGCAGCCATCGATCAATGAAATACAATTTCTTTATGTAAATAAGATAAAGTGTCATTTTTTTAAAAATCTGAGTACCCTGCGTTCAGGTCCTCCATCTTCCTCTGGGAGTTCGGTACCCAACCCTAACCTCTCGGATTCTGATGAAATTTCTGACAAATGAGCACGTTATCAGAATTTGATAACACGATGTAAAATAACCTGGTAGATAGACAGACAAAAATCCTCACCTACTTCACAGAAATATTTCTGTGAGGTTTAATAAAATATTCAGCGCCATTTATTGTAAAAAATAAAAATTATTGCATGTGGTACTAGATATGGGGATGTATAGTATAATCCATTTGCTGCATTACATCACAGTCATACAACCTTGACAAATCAAGTTCCCTTATCTAAAGAGGATTTACATGCAAGAAAACAAAAGCAAATAGCTTTGCAATGCAACAGCTAATTCTATGCAATTTAAAACATCTCCCCTGGCAAATAAAGACTCATCCCTAGTTAGTGACACAACTAATTTGTTTTTTCTTAATGCCATGCTAGGCCAAATTCCATGCCAACTAATATTAGCTAAAAAATAATCCTTCACATGACATATTTAGTCACACCTTCTTTATAAATATAATTCATACTAGAAATAAAGCCACAAAAGACTTATCTATGTACAGTTGTTGAGAAGGCTCCATTTGTTTAGTAGTAACTCTCGTGGCATAATGCTTCTTTACTCACCCTGCTATGTGCATATCACACAATAGCAGCTTTACAGGTGTGACCATCTCACCTTTATTATAAAAGGTACGCTGCAAGTGAAACATCCAAAACTCTTTTATAAATTAATAAGTACGCCTCAGGTATTGAATGGCATTAAGTCTGATGGCAGGCATCCTAGTGAGAAGCAGACCAACAAACAGTGCAGAAGTAAATCATTGTTTATAAATATAACCCGAAGTCTTAATTAGTTAGGGTGCCGTCTACTGCAAACAAAGGAGGAAACGCTATGCTGGAGACAAAAGATCAACAAAAACCAACTATCCTAAATAAGTGGTATTTACATGGAAATATTCCAACCGATGACTGTTTTTTTTTCCTTTTTTCTTTTCGTTTTTATTCATATTACACACAAAACCTTATTTTATGGATTGCTCTTAAACAGGTAAAGGTTGCCATGGCGGCTCTAGTAATACACCTACGCATACCTGATGCAATATACACTAATAGTAAAATGAAAAATAAAAGCAAAAATTAGTAAATAGTGGAAGTGTAGATTCTTTTCAACAAGCGCACTTCTAGACTGGCACTAACAATCATCTTTTAGTGTGTTATTGCACAGGAACAGGTATGAACTTACAGCTATTTCACAAAATGCAACACAGGTATGTTCCACACACGGGTAAAAAAAAAAAAATAGAAATCCTAGAATTGACACCATTTTTCTTTTTAGTATCTACACTACTTAGACAAAAGTTTGTATAGCTAAGATTTGAAATTTTATTGCTGGTTGAAAACTGCACCACTTGAAGTTTGGTTACAGACACTACACAACTCGGTAGAGTTGACAAATATTTTTTCTATTTGTAGGAAAACAACATGGAAAATGGCAATGAAATACTCTCCAAAAAACAATCAAAATGTAATATGAATAGTCCTCAATGCATAACAACATATTCTATAAGAAAAGTCAGACTTTTTTAAGGATCCACTCAAAAAACCACAAAGTAGCTGCATACTTTTACCTTAACTAATCTTGATCATCAAGTACTGTATCATTAATTATATGACACTAACTAAATAATTCTTTTCCACGATCATCAGGCAATACTTGTCCTTGTCATAATTACAATGTTAGTCCTATATGTATCAACTTCACTAATTATAAATAAACAAACCTCCTGAACAATACTTGAGGGACAAAAAGTTTAAACTAACTGAACAATCACTCCAGCAAATCACCCCATATTCTTAGCCTTGCCCTCACTAGGCCTTCTCTATCTTTTAGACGAAGTTAACCCCATATTATCTATTAAGATGATCGGCCGACAGTGATATTAAAGCTATGAGTATTCCAATTTCCTTAGTGTGGAGTCTGATTCCTGTGTAATCTCAAAAGCAAATCTAGTAGAACATATTTTCTTCTAGATAACCATCTGATCCTTCCAATAATAATCAATGTCTGAGTCTTAATCTCATCTGCTCATGTTCTTTATGCATGGACAATCCAATCAATAGGAATTAATGCAGATGCTGTACCTGATATTCTCTATCAATGTCCAGGGATGTTTTATGGAACATCAATATTCATATAATATTTATGATACTAAATAGAAAATGAACAGCATTTTTTTACCATCCCCTGTGTTTTATAAGCATCTCAGGCCTAAAATATCGTTTCCCATTTTCCCTCTTACTCTACTTCAGTGCCTACCATAAAGTTTTAAAATTCTAAACAAACATGTTAAAATCATGATTCTTGTCCTATATTGCCTATGAAAAAAAAAAGAAAATATGTATATGTAAATAAACTGCTCTGAAATGAAAGGGGGACAATTTATTTTTTTATTCCTGGCCTTAAATAAGACAGATGCTTATATTAACCAGTAAGACAATACTAATGACACCCTACTTAAAATACACTGATTTATAATCAAATTTTTTTAATTTT